>CM071938.1:35500000-36042500 GCA_036784905.1 Acrossocheilus fasciatus | reverse complement strand
AAGAGATACCCAGAATTTGTACTGTAGGGATGGTCATTTATTCAAACTCAAATGTAAATATTCTAATATTTTGAGATACTGATTTTTGACTTTCATGAGCTGTAAGCTCTAATCATCAAAATTAAAAGAAATAAACATTTGAAATATATCAGTCTGTGTGTAATGAATGAATATAATATACAAGTTTCACTTTTTGAATGGAATTAGTGAAATAAATCAACTTTTTGATGATATTCTAATTATATGACCAGCACCTGTATATGTATATATACACACACACACACACACACACACACACACACACAGTATCTCACACAGTATACACCCCTCACATTTTTGTAAATATTTCATTATATCTTTTCATATTTTTATATTTCATTATAACACTGAAGAAATTACACTTTGCTACAATGTAAAGTAGTGAGTGTACAGCTTGTATTAAAGTCAGTAATATAACAAGAACAATTGTACAAATTACAATCATAGATGAACCGCATACAACATAAAATTATAGGCTATATAAATACAGTAACAGTAGTATTCAGGTGCAGAAATGTAATAAGTGTAAAACAACAATTCTTACTGCATGTTAAATACAGATTAATATTTGTTAAAGCTGTGGTGTTGTTTGTTTAGCAGACAAGGTATTTCTAGGCTGCTGTCTCTTTAAGAATAAATGCACAGACCTAATACTGACACACATTCGGTTTCTTTCACAGCTGTATATGTTAACTTAAGACATGGACATAACCTACTGTGTTTACCAGAATACTTTCCAAAACGGGTATTTTCACATAACTTTGTGTGTATGTATTCATCTGTTGAGGCGTTGTCTGAATCGCGCCACTCTCTCTTTCTCTTTCTGCGCTTCGGGTGTGTGCAGCAGCCGCTGAGCGCAGAAAACGGCGCGCGAGACAACTTCATCTGAATGGTCTGAAATTGCTTGAATGTGTAATTTGGCAAGACAAAACAGGTGCAGATGATAACTTTCAGTCTATACTGGTTGAACTTAACAGTTAATCCGCGAATCACATGCGTGCCGAACCGTAGGGACTGGTCTGTACGGATCACGGATCATCTACGATCCGTTGCACCCCTAATAACAATATAAACAGTCCTCTTCCAGTCCTCCATGACGACATCAAGGAGCTGGTAGATGTTAGAGACTTTGCGGTCCTCCACCTTCCGTTTGAGGATGCCCCACAGATGTTCAATAGGGTTTAGGTCTGGAGACATGCTTGGCCAGTCCATCACCTTTACCCTCAGCTTCTTTAGCAAGGCAGTGGTCGTCTTGGAGGTGTGTTTGGGGTCATTATCATGTTGGAATACTGCCCTGTGGCCCAGTCTCCGAAGGGAGGGGATCATGCTCTGCTTCAGTATGTCACAGTACATGTTGGCATTCATGGTTCCCTCAATGAATTGTAGCTCCCCAGTGCCGGCAGCACTCATGCAGCCCCAGACCATGACACTCCCACCACCATGCTTGACTATAGGCAAGACACACTTGTCTTTGTACTCCTCACCTGGTTGCCGCCACACACGCTTGATACCATCTGAACCAAATAAGTTTATCTTGGTCTCATTAGACCACAGGACATGGTTCCAGTAATCCATGTCCTTAGTCTGCTTGTCTTCAGCAAACTGTTTGCAGGCATTCTTGTGCATCATCTTTAGATGTGGCTGCCTTCGGGGACGACAGCCATGCAGCCCAATTTGATGCAGTGTGCGGCATATGGTCTGAGCAATGACAGGCTGACCCCCCACCCCTTCAACCTCTGCAGCAATGCTGGCAGCACTCATATGTCTATTTCCCAAACACAACCTCTGGATGTGATGCTGAGCATGTGCACTCAACTTCTTTGGTCGACCATGGCGAGGCCTGTTCTGAGTGGAACCTGTCCTGTTAAACCGCTGTATGGTCTTGGCCACCGTGCTGCAGCTCAGTTTCAGGGTCTTGGCAATCTTCTTATAGCCTACGCCATCTTTATGTAGAGCAACAATTATTTTTTTCAGATCCTCAGAGAGTTCTTTCCCATGAGGTGCCATGTTGAACTTCCAGTGACCAGTATGAGAGAGTGAGAGCGATAACACCAAATTTAACACACCTGCTCCCCATTCACACCTGAGACCTTGTAACACTAACGAGTCACATGACAACAGGGACAGAAAATGGCTAATTGGGCCCAATTTGGACATTTTCACTTAGGGGTGTACTCACTTTTGTGGCCAGAGGATTAGACATTAATGGCTGTGTTTTGAGTTATTTTGAGGGGACAGCAAATTTACACTGTTATACAAGCTGTACACTCACTACTTTTCATTGTAGCAAAGTGTCATTTCTTCAGTTTTATCACATGAAAAGATATAATAAAATATTTACAAAAATGTGAGGGGTGTACTCACTTCTGTGAGATACTGTGTGTGTGTGTGTGTGAGTGTGTGTGTGTGTGTGTGTGTGTGTGTGTGTGTGTGTGTGTGTGTGTGTGTGTGTGTGTGTGTGTGTGTGTGTGTGTGTATATATATATATATATATATATATATATATATATATATATATATATATATATATATATATATATATATATATATATATATATATATATATATATAAAAGTGCTGTCAAAGTTAACGCAAAATCATATTAACGGCACTAATTTTTTTAACGTGCGATTAACGAAGCGCATATTTTCTGTTTGACCCATGGCCCAACCCCTAGTTGGAGAAATGGAGATACACAGTATTGCCAACTTAGCGACATTGCAGGCCCCTTTAGCGATTTTTTCCCTTCAAAAAAGCGCCCAAACCTTATTTAGTTACTGAGAATCGCCGATACTGCCGGTACCGCTCTTCCAGCACTTGCGCGCACCTTTCTCTCTTTCTCGGCAGAGAGGAGCAGCGCTTTAATTCAGTTAAACACAGATATTATGTTGCTTCTCTAATTTTACATGCAAGTATACCCGAAATCACAGCACAGATATTGTCTATATCTTATGTGTATTTGATTTCATCAGTATACCAATATACCAATGAAAACAGTTTTATTGAGAAATTAGCTTCATCAAAATGGGCACAGAGAGAGACAAACTAATTTAATAATAAATAATAAATGTACATTTAGCATTTTCAGAAGAGCTGCCCTGTCATGCAAAAATCTAAACATGTTTGTGTTAGTAAACTGCTCAGTGCAAAGAAAGAGAAGTAATGAGAACCTGGTATTTCTTTGTTCTTTCTTCATGTGTCTAACAGACATGAACAAGTTCTTTGAAATACATCTATGACCTTTGAAACATGTCTCGTCTTCATGCACATGTTGACTATGGTTTCAATAATAAACATACATTTGCATAAAGCATCCATATTTATCCATGCCCATGTTTATTAGAGTATTACAAACTTGAAAAGTATTAATTTAAGGTAAATTTAGAATAACTAAAAAATTTGAGATTAATCGCAAGTTAACTCATGGCAATCATGCGATTAAAATTTTTAATCGATTGACAGCCCTAATATATATACATATACACACATACACACACACACTCTCAGAAATAAAGGTACAAAAGCTGTCACTGGGGCAGTACCTTTTCAAAAGGTTCATGTTTGTACCTAAAGGGTACCTTAAAGGTACATATTAGTACTTAAAGTGTACATTATTTGAACCTAATAGGTACAAAAGTGTACCTTTTGAAAAGGTACTGCCCCAGTGACAGTGGCGGTGCAAAATACTTTACCTAGAGTCAAGTAGTCAGACATTCAACAGTCATAAATACCGGCGTTAACACACACGTACAATAGCCTAACGGACGTCTCGCAGATACAAACGGTGTAAATTATGTTTTATGTTTTGATTAAAAGATAGTTAACATTAAACGTCACCGAAACCCTAAGAATTCACAACATTTTTTCAATAGTGCTGTCATTATAACGTTATGTATATGACAGTTATTAATGTTCTGCATTTCTGTTTTGAGCTTGCGCGTGCTGACGATGACCAGTAGAATGAAGCATCTGATAGCAGGTTTTTAATCAATGAGATTTAACTCATTTCTCTCATATAGAATACGCTTCGTTATTTATTCAACATAACGTTAATATCATGACTTATAGGCTATCTGCACAAAATTCCCCGAATGCATGAACATAGGCTATCTGCACGGCTCTGAATGAATCACCGTAGTACTACAATGAAGCGCTTTACCGCAGCGTAACTCAACCAAATGCATTTTATACAAGATAAATAATATATACACAATATATATAAACCGGCTGAAATGTTTTGAAATCACTTGTACCCTACCTGATTGAAAAAATCCAGTCTTTCACTCTGCCTGTGTCAGTTTGAATCTTGTTAAAGATTTAAATCCATGCCACCAAAATGCTCCTGTGTCGGTCACGGATTATGGAAAGTGAAACTTGCATATAGGGGTGGTTGGATTTATTCACGCACATTAAAATATTTATTTAAAGCTTCCATCTTTTCAGACTCTTATTTACAGCGTTATCATAATAGGCTGTATATTAACTTATTTGGAGAAAACCAGTAGTTCTATGTGAAATCAGACACTGAGCATCCCCATATTGCAAAAATGGCATGATCTTAACACCCAGCGAATATTCGACTGTGAGATTGGGAGTCGAATCAGGCTCCTCCTATCGAAGCATCGAATCGTCGACTATTCGGGGTCACCCCTACATACTATACACACAAAGTTATAAAATATATTGTTAGTCATACATATTTTCTTCAATTTTTTTTAATTTCCATTGATAGTCAATCTTATTTTTGTTGTCTTACTTTTTTGTAAGCAAAACTAATTATTACTAGTCAGCTGTTAAAAAAATAAAATAAAATTCTATATATTAATTATATAAATAAAGAGAGAGAGCTGATATATAGAAAATGTTTACATAAAACAATAACATCAAATACATACAACATTTTATATAATTTACATTTACATTTATGCATTTAGCAGACGCTTTTATCCAAAGCGACTTACATTGCATTCAAGTTACAGTGTTTACATTTTATCAGCTCTTGCTTTCCCTGGGAATCGAACCCATGATCTTGGCATTGCTAGCGCCATGCTCTACTATTTGAGCTACAGGAAAGCCCATTTTAATTTATAAGAAAAGATAATAATATAGAATATATTATAGATCTGTACAATTAAAAAATATTTAACTTTACTTGTCATAATGCTATTTTTTTTTGGTATTACGGTAGACAATTTTTGATTTCCATTTTACACACCCACCCGCGCGCACACACACACACACACACACACAGTGCTGCTTTAAAGTTTGTGAACCCTTTAGAATTTTCTGTATTTCTGCATAAATATGACCCAAAACGTCATCAGATTTTCGTATAAGTCCTGAAAGTAGACAGAGTACCGAATCAAACAAGTGAGAGAAAAATATTTTCTTTGTCATTTATTTATTGAGAAAAATCTGTGCGTTGCAAAAGTATGTGAATCTTTGCTTTCAGTATCTGGTGTGACCCCCTTTTGCTGCAGTAACTGAAGGTAAAGTTTCTTGTAAATGCTGATCAGTGCTGCACAATAACATGTAGGAGTTTTAGCCCATTGCTTAGTGCAGAACCCCTTAAACTCTGTGATGTTGGTGGGTTTCCTCCTATGAGCTGCTTGCTGAGGTCCTTCCACAACATTTTAATTGGATTACCGTCTGGACTCAGCCGCTCTGAAACATTAACTTTGTTTTTCTTTAACCATTCTTTGGTAGAATGACTTGTGTGCTTGGGGTTGTTGTCTTGCTGCATGACCCACGTTCTCTTGAGACTCTGTTCTTAAACAGATGTCCTGATGTTTTCCTTTATAATTTGCTGGGATAATTCAGGATTCATTGTTCCATCAATGACTGCAGGCTGTCCTGGCCAAGATGCAGCAAAACAGGCCCAAGCCATGATACCACCACCACCATGTTTCACAGATGGATAAGACTCTTAAGCTGGAATGCAGTGTGTTCTTTTCTTTGAACATAATAGCTTCTCATTTAAACCAGTAAGTTCTATTTTGGTTTCATCCATCCATTAAACCTTTCTCCAATAGTCCTCTGGCTTATCCACATGATCTTTAGCAAGCAATTTTCTTTTTGGAGAACAGTGGCTTTCTTCTAGCAACTCTGCCATGCACACCATGGTTGCTCAGTGTTCTCCTGATGGTGTCAAGTCATGTTATCTTTATTTATATAGCGCTTTTAACAATACAGATTGTGTCAAAGCACTTAACAGTATCAAATTGGAGGATAGAGTGTCAGTAATGTATAATGATAAGATTAAACACTTAATTTTCTAAATTTTCAGTTAAAGGCATTTCATTATTGAATTCAGAGATGTCATTGTCTAGCTCAGTTTAGTTTAAATAGTATCTGTGCAATCAAATCGGCGATAATCGCTAGAAATTAAGTGTCCCCAACTGAGCAAGCCAGAGACGACAGCGGCAAGGAACCAAAACTCCCTCTGTGACAGAATGGAGAAAAAACCTTGGGAGAAACCAGGCTCAGTCGGGGGGCCAGTTCTCCTCTGACCAGATGAAACCCGCAGTTCAATTCCAACCGCAGCCATGTCAGATAGTGTAAAGGGCTTATCTGATTCCCGTGGTCTTATCCCGATGGAGCATTTTAATTTATAATTTAATGTATTTGTTATATTTTTGTATTATTCATTATTTGAAGTTTTTAATTTATATGATTTATTAATTTGCTATAATTGTAATGTACAGTTTAATGCATTTATTGTTTCTTGGTCTATTTTTATAATTTATATTTGTTAGTTTATTATAATTTAAATATGGTGGGCTCATGAACATTAACATTAGAGAAAGGCCTTTAGTTGCTTAAAAGTTACCCTGGGAATTTTTGGTCGACCACTTCTTGGGAAGGTAACAGTGGTCTTGAATTTCCTCCATTTGTACACAATCTGTCTGACTGTGGATTTGTTGAGTCCAAACTCTTTAGAGATGGTTTTGTTACCTTTTCTAGCCTGATGAGCAACATCAACTCTTTTTCCGAGGTCCTCAGTAATCTCCTTTGTTCGTGACATGATTCACTTCCTCAAACATGATCAGACTTTGATAGATCCCTGTTCTTTGAATAAAACAGGTCACATGCTGACATTTGATAGTCATTGCACTGACTGAAAACACCTCTGCGCAGATGGACTCTAATTTCACCTTTAAATGAACTGCTAATCCAGATTCACATACATGCCACTCACAGATATGCAATATTGGATCATTTTCCTGAATAAATAAATTACAAAGTATATATTTGTGTCTCATTTGTTTGATTGGGTTCTCTTTGTCTACTTTCAGGACTTACACAAAAATCCGATTATGCTTTGGGTCATATTTATGCAGAAATATAGAAAATTCTAAAGGGTTCACAAACTTTCCAGAAGCTTTGTGTATATATGCATTAAACATAGCTACGGTAAAGGGGAACACTTAATGAATAAGTGTTCGATTTCTGTTAAATAACAAAACAACTTTATGACAGTTTTACGGCGCTTTTTGACAGCTAGTGTCCACATCCACCTTTAATGCATGGAAAACAGAAGCCAGGACATTCATAACTCTATGCTCCACTAAAGAAACTACTCCTTTTATGCCTCTATTCATACAGCAAGTGTTTTTTGAGTGACGGGGCCCTCAGTCCTTATTAGGATGTAATTGTAGCTTTATCAAAACAGACATGCTTCATATCGAACAGAAATCTAAACACAATTGCAAAAAAGCATTGTGAACTGTTTTGAGAAAATGAAAGACAACAGCTCTTAGTGTCTGACTGAACCCCATTAAACGAGACGCATACGGGAAACACTTTTGGGAAACTCACTAGGCTTTCCTGCACTTCTGTCTATAAATAGCGAGTCTATTGATCGTGCGACTCCAGCAGCACTGAACCTCACAAAGACAGATGGCAGTAATTTACACGTAATTCCAATTCAAGGCAACAATTTGAAAGCGCTCAACTCAGAAAGAGCCTCACTTCACAAAACGAGTCGAGCGAGTGAAGGAGGCAGGATGATTTCACGTCAACAGGGGCGACAGATGTTGACAGCAATGAAAAAAATTAGGCGTTACAGCCATATCATTACTCTAGTCTCCATATAATGCTTTGCCCCGAGTGCTCCATCTTCTAGGAAAAGCAGTGGGATCAAATGGATGCTGTTCAAAGACATTACAGGTGCGTTAACAATCACAGCCACACTTTCCACCACCCATTACACAACTGAGCAGACACGGATTATAGGGATGAGCGATAAAACCATATCATACTGCGTCGCCATAAGATTTATGCCGATAACGATGATAAGTTCTGGACATTTTTACTCAATATGGATTAATCTAAAAGCAGAAATAAATGCGGCAACAGCCAGTCAGTGCTTGTCGTCAATAAGCTAACTATTATAAGGTTTTTACCGTTTCATTTGAGAAAACTACTGTCAAACACACTGAAACTGAAAGTAAAACTGAAAGACCTTCATGACAACCCGTCAAAATAAGAGTCTAGTTTAACTTGAAGAAATTATGACAGAAATACATTACTATTGTATACTAAAATGTAATTTTCAAGTAATAATAATAATAATAATATCATTATACCATACTAAATATCACACAATTTAGGTATTTTTTCATTCATTTATACAGTTATACATTGCTATTGTGCAGCCACTTGGAAAAAAAAAAAGAATGTCATTTCATTACATTTTAAAAGACTGATTAAACTTTTAAAATTTTATTAATTAATTTATTTAGACACCTTTTTATGATAAATGAAATACAGAATTTAGGGGAAAATGAAACCGATTTTATGGTGCCCTAAATTAAAAGGTTTAACTGTGAACAAATTATCCTTACATTCATTCTCAAGGTTTAACAAACATGTGGAAAGCATTTCCTTTCCCATTATTGGTAAATTAAAATCATGATATTGTATGAAATGGAAAGAAAATATTGTGGTAATATATTTGGCCATGTCGCCCAGCCTTAATGGATTGTTGATAGTTGTAGTTTTGATAAGAACTGATACACCATTGCACAGGAGGCTTTTCCCTTGCATTATTTCATACAAATTGTCCCATCGTGCACATCTTAATGAAAAACATCTGCTAAAAGTGAGATGCAATCAAAAGACATGTTTCTATGATGCAATGGCAACCGCTAAACACTTCATCATCTGTGCTAAACTGCGTCTCTAGGGACTTTACAACGTGTGAGTAATAAATAATGAATGCTGGTTAAGAACATGTTTACTGCTTTTACTACATTATTTTCCCAGAGTGCATTTCAGTAAATGGTTTTTGCTGGGACTGTTCTGAAATGAAAAAGTTCAACAAGAACTTTGACATTTCTGCTATAAACGCCACTTCTAGATGATAACTGATAAAAACATTAAATGTTCAAATGTATTAAAATTAAACAAATCAAACTAGTAACACTACACTGTAAAAAGTGATAAGTTGACAACTTAAAAATTAAGGAAACCCATTGCCTTAAAATTATTAATTAAATAATAATTTTTAAAAAAAAAGTTAAATGAACTTGACAACTCACTTAACTTCAGGGTTTCTGCAGGATTTTTAAGCTCAAATTTAAGACTTTTTAAGACCTGCACAAATAAAATTAATACCATATGAGCAGGGTAGGACAATGTATATAGTACCACATTAAACCGTAAAATGACTGCAAAAAGCATAATTTACAATTCAGATACAAGTTTTGATACAAAAACAAAGTGTTATAAAATGATAAACTTTACATTTCAGCCTTTAAACCATTTTTAAGAAAATGGACAAGTCAATAGTATTAATTATTATATTGATTTAACAATTATCATCAATAAATTATTATACAGATTAAATAACATGAATTAGGGGTGTGCGATATTGACAAAAAATGATATATTGATATTTTCTGGGATTTTATCGATAACGATAATTAGACGACATTTTGCTGAGTGTGTTATTGTGCTGGTATCTTAAAGATTACCCTGGACAGCGGACTCCTGAATTTTTTTTTATATATTCTTCATATTCTGTGTGTTCAGTTCAAAGCAATAATAGAAATTAGTCTTTTCCATTAAGTTTCATGGGCATTTTTACCTTTAAGCCATTTTTTCTAAAAGTGTGCATCATCTTTTGAGTCAAATTCTTGCATTTGGGTTGTTACTGAAATCAGTATCAACAAAATGCATCTTTGCAATGCATCTGAAGTGGTATTTAGATGCATTTACACACTGTTTAATGCCGCTCAGAGGAATACAGAATGCTAACCTGCAGTTACAAATGCATAAATAATGTATTGATATTTGAAACATAAAATGTTGAAAACTGATGTCTGAAATTATTTTAAAAAATGAGGATACTTTAAATGTGAAATTAAAACCGCCAGCAGGTGGCAGCAAGTCACTGTTAATAAATGAGTCATTGCGATTGAACCAAATCATTTAAACAGTTGATTCATTCAGGAACGAAACACCGTCATGTTGCTCAGAGACACAAAACAGTCCCGTGGCTGTGTTTGCAACGATTTTTGTTGGCTATACATTTTCTGCCCCCATATCTTAAATTATGTGATCATTCTATGCATTTTAATAGACTGAATCGTGCAGTGAAAGAAGGCACTCATACGTGCACTAGTTTAACTAGTTTTAATTTAACTAGTTTAAATCAATGTTAATTGACTGATTCTCTGCCAGCATGTGTTGCGTTTGGCAGAAATATAACGGTTTCCCGGTAAAGGCAGTACACAAAGCAGCGCAGCACCGGACTTTGAACTTACAGCGATCATGTTTATTTAATGTGGCACATTCAGCCATATCGCAATTCTGGTCTTTCAGTCTCCAAATTTAAGACCTCTTGAAATCATAATTAAGACTTTCTTGTTAGGGCTGCACGATATATCGCATGCGATATTTAATGCGCATCTTGTCAGTAAAGCCGGTTCTGTAATCAGCGGTAATTTCCATTGTGGATTTGCGCAGCTTGTTAGTGAACAATGGCTCTGTGTAGTAAATGCTGCTCCATGTGAAACCACGCACGTGATAGAAATTACCGCTGATTACAGAACCAGCTTTACTGACAAGATGCACATTAAATATCGCATGCGATATATCGTGCAGCCCTATTTCTTGTACAATTTAAGACTTTTTAAGGCCTTAAATTTGATACAACTAACTTTAAGACTTTTTAAGACCCTGCGGAAACCCTGTAACTTATTTTTTTTTAATTATTATTTAATTAACTTTAAGGCAACATGTTTCCTCAAATTCAACAGTGAGAATAAATTATTAGAGTTTTCAAATTTAAGTGAGTTAGATGATGACAAAGGTAATCTAAATGTAATAAAAGAGGAAGTCTAAAAATGAAATACCCTAAATTGACTGATACTGATCAGTCTGATATTTTTGAAAGAAGTCTCTTCTGCTCTCCAAGGCTGCATTTATTTGATTTAATAGTTAAATAGTTAATATAAACAGGAATATTGTGAAATATTATTGCATTTTAAAATAACTTTTCTAAGTGAATATATTTTAAAGTAATTCATTCCTGCGATGTAAAGCTTAATTTTTTCAGCATCATTCCTCCAGTCTTCAGCGTCACATGATCCTTCAGAAATCACTCTAATATTCTGATTTGTTGCTCAAGAAACATTTCTGATTATTATCAATGTTAAAAACAGTTGTGCTGCTTCATATTTTTGTGGAAACCCTGATAAGTTTTACTGAGGGTTCATTGATAAAGAAATGTTTAAAAGAACAGCATTTATTTGAAATACAAATATTTAGTAAATGCCTTTACGGTCACTTTTGATCAATTTAATGCATCGTTGCTCAATAAAATGAGTTCCTTTCAAAAAACAAACTATTGAACAGTACTGTATTTATAACTGATACGGTGTTGATATATCATGCATTCCTAACTTTTAGAATACATTTAACAAGCTTTTTCATCCTTTTTGAAGCTTGAAAACTTTAGTTTGCAATCAGTGTAATTGCATGGAAAACAAACTTTCTAATGCGTATAAAGGAAGGCGGAATATGAGTTTGGACTTCAAGTTACCTGGGACTGAGTCCTGAGCTCTTCTCTGCGTTGGATGGACCTCCACGGTTGTGGTACGAGTCTCGGTCCATCTTCCTCTCCCTGCGAGACGAGGGCGCGGATACTGAGATGGTGTGTCCGCGGGGTCTGTGTCCGGTGGGAGACAGGGGTCCCGGCTGAGCCGTGGGAAACTCCAGCCTCATCTTGGAGGTGGAGGATAAGGAGACGGAGACGCTAGTGCTTGAGCTGGATGGGCCGGCTGATGTAATGCTCTCTCCCGGCCAGGTGCTTTCACCCGACGCCTCTCTCTCGCCGGCCTGGACTGTTGGGATCCTGGAGCTGAGCAGGTCTCCGCCGGCGGCGCTCTGGGCCGCAGCCTTGATGAAGGCCTCGGGGAGAGTCTGCAGCTCCGGGGACGAGCTTGATTTGCTCAGGGTGGTGGCCTGAGATAACGGCAGGTCACTCTCTTGAAGACCCGGCGTGGAGAGGGCCGGCGGGGGCTGATCGATTGGGATACCGCCCTCACTCACCTCCTCCAGAGTAGACTTCTCATCGTCCTGACTGGAGGTTGAGGAGGACTTGAGGAGAGAAGACACGAAAGAAATGACATGAATCAGTCTGTGGTTTATCAATGCCAATAAAATAAATATACTGGCTGGTTAATTGGCCTGGCTGATGTATTAGTCTATCACTACCAGTACTGAGAAGTATATCAGATAATAATAATAATAATAATAATAAATTATTACAATTATTATTATTACTACTTCCAAATGTATATATTATTTACATTTATTTATTTTTGTTATATTATTTATATGTTATTAATTACATGATGATGATAATAATAATAATAATAATAATAATAATAATCCATTACTTTTAAAAATAATTTAGTAATACGTAACTATTAATAATTCTTTCAGTCTCTCTCACTCTCTCTTACATGGCAATAATAACAATACATACATTACTCCTCATGTCAATATTATATATATAGGCTGTTAATATTTAACTATATTATTTATATAAAGTTTTTACCTTGCCTCTATATAAAGTTTAACGTATAAACAATGGAATACTTACTATACATCATTATTATCATCATCGTTGTTGATGTTGTTATTATTATTACTACTACATATGTCAAAATGATAACTTTATTATCAATACTGGGGGTAATGCATTACAAGTAACATAATCAGATCACTTTTAAATATACAAGAAAATATCTGAGTTAGTTTTTCAAATAACAGAAGTTACTGTGTTTTCCCGTTTATTTACTGACACTGCTCCTGTCCCTGTGCTGAGGGAAATAGGGAGCGAGGTGCAGAGGCACTTCCTTCAGCCTGCGGCTTATTAATCACACTTTTAGTGTGAAAAGGCCTTTAGAGTTTCAAAAAATATAACCTTTGGGTCTTGTTATTACAAAACAAATAAGCAAGCCCAGCCCAGGTGACAAAAAGTGACACAAAAGTGACGTAATGCATTACTTTCCATAAAAAGTAACAAAAGCAATTACATACTTTATTTACAGAATACCGCAATATTTGTAATGCATTACTTTTACTGTTCCCCAACACTGATTATTGTTGAGTGTGTTGAAGGTGTGTGGTGTGGATTCTCTCACTCTGCTCAGTAAGCCGGCTGGGGTTGTAGCGGCGCTCATGAAGATGGGTTCAGACGCTACGGCCTCAAACTCCTCCAGCTCTTTGGACTCCGCTGCTGACACAGTTGCTCTGCTCCGTCCACCTTCTTCCAACACAACCGAATCTGTGAGACGGCAGCACGAGATGATAAACGAGATGTTGTCACAACATAATGTATAACATCCACGAGCAGAGGTGCGTCTACCATATCTGCCGTTAGTCTAGAAACTCTCCTACAGTCACTCTAACACATGCAGAGCCATCTGAAGATCAAACCTGCACAAACACACACAAGCTGATCGAGTTGAAGCAGGTTCAATACGGATTTGACACTGAAAGGCTTTACAGAACATGCTTTTAGAGACCCAGGGAAATGGAAATGCGAGTTGACATCCATGTGTGTTAGATTTGAGGTCTGTATGCTAGTGCAGAGTCCTACGAGATGTCAAAAGAAACTGAAGCAGACATACACAGATAAAAGTCTCTCGCTTTCTGAAAAATGTGCCAAAATAACAACGACATTAAAAATATCTAGCTAAAAACATTTTGCAACCCTTTAATATTTACATGTTTGTTCTGAACTTCCTCATCTGCCTTATTGTGCTTCAAAATTCTTTAAATATCATATAATTATAATATCATGCATTTAATTTAGTTGATTTCTTTTTTTTTTAACTGACAGCCCTAACATGAAGGTATATATTGCTGTTTATTAATATAAATTGCTATACTGATGCAAATACATAAAATTATTAAATTAACTGATAATAGTAATAACAATAATTGAAAAAAATTGAATTCGTAATGAAAATATTAGCTACATCTGACAATTAATAGTAAGCATGACTGGGTAATATAGATAAAAACATTTTTCAGACATTTAAGAAAATTTTATATACATTTTAATATCTAAATAATATTTATATATTTTTTCTGTAATTACTTATATTACGTAAAATTGTTCCTTTTAATTAAGAAAATCTGCCTTTTTATTAGACTTCAAAATTCTTTAAATATTGATGCACTGAGATTAATGCAGTTAATTAATTTCCAAATCATGTAATTCACATACAATTCTTTTTTTTTCAACTGACAGACCTGGTATAAAGGCAAATACTGCTTTTATTATTATTATTATTATTATTATTATTATTATATTATTATTGTTATATTGTAAAATATAAGTATTAACTGATATAAAATTATTAATAATAATAATAATAATAATAAGTAAATAAATAAATTTATTATTATTATTATTATTATTATTATTATTATTATTGCAAAACTACATGAAAATGCTTGCACTTCATAAATTCATTTATTACACCAAAGCAAAAAAGCTAGTTGATTTGACAAAATATACACTTTTTGTAAAAATACACTTTTCCTTGCACATTCATGTACATTTTAACCTAAAATATTGAATTACAAACAAGTTAACAGACAAGTTATGTCAACTACATTCTTGGTTTATATAGAATGACTGAAATATCTTCAGCCATTCAGTTTTGAAACATTTCAAAACCTTTTTTATCCACATCGTCCAGCTCTAACAGGAATACTTTTATGCGGGTCAAACTGAAATCACACATAGAGAGGGAAAACATTACAAGAGAAAAATGCCTTTCATGTCAAATTCACGGACGCAAGAAAAAGAGCAAAGGGAAGTGAAAAGAGCTCCAGAAAAAGGAGGAAGAGTGTCCTGAATCAGGAATCAATCCCATCGCTGGTTCTGTGTGGAGATTGGTTGAGTTGACCGCTGATTAGTTGGTTTGTTCTGGATTGTTGAGTGTTAATGAAGACAGGAAGCTACAGAAACACTCTATAGTGGCGCGTGTACGTGCTCGAGGCCACATACACACACGCGGCAGACATATCTACCTGCCCACGATATACTCCTGTGTAACCTGCCAGGCGTTTCGGGGGAGCAGAGAGAGCCCAGAGCGCCCACTGCAGCGACAAACCCAGACAAAAACCAACACAGGCCAAGCCATCAACACCGCATGGACCCAGAAGAAACACACAGAAACAGTCAAAGAGAGTCAGGCTGACAGAGGGACAGATGTGTTGAGCGGCCCACTGTAGACGGCATGAGAGGTCTGCAATTAAAAATACTCTGCTGTGGATGACAAATGCTTTTTCTTTTTAATGTGTGTCATTTATGCACTGTATGCTAGAGGGAGGTGAAACGGTCATTAAGAGGAATAAATGACTGAAACACTTGAGATTCTGCTGAATTAAGTTTAACAATTATGCTTTCAGCAGGCATGCTCATGTAAAATAGTAAGAGTCTG
Source organism: Acrossocheilus fasciatus (assembly GCA_036784905.1). NCBI lineage: Eukaryota > Metazoa > Chordata > Actinopteri > Cypriniformes > Cyprinidae > Acrossocheilus > Acrossocheilus fasciatus. The sequence continues at coordinate 36,026,487 of CM071938.1, read as the reverse complement.
TAAAACAAACACAACAAATAAATACATTTTCAGCAGGCCAGTGTAAATAAAAAAAATAGAAATAAATAAAAATAATTAATAAATATATGTATAAACAAACAAACAAACGTTTTCAGCAGTTTGGTTTATATAAAAAAGCAAGATCTTGGAAATAAATAAACAAACAAATAAATGTTTTCAGCAGACCCGTTTATATAAAACTGCAAGAGTTTGATAAATAGCTTTAGATAGATAGATAGATAGATAGATAGATAGATAGATAGATAGATAGATAGATAGATAGATAGATAGATAGATAGATAGATAGATAGATAGATAGATAGATAGATAGATAGATAGATAGATAGATAGATAGATAGATAGATAGACAGAAAAAAAAAAACATAAAAGAATGCTTCCAACGTGTGATGTCACTTCCTCCCCAGAAAGGAAAGGTTTGGCTCTTTGGAATGAAATAGAATACTTGCATACTGCTTACTGCATGCTGCACACTAGATACTGTATACTTTATACCACAGTTCCCTTTTACATACCGTTTAAAAACAAATTCTAGGCAACATACAGTATCTATAATAGGCAGTACACAATACGGCTGAATTTGAAATAGCATACTAGTTTGAATATTTCTGCCATATAATAGTAAACGTAGAATGCTATTCTTAATTGAGCCTTTTTATCTCTTAATTTGGAATAGCATACCTGCATACTACTGAGCACACTTGTTTAGCTGCTTTATTCAGCTAATGACATCCAGACATGATCTTGCAAATAATTATACATTTTTGCCATATTTAATATGCCTGATTGAGTAAAAATGTCTCAACTTTTGGAAAATAATTTGCGAATAATAATAATAATAATGGTTATATAAAATATAAAATAACTTAAATTAAAATATATTTGGATATTCTGTGCATACAAAAGAAATATTCTGTGCATAGTACACATGCTACAGAAATGCATAAACAGTGTAAAGTAGTATAGCACAGTAGTATTCTATTCTCAGACTCAGCGGCAGCACTTGATATCACAGCTCGCAACATATCTACTCTATAAACTCCATTCCAGCTCCAGAAAAATATGCTGAAACAGTGTTGTTTTGAGAGACGGCAGCTCACCGGTGTTGGAGCGCTGGATGGGGCAGGGCCTCCCCTGCGGCTGGGGCACAGGGGCCTCGCTCTGGGGCTCCTTCACCCCGTCCATGGCCATCAGCACGCTGGACAGCTCCTGCAGCGGGACGTTCCCCAGCTCAGACGAGAAGGGGCTCGGCGGGTTCTCCAGACACATCAGCCAGCTGGTGTTACCTGGGAGCAGATTTACAGAGCCAAACTCAGGATGCACGCTTTAAATCATGATAGATGACTCAAACTAATCAAAGTAAAGAAAAATAAATAGTCTATTATAGAAAATACTTCTTGGATCAACAGAATAGTACTTTCAGAAACGATTTCCTTTAGTGTATCTCCAAAACATCACATGACGACAGTTGTTAATAAAACTACAATAAATGTTATTATTAAGGCTGTCACTAACGATTATTTTGGTGATCAAGTAACCGGTCAATTATTCTGACAATTAATCGAGTAATCGGATAATTCTAATTATTTTGTTAGTAATAAAAATAGACCTAAGTGAACAATATAATTTAAAATGACTTTAAATACATATATAATAGCAATGAGGCAATAATAATTAGTTCAAAATCAAGTAATAATGCGGTTTTATTGAACAAAACTGTTAAAATACATAATGTATTGTAAACAATAGAGCTATTGTATATTACGCATTATAACAAATGACTGCAGAGGGCGCCAACAGCCTGACGATTGTTTTTACACATTACTGTGTGATCTAATCCTTGTTTAATATTGATTAAACAACATATAATTCAAATCTCCACTTAATCTTAAATTTTGGCCATTTCTTTACAACAGAAATGCTATAGGCACTGTAATTTCTTGAATATGTGGACATCGAAGCATGTAAACAAATGTAGCGAGGGTTTAAAGTTTTATTTTGAAATTGCGATGAACAGTTGGCATATTGAAAAAGATATTGATGCACTGTCCAGTGTTTGCCTAGGTTTATAAATGATTTACCTCACAAATCTGATGAAATGGGGCATGTTGCATTCCCAGATGAACGTTACAATAAACCCAAACTCAAAACAATATGCAGAGTGTATGAATTCAGTGTATGACTTTAAGACCTGCACAAATAAATTTAATACCATATGAGCAGGGTAGGGCAATGTCTATAGTACCATATTAAACTGTAAAAAGCATAATTTACAGTTCAGATACAAGTTTTCACAAAAACAAAAAACGTTTTACAAATGATAAACTTTACATTTCAGCCTTTAAAAGTCAAAAGTATTAATTATATTAATTTAAACAATTATGAATAAAGTTGTTATATAAATTAAATAACAAATCAGGGATGTGCGATACTGACAAAAAATACATATTTTCTGGGAAATATCAATATTTTATCGATATCAATAATTAGACAATAATTTGCTGAGTGTGTTATTGTGCTGGTATCTTAAAGATTACTGTGAACAGCTGACTCCTGAATTCTTCTGATATTCTTCATATTCTGTGTGGTCAGTTCACAGCAGTGACAGAAATTAATCTTTTCCAACACGTTTTATGGGCAATTTTACCTTTAAGCCATATTTTTTTCTAAAATTGTGCATCATCTTTTGAGTCAAATTCTTGCATTTGGGCTGTTACCAAGCAAATGAAATCCGTATCAACAAAATTCATCTTTGCAATGCAGAGAAAACACAGAAGCTGCATCTGAAGTGGCCTTTAGATGCATTTACACTGTTAAACGCAGCTCTGAGGGACATGGAATACTTTAACCTGCAGTTACAAATGCATAAATAATGTTTTGACATTTTAAATACCTAGCAATACCTGCAATACCTAGTTCAACCGCTAGGTGTCAATCCTACATACAGCACCTTTAATATTAACTTCATGTTTATTGAACTGTTGCATAAAATCAATATCACGTTTGTAATCATGCTGACTTTGAGAAAAAAACGGCACACTTCATGTGATATTAACTATATGAAACTATAAATATATACATTTTCTGCCCCTATATGTTGAATTATGTGATAATTCTAAATGCATTTTAATAGACTGAATCATGCAGTGAAAGAAGGCACTCTAAATGCGTACATTAACCTATGTTAACTTACTAGACTTCATCACGTAATGTGTGTGCGCACTCTGTAGGTGCGTTTTGTTTGCTTTTCGCGATATACTAGATAATGTCAAAACGGGCATCGTTAAAACTACAATTACAATATTATTCAAATCGCAAACCATACATATCGCACACCCCTATAGGTTCTTAAAAATGTATTGTTTTCTCATCGATCCACCAGTTCACATTTAAAGCTCTACGTGTTTGCAGTGTTAAAAACATGGGTGGATTTTTGCATTTATTGAAATTGCACATTAATTCTCTGCCAGCAGGTGGCACGTTTGGTAGAAATATAACTATTTCCCCAGTAACGCTGTATACAAAGCAGCGCAGCACCGTACTTTGAACGTGCAGCGCTCATGTTTCATAGCCTTTTGAAGTTTAATTGTCACATTCAGCCATATCGCAATTCTGGTCTTGGAAAACGGTCTAATAATGCGTTTCGTGGATTCTCGTTCGTGGTATCACCACTTACGTTTTTTTGCCGTTTACTCAAGCTAATATGGGCAAAATGCAATCGAGTACTTTTAAAATTGAGAACTCGAATTGAATCGAGGAATCGTGACAGCCGTAGTTATTAGAGTCATCAGGACAACACAAATACATTTATTTTTTATGAAAACGTAAAATACTGTTGCATGGAAAGTAAAAAATTATGCGCGCACACACATAACGGATGAGGATCTCATCATATTGAGACCTCCAGCTGTCTGTTCACACCTACAGCTATATACCTATGTACCCGTTTAACCAACATCTGCATCAGCATCTGCCCACCCGTGCCACACATCCGGCAAACTCAATTACACAGACGCCAATGAAACAAGCTGACTCCAGGCACATGTCGGATCTCAGCTTATACAGAGAGAGATTAAACAAAGAAAGAAAATGTACATTTATGAACATAAATAAATACTTCGTGATTTTATTTTACCTCATTTTTCAAATAATTGATTAATTAGTATATTACTTGTTTCGTTGCACTATTTTTATTAAAGTACTTTTTAGGTTTTTGGAAAGAAATAAAGGTAGCACTTTATTTTACAGTCCTGTTTCTCATGTACATACTATGTACTTATTAGCCTGAGCCTACCCCTAAACCTAACCCTACCCCATGTACTTGCCTTATATTATCAGTACTTTATGTACGTACACTGTAACGACATATAAGTGCACGTTCTGTAAAATAAAGTGCACCCGAAATAAGATACTAGCATACATTCTCAGAAAAAACGATACAAAAGGTGTATCTTTGTACCTAAAGGGTCCATATTGTACCTTAAAGGTACACATCAGTACCTAAAATGCACATACTGATACCTAAAAAAGTACAAATATTTACTTTTTGAGAAGGTACTGCCCCCAGTGACAGCTTTAGTACCTTTTTTCTGATAGCGTACTGGAATAGTTTTATTTATTTTTAATACAATTAAAATTATATTACATTTTATATGCATGTACATTTACAAAACCTACATAAAACAAGGTTAAATGTTTATTTATTTACTTTTGACAGACAGGTTACAATGTGTGATGTCACTTCCTACTTAGAAAGGAAACTTTTGGCTGTTTGGAAACAAATTAAATACTTGGATACCGACTTTTGACCGTTTCTCATAGAACTGAACTCAAAGAAAGACAGCAAAAGAGAGAGAGAGAGAGAGAGAGAGAGAGAGAGAGAGAGAACAAAAAAGATACAGAGAAGAAAAATAAAACACAAAAAAGCAATAGCGCTATAAAACTGACTCATGAAAGAAAGGCACAAAAAGTGAAAGACAAACACAGAAAGGAACAAAACCACAACAGCAACGCTATGAAATCCTCAGGAACCACATTGAAAAAGTATCTCGTCATGTGTTATTCTTCAAGAAGTGAAGCACTCAAGGACACGTCGCAATTAATGCACAAAAAAAAAAAAATCTGCGAAATGCTCCCGAGCTATTCTTCATTTAGAGGCAGACGGAGGAGAAGAGCTGAGGAAAATCGGGCCCGTGGGCACAGCAGGTGTGAGTCAAACTATTATGAAACTTTGGAAATGGCATGGCATCCCCTGCGGGCCGCAAGTGCGCTCATGCGCCTCTCAAATGCCCTTGGAATGAAGTGATTATGATTTAATTTTAGTGTCTGCACAAATGTGTCATAATTGAGAGCGAGTGGGTGATAATTACAGCCCGGGACAAGGTTAGGAGGTAAAGCACGCATCGCCGGATATTTGCGGTGTTGTACCTGAGGGTCTGCGGATGAAGATCTCGGCCCAGCCCTGCGTCAGCATGGGCACAAACTCGGCCAAGCTGGACTTGTCTTTGAGCGGCGCTGAGGGCTGCGAGGCGGAGGGCACCGGGTGCTCCTCCACTCCTCTCTGGGACCCCAGCACCTCCAGCGGGGGGCCCGGCGGGGGCAGCGGGCCGCTGTACTCGCCCTCAGGAGACGCCACCAGAGGGCTGAGACTCTGAGCCGGACCGGCCCGCAGAGCGTGACCACCTGGAGGGAGAAATCAAGAGGGGCGTATAATGACTTTACTATCTTCCAGTGATATTTTACTATATCTATTACAATATAAAATTAACTTTATAATAAAATCTCAAATATTATATTACCTTTTTTAGTAATAGTAGTTTTACAGTTTTTTAAACACTTTTTATTTAGTTTTAAAGTATTACATATCATAATATACTAAGATATTGTATATCTTGAGTTTTTATAATTTTCCCGTTTAATTTTAGTAATTTTTTAGAAATGATGTTGTGTTTTTGTCTTTTTTTTGTTTGTTTTTTAAATGTCTAAATTAATTTAAATTATATTATTTTTTATTTCATTTTTAGTTTGAGTTATTTTAGCACTTTAAGGTAAAATAAAAGTGAGAAATGTAGGTTGTTTTATATATATTTACCATGTCAGTAAACATTTGTTTTATTTCAAGTAACAAAAATGGTTTTATGGTACAGTTCGTTTTAGTTGCAATAATGATATTTACTCTACTATTTACTAGATGATTTTATTTAAAGTAACATGCATTTAAGAATTATTCACAACAATAATAATAGAACAATTAAATACATTTTGATTTCATGCTGAATTCATGAAAGATTCCCTTATGATGAACAGAGCAGTGTTATTTCAATATTATCTAGATACTAAAATAGTTATTCATGTTTTGCACTAGCTTCTATTTTTACATATTTCCAGTTTTCATTTCAATATTAGTTTAAGTAATTTTGTTGTGTACTTTTGTTATTGTTTACTTTTGTTTTTAATATTTATTTAGTTTTAGTAATTTTAGTATTTTAAACTTAAAATTTATTTTAGTTGTTTCAAATTTAGAACTTTTTTTCAGTTAAAGTTTTTCCTCTAATATTCATTTTATTTTTTATATTACATTATTATAATGTTAATATTTAAATGTATTAAAGGAAATAATTTGTAATAGTTTTAATAATGCACTATCAAAGTCATGTGACATGTTACTGACATGTTGCCATATTTGATTTGAGAGTGAATAACCACTTAAATTTCTCTGTACATACACAGCAACTAAACCACTGTTTTTGGGGGGTAATTACTTTTACACAACCTTTACATACTTTTTGAAGCTTGAACCATTTGAACCCCACTGACTTTTATAGATTAAGAAAAACTTCAAAATATCTCCATCTGTCCATAGATAAAAATCATAACATTTTAGAACGACAAGGGTGAGTAAATGATAACAGAATTAATATTTTGAGTTAACTGTTCCTTTAAGATATTAATTTCATGTATGACAGCTCATATATCTACTTCAAGCATTTGGTGACTTGGCTGAGGAACTGGTTTCATACAGAAGGCTAGATAGTAACAAAAGAAGTAATTTACATGTAGAAGTCTTTAAGGTTACAGAAGCAAGAAGAGATTGTTTAATTAAAAGGGTCAGAATGTGGAAAGTGTGTGTGTGTGTGTGTGTGTGTGTGTGTGTGTGTGTGTGTGTGTGTGTGTGTGTGTGTGTGTTTCTGTGACACGAGGACACAAATTTGTATAATGACGAGCATGACATAGGTATTACAAGGAGAAGGTGACTTATGAGGACATTTCCCCATGTCCCCATATTTCAAAAGGCTAATAAATCATACAGAGTGAGTTTTTTTGAGAAAGTGAAAATGCACAAAGTTTCCTGTGAGGTGTAGGGCGATAGAAAATACGGTTTGTGCAGTATAAAAACCATTACGCCTATGGAATGTCCTGTGTGTGTGTGTGTGTGTGTGTGCTGTCACCTGATATGGAGCGGACGCGGGTGCGAGTGCTGCTGTTGATCTGCTGGCCCGACTGAGACTCGAGTTTAGCAGGAGCCTCTTTCGTCTGTCGGGTGTGTAATGACGGGTCAGACCTGCAGAAGAGTCATATGTCTGTTTGTTTTTATGTTTTATGTTTTCAGAGCAGTAAACATTGTCATATGAGACTGTTCCTCTTCCTGTCCTGAGTGGAAAGAGGTTCGCATCTGATAATGCCAAAAGTTACATCCATCCATCCATCTATCTATCCATCTACCTATCCAGGGGTGTAACGATACACATATTCATATTGAACCGTTCGGTACGCTTTACAAACCAAACGATTTGTTGGACTAATCCTATTACATTTGGAAAATAAAAGAGCTTAAAGTGTGTGAAATATAATGTTCTCAGTGCCACTGCGCTCAACAAGGACGCTGTAAACGATGTAACAGACAACCTGCTGTCTGTCCCGTGATAACTTCCACTTGCTGGGGTGCGTCGAAAGACGGTAATCTTGTATCAACTATAGCCAGGGATATCAAAAACATCAATTATTGGCAATATTAAGAGGATTTGGCATTTCCAATTAATGTAGGCCTGTTGCATTCTTATTTTTATTAGGCCTATTATTATTACTATTATTATGAAGTTATTTTTATTATTAAATTAAAAATCACAAGTAAAGGGTTAGTTCACCCAAAAATAAAAATTAGCCCATGTTTTATTCACCCTCAAAGCATCCCAGTTGTATAAGACTTTCTTCTTTCAGATGAATCCAATCGGAGTTATATTAAAAAAATATCCTGGCTCTTCCAAGCATTTGAATGAGAGTAAGCGTCTGTTTTTTTTTTTCCAACAATCCAAAAGTAATCAAATAAAGTGCGCGCATCCATAATAATGTACGTAAATGTACGTGCTGCAAAAATTTGTTTACAGGAGCAAAGGAAGCAAAGTTTACTTACATTAGCAAAGGAAAACCAGCCTCCTCTTGGCTTATATCGAAACCGGTGTTTTGTTTCACTCTCTCCTCCGTGCTTTCGTGTTCGTCACTAATCACCGGCGCTAACGCTACGCATGCGTCATTCTGTTTGTAGTGAATTGACTGAGATTGAGACGTTCACCAGCATAACTCTTGCACAAAGTTTGCACGCTTCTTGTGATATCTGTTGGCTCGCCTTCATGGTTTAAAACATAAATATTTCCAACATTTCCCCCATATCGAAAACGTACCGAACCGTGACACCACTGTGTCGTATCGAACTGAACCTTGAATTTTGTGAACAGTTACGCCCCTACTATCTAAACATCAATCCACCTATCTATCTATATAATTCATGCACGCCATGTGCTTATGTTAACCTATAGTAATAGCATGATTGGTTTGTGACACCAGTGGCGTACCTGGTCATTTCTCCTCCTCCAGGCCTCTCTGCCATGTCCAGACCCAGAAGGGATTGGGTTCGTGAGCCGCCGCTGGTCGTAATGGTGACTAACTTATTCCCAACCAGCCAAGTCATACTGGGGCCACCAGACAACAGGAACTCTGCGATGGGAGACCTGAGAGAGGAAGGGAGTTTATGAAGCCCGTTAATCATCTTCATTTAGTGTCACTGTGAGAAAACACATCCATCTCTGAAAGGAGTTTGCTGCTTGTGCGCTAAAAGTAGATGCTACACTGTCCAAAACAACAGGCCGAATAAGGATATCGGCTGATGTGCCTATTCACACACAGAGTGAAACAACTACTATAAGAGTGGCAGAAAGAGTTTACTCTGGTACAAAAGATGAATCGATGCAGCGTTCAGCGGCCTGCATTCGTCACGCACTGCACAGATGAAAGCCAAGTATTATTTAAAGCTTTGCACACAGACAGCAAACAAAAGGATGAAGGTCAAGCAATTACAGCTCAAGCTAAAAGTGTGTAAAGCAGTCTAAAATGAAAGAAAGAGAAAAAGCAGAGACATCCGCAGCTCTGCACATATCTTCAATGCATTTACTCATTTAGCTGACTCTATTTCAAAGTGCCTGACAAATTAATGAAATTACAACTCCTTTAAAGTCAGATAGTAAAACAGCTTTTGGTGTATTGATCCTAAAAGATTGGCCAGTGAGATCTATTGGCATAAGTTAGCAAAAAACTGACTTAATGAATTGACTTGGTTTATAAATTTGTAAACTGACTTTATAAATTATAAATTTGTATTTTTTAAAACATGATACAAAAAGTACACAATTATTTATTGTTTCAGTTTTAAAGTAGGGCAATTAATAAAAAATAAAAACTTTACTGATCGGTTCAGATTAAAGTAGGCAATTATTATTTTTAAATTATTTTATTTTAGTTTAATATCCATCATAAACATCAATTACTAACTGTTTCAGTTTAAAGGCAACTATTATTATATTATTATTCAATTTATTTTATAAATACTAATATACATTACTAATTGCTTCAGCATATCAATTTACAACGATCAATTTCATGTATTAATTTAGTTCAATTACTACTATTTTATTACATTTTATTTTAATGCATTACATACTTGTTGAATCAGAAGGCATGATTGTGTATTTTTACCATACATTTCATTAATTAATTAAATTACTCAAATATATGAATCATGTCTTGACATCACAATGTAACATTTTTTATTTTATCTTCAATTAATGGCTTTTCTAATAAAACATTGATATTCAATTGCAAATATTACAGTGTTGATTGCGATTAATTGGACTGTTGAAACATGCTTCTAATTAGATGAGATGAGGGCTGTAAATGCAGATGAACTGTGACGTGTGGTTTGTGGTGAACAGGCGTCACCTCTTGGGCAGCGCAGAGAAGTTGGAGAAGACGTATCGTGCCATCATGTCCAGGCAGGTCTCGGTCAGCTCCAGATGGACGGTCTTGAGCGCGTCGTCTGCCTGCATCACTGCGTTCTCGTCAGCCGAGCCCAGGCTGCAGGTGGTGCTGGACGTCTGCATCCTGCACAGGACGGGGTCAGGGGTCACACACAGGCACCGGGTTACAGCCGGTACAGGAGAGGTCACGGGGTCAAAGAGTGCACCACACAACCAGCTCAAACTGGTTCTAGTCAAGTCAGAGATCTCAGCTAGTCTCTGACACCATGTCCTAACCAGAATTTTCAACCACTGACTGATTCAGATTCAGATTCATTTGATTCAGAGTCATCTGATTCTGATTCTGACGTGTCACTGTGGGCGGAGCTACACAGTCTTTATGCTTGTTATGATTGCAGATGATTAGTGTGGATATTTTTCACTCGTCACGGCTGGTTAGGACACAGTGTGCAGCTTGAGATGTGAGTGTGCGAGTGTGTTCGTGAAGATGTTAAGATGCCAGAGTGTCAGCGGGTAACAAATCAGATTCAGATGTTGAACACACACACACACACACACACACACACACACACTCCTTTATACTTACTGTGTGAGTATCTCTTTACTTAAAGGAATAGTTCACCCAAAAAAATACTCACTTTCTACTGTTTTTGTTATCTAAAACTATTAAAAGTAGTTTTTGGCTTTAATGGAAATAAAGCTGAAATAAAATAAAATTTAAATATTAGATAAAACTGCAACTGAAATAAAATAAGTTGAAGTAATAAAAATAAAACAGATTTTAAAAAAAAATGTAAATTTAAACAGAAATATTAAAAAAGACAATTATTTTTAAATTAAAATTAAGGCTGAAAAAGCTAATTAAAATATGAATAAATACTATAACAATCACTCTCAAGTCATTCTAAAACCATATGACTATTTCTTCATTAAAACACAAAATCAGTTTCAAAAATGTCAAAAAAAAAAAAAAAAACAAGCTAACATTTTCTCAAAGTAGTCCATATGACTCATGTGCAATATTTAAGGTAATATGTGATATTGTTTGGAAGGAACAGTGCAGGATTATTATTGTTCACCATTAAAAGTATGAAAAATATAGAGTGTGTGTGTGTGTGTGTGTGTGTGTGTGTGTGTGTGTATGTATATATATATATACACACACACACACACACACACACACACACACACACATATACATATATATATATATATATATATATATATATATATATATATATATATATATATATATACACATATATAACATAAAAACTGTGGAAAATTGAAACTGAAATTACCATCTGGAAAAAAAATAAATAAATGAAAAACTAAAACTCAACTAAAACTCAAAAATCAATTAGACCTAAATAGTAATATTAAAAAAATAAAATAAACCTAACAAAAACAACTAACTAACTATACTACTAAGATAAAACTGGAACACAGAAATATAATAATTATTCGCTGTAAACTTCATTTACGCTTTCTCTGTCAAATGACACCAAACTGTGTTGTGACCAATCGTGGTGCGTTAGTTGGAATATGCATGAATACAAATTACTTTTTGACTGAATTTTCATTTTTGAGTGAATGATTCCTTTATCTGTTTTGTTTAGTCAAAGCCTTTTTGTTTCTCTTTTAGTGACACAAAACTGGGACTGACAAACCTTGAGCAGGAGAGAAACCGGGAGAGAGCATGGCTGTTTAACACACACACATATCTAGAAAAGTTCAGCTGCCAGCTTGCGATCCTGAAACACACACACCTATGGAGAGCCGTGTGATTATCCAGGTGATGGCATTAATCTAAGACAGCCATCAGCATCCTGCCCTTCTGTAACCACGGCAACAGCAGCCCTGGGGAAATCAGCAGAGCCCACATCATCTCCATACACTAAGACGACACACACGCCAACCCGCGTAAACACACACCACTGCCAACGCCATTCAGCTAAAGCACTTCTGACTGCGACATCGACTCTCTGACCTGAGAAACAGGCACAGGTCAACAACTCATTAACATCACACACGCAAGAAACGCTACAGTCCGTGAGCACAAGTGTGTGTGTGTGTGTGTGTGTATATATGCGTATGTGTATATTATACACACACATATACATACATACATATATATATATATATATATACACACACACACATACATACATATGTGTGTGTGTGTGTGTGTGTGTGTGTGTGAGTCCTCGCTGGCAATAAGTAACTAAGCCCTAACTTGAGTATTACGATTAATTAAACAATTAATCATATATATAAATATAAGTAGAAATATATAAACTGTTAATTAAACATATGTGCTGTCAATTGATTAAAAATAATAAAAAAAATAATAATAATAAAAAATAAAAATCGCACATTTTTTATGAAATTAATTGCGATTAATTCCACCTAACACTCAAATTTTTATAATTATTTTTTTATATTACAATAATTTCATATTCAATCCTTAAATTAATGTAGAAACAACAAAGACCGTATATTTTTAATATTTGTGTAATGGAATCTTTTATGACTGAAGGCCAGTATCACTGATACCAACACTACTGATGCCTCTATAAAATAGTTTCTTTCCCCAATATTTACCCATTGACTAGCCGTTCAACATTACAGTATAATTGAGAGCTATCAAGAGTTACCAAACACAACATTTTAAATTAAATATACTGTAGATGAATCCTTAAAGCTACAAATGTTATTGATTTCCTCTTTTTTTCTTTTGTTCTTTGATGAACACATCACAGCAGCTGGATTATTAGGTTTTTTTGGGGCTGTTTAAGAGCTAGGGTTGGACATGCGGATCTGACATGAATCGTATTTCTATTTTCCTCACATCTCTTTACCCGTTCTGACCCACTTCAGGTCTTCAAGTCTCTATTAATGAGCTGACGAGTTGAATCGGGTGTGTTAGATGAGGAAGAGTGCTGGGCTGCTCTGCATTTCAGAGACTTGTTCTTGAATGACTTGAGGCAATCGCCTTTTTGGTAACTTCATGGCTTAACTGCCGACATAACTATGACGTTGCATGCTCGTACTGTAGTTTCTTTGCTGAGAAGCACAGTACAATTTCTGCGCTCGTTTGAAGTGAAGCTGGAGCACTGAATCGTCTGCTATTTGATGTGCTCATAAAGACATTCTGCGTTTAAATAAACTCAATTTGTGTCAAGAAAAATGAGTCCAAATCAGCCGTTTTGAGTGGGGTGGCCAACCCTAGCCCCGCCCCTGCGGTCACATTACATTTTTTTGGCCTGCGTTAAAACGCTAATTTTGACAGCACTTAAAAAATTGTTTATTTGGTTTAGATAAAGATATATTGAAATATCTTTAGTTAAAAATAAAATTAAAAAAAGCACAAAACAACAAAAAAAAGTTAAAGAAATATCAATGATAACAATTTTTTTTAAATAACCTTCTTGGAGACTCCTGTATAATGGTTTCTGATTTTCAGTCAGACACAAAATAATATATTCCATGAATAAATATTAATGATAATAAACACAAATATGATCAAATGAATAAAACTGATTCAGAACCCAGGACTCCAATATTTTTGGTTTTAGTAAAAAACTAAAACTAAAAATTAAGTGCATCAGTGCTTAGCAACCAATAAGAACATTCAGTAGAAACGTGCAAAAACTACCCAGAACACTCCTGGAATATCAAAGCAAATGCATTAAAAACCCATCTGCATTATCTTACCTTATCATCAACCTCATCACACCTAGCAACACATTAGTAACCACTCTGAATTGTGATGACAATTACACATCTGGCACTGCGCTTCTACATCTGAGGTATGAAAAAGCCAAACTGAGCTACGCATGAGCATGCAATCAACAAAGACCATCTTCATTTCATCTCAGTGGGGAAGGAGGGATGAATGTGGATGATATGAGCATGTGTGGGCGTCACAGACGACAAACACACAGTCGAAAGACTGAAGCATCTACTCCAAAGAGTCAGTGCGACCCACGACATCTGATGCTTCACAAGCCAACACAACACCTATCACAATAAAAACTAGATTCTGTCTTCAAGCAATGACACACTGATACAAAAACACATTAATTCAGTTTGCAAAGAAATGTGTTTTCGGGGTTCAAAGGTTCGAGTCCAGCCTATTTCTCTCCATGTACTCTCCTGTCACTCCACTATCCTATTTATAAAATGTTTGAAAAAAATTTTCAAAAATTATTTTTTGAATATTTTTTCAAAACATTCTATAGTAGCATTTAATTTATTTTGTATTTACCTTAATTTGTACTGAATTAAATTTAAATTGATTATATTTTTCTATTAACTATATTTTAAATTATAAATGATAGTTTTTACTCATTCATACACCTTGAATTATGTGTGTTATTTTTTTTGTTTTTGTTTACTTCATACTAATTTATTTTATTCTAGTCATTTTCTAAAATAAATCAACTCTACACTCTAAAAAATGCTGGGTTAAATACAACCCAGCACTGGGTAACATATGGACAAACCCAGCGATTGGGTTGTTTTCAGTTGGGTTAAATGTTTAACCCAGCCGCTGGGTCAAAACAACACAATCGCTGGGTTTGTCCATATTTTACTCAGTGAATGAAACCTGTGAACTTCCACTGAAAGTGTGTTAATGTAAACACCACCTGATTGAAGGATCGAAGTTATTTTCTGTAGTAACAGACAAATGCTGTAGATAGAGATGAGCTCATTCTGGAGCATTCCTTCAGCTGCTTCGCTCAAGGGCACAACTGACTTTTTCCTCACCAGAATCGATCCAACAACCTGAGCTTTAACCACCACACCAAACCCAATCACTCGAGCGTCCATCAACAGGGTCATCCAGCACATAAACACACACACACACAGGAAGTCCCAGTTTGTGTCTTTACATTTAATCATTCAGTAATTCTTCAGCCTCAACACTTTAATATACAAATATCCTGCATAACTGTTTGCACCGTAAATGCAGAAAATTTCAAATATTTAAATCAAACCTAGAATGTTATATTTTTCAAGCCACATAAAATGTCCATAAAGTCTCTGAACCCTGGGCGTCCAGTACAGCTGATCATAACACCAAACCCTTTTATGAAAATTATGATATCCTCTAAACCAGTTGATCTTTTTCAAAAGGCACAATTTCCAACATAAACATCTTTTTACTGCTGTCACACAAAGAAAACGCTTCACTGTTCGCCAGCTCTTCACTTGCACATCAAGCCCTCAATCATCTCTATTAGCTGCAGTCGGATGATTGTTGATGTCTGTAGAATAATAAATGATGTGGTTTGTCAATGCAATTTTACTCTATTGATGCATTAAGCGACGACAGAGCTGAATATGAATGCGTGGAACACTGACTGCAGTACAAATCTTCACTTGGATTTTTTTTTAGAGGGAAAAATGTAAAAAGTTTCACTTTTTATGAGTTTCGAAAACATTTAAAAACCTAAAATTGAAGCCGTACACTTTCAAGTAACACAGGAAGAGTCTAACTGCTTGTGATTTAAATAAAGTTCGGCATTATTAGCTCACTTTTGTGTCACTAAAAATGCCATTAAATCATAACGAGCGACCTTGAAATTACCCAAACAAAAGCCCCTGGCACAGAAATACTTTAGGCAATTAGTAAACCGATGGCAGGGTAATTTGCAGACATACTAGATAATAAAACAAATATGCCGTATGAAGTCCCTGTGCTTGCTAATAGCGGACGCTCTATTCATTAACATCCTGTAACTTGGAGGCGCTGAACTGATTAATAGGTTTTATGGTAAGTAGATGCACTGGGTTAATAAAACAGACGTTCCAGGGCAAATATTACTGGAAATGTCTCCCTCTGCCAGAAACTCATCTGATGCTACGCTGCCATCTGCTGGTTAAAGGCGACACTGCAGTTTGTTTATGAGTTCAGGGGCACATGGAGGTTAGACTTCATATTTATGCAAAGAAAACAAACAAAGCTGTGAGGGGAAAACAACAATGTATTTTGCTGTATGGAAAATTGTGTTTTACAAAAGAAAGAAATTCATATGGGTTTGAAATGATATCAGGTAAGCATATGCTCTGAAAAAATGCTAATAAAACTTATTGGGTAGAAAACAAACAGCATTTGAAGAGGGCGTCAGTGAAACATTTTCAGCGTGTTCGCAGCGTATTATTGTGCGACTTTTTGTTCATGATTCAAAATGTAGTATGATAAAGCATGAATGGATACTGTACCTGGATCATGTGTAAAGAGTGTGTGAATATGATGTGAATAAGTGAAGGTTAAAACAGGCTCAGACAGGCAGCAGGCTGAGCAAGTGGAGTGCGCCCCCTAGTGTTTAGGAGCTGAATTACTGCCATCCATCTCATTCAACAAACAGCAAAGAGAGAGAAGCTAGTCACTCGAATGTGTAAACGCATACTTTCAATTGTGCATGCTTCCTGTGTGCGGTACGGAGCCCCTAAAGGGACATGGAGATGGAAAAAATGGGATGGGAAAATAGTTTTTTATGCATGTGCTTTTTTTCCTTTTTCAGAGGAACACATTCGTTTTGCAAGAGAATGCAAAAGCATTGAAATACAACGCAAAGTTTCTCTGAGGATCGCAAACATTTGTGAGAGAAAGTTGTGTGTGTGAATGCAATGTTTCTCTCGCAAAAGTATTGCGTTCCACAGAAACGTTGTGTTAGCTTGCAAAAGCATTGAAATATAATTTATCCTCTCACCCCATATCATAAGTGTTTTACGATTAAATGCAAATTTTTTAAATGCAAGTTATTTATCAGAGAATGGTAAAGTTTTGCAAGTGGACCCAAAGTTTCTCTTGCAAAAAAACTTCCCTCAAGAAACTTTGTTTACTCACAAAATCACTGAAATATTGTTTTTCCCTACCACCTCATATTATTCATCACAAACATTTCACGAGCAAATTTTTTTTTTTTTTAGATAACGCAACAGTTGTTACAAGAGAATGTAAAAGTTTCCTGGGAAATGCTAGATTTTTGTGAGAGAATGTAAACATTTTGCGAGAAAACGCAAAGTTTAAGGAAACAAAAGTTTTGCGAGAGAACGCACAACCAGTGACATATAACAATGTTTCTCGAGTGAACACAAAGTTTCTTGAGGGAACGCAAAGCTTTTGCGGGTGAACACAAAAGGATTCGAAAAATATTTTCCCCATCACCATGTCCCTTTAGGGGCTCCGTAGTACGGCCATTTGCTCGTGGAAAGAAAAAAACACCATCACAAACGGCACCAATAAGCATGGTAAAAGCAAATACAACACGGGGTTAGGCTGAAATCAAAACAGACGCTCGCAAGGTTCGGCGCATGCAGTCAACATTACCATCAATGAAACGAAAGACAATGACAAAACCCTCCTCCAGCATGCACCCTTTCCTGCCCAATCAGAATTAGCCCAAACCAGATGTCCACGCCCACCCCGCATCGCCAAGACAACGCCCCGCCCCCGAATGCCCAAGCCCCACCCACCGTCCCTGCATACAGAAAAGGAAAAGCAGGGATATCAATCGGTTGTTGAGTTTTGAGGTGACCAAAAATGCTCTACCTGCGCACCGCATGCTCGGACACACTGATGCTTCGGGAGCGGAAGGCGTCCATGGCCGACAGATCTTTCAGGTCTTTAACGGGAGAGTTTGCGCTGGGGCCTTGCTTCGCCACTTTGGTCGTCCGCAAACTGCCCCAAGGGCAAACGAGGTCAGGTGTGCGTCAGCATAACGTCGTGACCAGGGAGGGTCGGGGGGAATTTGGAGCATTTTAACCACGTCGGCATGGGTGGATGGGGGAGTGCGATTGGTTGTGGAGTGTCATGAAAAGGGCCAGCGACCAATCACAGGTGACGGATCCGAGGTGACGGCACCCCCCCCAAACCACGCCCATCACGCATGGCCCAATCAGAGGAGGGGGGAGGGGTCAAATAAGGAAGTGAAAGGAAAACAAAGTAACTTGGTCAGCAGTGCACACTGAGAACCAGAAAACAGGGACGACACTCAAAAAACAAAAAGAAAACAAAGGAGGAAACAGAAAACTGGAAGGAGAAACAGCATAAAGATCAACAGACACTTAACAAGGCATAAAGTAAGCAATATACTGTCAGCATTCTACGAAAGGAATGAAAGAGGAGAAAATAAATGAAAAACTCATCAGAGAGCACAAACATACTGGTACAGGGAAGAAAAAAGCATTCAGACACTGCTATGATCATTATACTGGAAATTAATAGCAATAGGAAAACAGTGATATGATCATGTGTATGTGTGTGTGAGATTTATTACAGCAAACATAACACAAATGAATGACCTGATGGAGTGACACTAGAAACTGGAACAGATATTGTAAGGCCTGATGAACTAGAAAGAGCATAAAAAAAGTTCAAAATCTAAATATGAACCATGTTTATGCACATCATTTTAGATTAAGATCATTTTAAAATATTTAAAATATTACTCTTGAATGATGCACATTAATGTAATTAACAAAACATACTGTAGAAAGTATAAATTTGATTTGTATGACTAAATTTTCATAAATATATTAATATTCTTGGTTGATCTTTCTCTTTTTCAGGCTTTTCAATGACAAGACACAAGACTTACAAAAGAATACAAAAGAACACTGATGGTTTCCACAGAGAATTAACCTGAAATCAGTATCAGGACAATGAGATTAGATGGTTTTGTGACTCTGGACATAACTGATCATGGACTGTATTAGTGATATGCCTGGAAAAACAAACTTGTTACAATGATTGCAATGCATTGTTTTCTGCATCAGGTGTGCTGGGTAAAATGGTTTAGTAAGTCGTTACTATGGAGATTTCCTGTTAAAGTAAACTGGCTTATGAGACAATGGCTGTTTTCACACCCAATACAAAAAGTGAAAATCAAGAAAAGCAAAAGACAGAGAATGAATGAAGTTGAAATGAATGGAAAACAATAAGGAATAGAAAATAACAGACTATTACAGGATGGGCTTATTATTAAACATCAACACAAGTTTTAGAGATGTGTGTAATGTTTGTATTCAGGTGTTTCTTCAACTAGGGGCATTTTTAGTCCTTTTAGAAATTAAACTGCATTAACACACTTTTTAAACTCATTTATTAAATCGGTCTACTAATAATCCTAATGTTTAACAGGATGAACACACTGCTTTCATGAACCCTCACAAAAATCTTCACCACTGCGTAATTTCCATCACATCTTAAATCATAATTCATCATAATTCTGTGGTGGAAATTGTATGTTTTATTTTTTTACTTTTTGGAATAAAATGACAAAAAAAAAACTATAGTAAAATGATCGAAAATGCACCAAACAGGCTTTAAAATATATAAAAATAGATTTATAAATATACTGCATTTTTCAAAATCCATAGCTTTCACAAAATAAATAAACACACACTAATATAAATGTTAAAATAACGACTACTGACCAATATCCTCTTAAATTAGACTATCATAGTTTCAAACATGCATTTTTTAAATTAAAAACATAAAAGGCATTTGAAAAGTATCAAAACTAGGTCTTGCTAAAAAAAAAAAAATCTCCAGTTGTAATGTGACCTTATGGTTATGTGGTATGTTCCATTAGTCTGAATAAAAATCAATCCCTTGGACATAAAGTGGCCGTAGTTAAAGAAACACTCTTTCATAAATGAATGTGTTAATGGTTTTGATGTGACAGTCTGCCTTTGAGAAACAGTCACTGCTGAGCCAGATGAGGAGAGAAAGAGAGACACACAGAGAAAGAAATGAGACCGATAAGAAAAGACAGAGAGAAAGACGAGACGTCCCACAGTCAAACTAGCATCCGTGAGTGGAAGTGAAAACTGTTCTGACGTAAACCAGACACAAAAAGCCAGAAATCACGACACTACCATCAAAAAAAATGAACCAATGAGGCGCCTGAATGACAATCATGCTTTGAGTCCTTCCCACGGCAAAACCTGACATGAGACAAACCGTGATCCGGCCCTGCGTGTGTGAGTGTGTGTGTCTGAGTGTGTGTGTGTGTGTGTGTGTGTACCTCTTGGGCCTCTCGTTCAGACTGGTGCTGCGCGCTCTGAAGCTGCTCTGCTCATGAGAGTCATCGAACGGCAGAAGAGCGTTTGAACGGAGACCCTAATCACACAAAAAACACACTTCAACTCAAGACCAACGGATCGGTCCATAAACACATGGGCCTGACAATCCCATCACGCACCTTGGTGATGTACTGAACGAAGTCTTTCCTGAAAGGCAGTCTGCAGCGTATGAACCACATGGCTATCACGTGATGGGCGAGAGACACTATGTACTGATTAAACCTACAGAGAATGAAGAAAAAACAAGAAAACACACCATTTAAGATCATTCAGCTCATGGAGGCTGCATTTATTTGATAAAAAAAAATACAGTAAAATCAGTAATATTGTGAAATATATTCACATAGAAAACAGTTATTTTAAACTGTAATAATATGTTAAAATGTAATTTATTCCTGCGATGCAAAGCTGAATTTTCAGCATCATTACTCCAGTCTACAGTGTCACATGATCCTTCAGAAATCATGAAAATATGATGATTTGCTGCTCAAGAAACATTTCTAATTATTATCAGTGTTGAAAACAGTTGTGCTGCTCTGCTTCATATTTTTGTGGAAACTTAAGAATTCTTTGATGAACTAAAAAGTTCAAAAAGCCATATATTTGAAACAGAAATCTCTTGTAACATTATAAATGAACATCAAGTAGTCAAATAGCTGATGAATAGATGTTGGCTACATGTTCTGTATGTGTGAGTTCACAGGTGTGTGTGAGCTTACTCACTTTGAGGGGTTGGTGTACGGCAGTGATATGGCAAACACGCTGACGTACTGCTCGGCTACGAAGTTAGCATACAGATGTGGGAGCCGCACTAATGCTGAGAGAGAGAGAGACGAGACAAAAGCATCAGAACTTGAGCTGTATATGATCCACAGGTGTCGTTTTGCTGTGGTTGTATCCTAAATGTAGAAAGCATGCTATATTCCGATTGGTCAGAGTGAGTAGGGCGGCTCTGATTGGTCAGAATGTGAGAATGGGCGGGGAAAGCGACTAAAGGCTTGCACTCACTGGACAGGAACTCCAGCATGGGCGAGGCCATGGCCACGGTTGCTGAGATGTGCGTGAGCTTGACGATGAGGGCGGGCAGGAGTTTGATCATGATGTCGGGCATCTCAACGGTGCACATGGTCAGAGCCACCACACACTGCTTGGCACAGCGGTAAATCAGGCCTTTCTCCAAACACTGGACCAGCTCCCTCTGAGAAAACAGGTGAGGAAACTGTGCTGTCAACACATTTCTCCAATTCATTCCTAGATGCGCATCAGATGATTGGCTGCTATCACCTCCAAAACGGTCACTCCAGAGATTAGACCTGCTGCCGACTGATTCATTAATTAATTAAAGTGTAAGAATAAATTTAAGTAAATGTATTCTCACATTAAATTTAATACACTTTCATTTTTTATTTAGTTTAAATTTAACAACAAAAATGTAAGTAAATGATTGCTTAATTGAAATTTAATAAGTTTAAATAAACACATTTAATTTAATTTATATTATAAATTAAAATATGTGTACTTTAAATGTAACATTAAATTAATATTTAATTAAAATGTAATAAATTTAAATAAATGTATTTAATTTTTTTATTTAATAAATTCAAATTTATTAATAAATTTATACTACTTTAAGTGTAATAATACATGTACATAATTTAATTAAATTTAATAATACACTTGAACAAACATGCTTAATTTAAAATGTAATAAATTTAAATTAAACTTATTTGATTTAAATATTTACAAATGTATTATTAAAGTACACATTTAAATAAATTTAAATTTAATAATACATTTATATAATTTTATGTTTATTATAAATAAATAACACATTTCAATAAATGTATCTTTAATTTAAGTGCAATAATTGTATATTCACTTTAAACATAATAATGCACCTAAATAAATTCATATTTAACTTAAAGGTAACAGTTTGGCTTCTTATTTCAAACAGCCTTCGGAGTGTGTCTATGATGCTGTCTAGATAGGCAAAACACTAGGGTTTAGAACACAGCCCTAGCTAAAACTGACAAACTGACAAAACCTCAAAACTAAAAAAAACCTGATGTTCATATTCTGCTCTCATCTGGGTAGCGGGGCAGATGTGTGTGTGTGTGTGTGTGTGTGTGTGTGTACCTGTCGGGACTGCTCTAGGTAGCTGTGGTAGGAGGTGAGGGCGGTGAGAACAGGAACCACAGCGAGCTGAACATCAGTGAGGGAGAATCCATCAGGAGTTTTCTTCAAACGCTCCGATATCAAACGGTCCGTCACCTGCACACACACACGCTCCCAAATTACCTCGCTTCCATACAGTTACTGTGTTACACATTTTTATCTATCTTGTCAGTTTACATTTCCAAACATTCATTTTGCCAGTAGTTGTAATAATCAAGTGAGATTTTTGTTTGCTCCACACAGAGATCTGATTTGATCATCAATGACATGAAGAAACAGAACAAACTGATACAGACTAAATCCAGGAGAACTGTGCCAACATCTCCAAGATGCTTGAAGAAACCTACCTGCAAAGCCCCCTGAAAAACTATGCACAAGTGCACCGAGGGCAAAAGCTGCTTTAAAAGCAACGGATGCTCACACCAAATGTTGATTTAGCTTAGTTAATAGAAGTTAATTGATAAAGAAAATCTATTTATGACATTATTTTTGACAGCATTTTTACACAAGTGAACAGTACTGTAGCTTTGCAGGAAGGTTTCTTGAAGCATCTTGGAGACACAGTTCTTCTGGATTTAGTCTGTCTCAGTTTCTTCATGTGATTCCAGACAGACTGGATGATGATCAGATCAGATCTCTGTGTGGAGCACTAGCTGGTGTGTGTGTGTGTGTGTTACCATGGAGCAGAGGGTGGAGCAGAGATGATCGATGTTGCAGGGTGAGGTCAGGATCAATACTTTGTACTGGATGGTGCAGGACATCTTATCCAGAACCAGCTTCAGAACCTTCCAGTCAGTCTCCTGCAAATCAAACAAAGAGCTGATGTTTTACCTTTCATACCGCAGTAGTTTTATCTGCGCACACAGATTGTGTTGCATTTAAATGGTATATTCCAGGAATGCAAAAACGCAGAGCACCGTGTTAAAGATATGGTACATAAATACAGCACCATGACACCATGAACATACTATGGTGTCATCAATCATTTTAAAGGGAAGAGGATGTGAGCTGTGTGCGCTTGTGTACCATCTTGAGGCACTGTAGCAGCACGCTGAAGGCCAGGTTGTAGGGCAGATAGGCAGTGCGAATGGAGGAAGGCGGAGCCACCGGTGTGGGACTTCCTGTCGGCGGCGACACGGTTCCTGTTGGCTTCTTATCAGTCCCTCTCTTCTCGGACTCCCTGAACACCAGACATTTGAGATTTAGTCAGTCTGAATGTTCTCCTTCATCATTTAACCTTAATTTACATTTGATAACAAATGTAAATAAACGTATTGTTACATTTAAATTTATACGTGTTAATTTAATTTAAAAATACATTTTTTGATATATATATATATATATATATATATATATATATATATACACACTTTCTTTACATTTTATAATAAACATAGTATTATAACCTGAATATCCTCCTTAATTTATGCTTACTTTAATATTAATAATAAATGGAATTAAATGAATACTTCATTTAAATGTAATACATTTTATTTTAATTTTTTTTTTATTTTAATTAAAAAAAAATTTTTTAAATCCATTTATATTTTATTTAAATTTAATAAGTTCAGTCAATCTGAATATTCTCCTTAATTTATAGTTTTACCTCAGTATTAAAACATTAATGCTTCTTTTCAATTTAATAGGACATTTTAGTACAATATAAATTTAACAGTATGTTTAGTCAATCTAAATATCCTCCTTAACAATTAACACTTAAATTAATATCGATAATAAATGTAAATCAATTCACACTTTATTTAAATTTAAAAATTAAAAATAAAATTTTAAATCAATTTATATACATTTATAATTTAAATTTGATATCCTTTAACATCCTCTTTAATAAGTGTGTGTGAGAAAACATGCTTGTGTTCCTACCCGACGTCACAATGACAGTATGGGCTGAATCTCAGGACTCCATCTTTATTGGGGACACCCAGACGATGAAGAGAGTCGGCCCTCATCATCAGTAAGAAATCAAAGACCTGACACACAAACAATGAGGGGAAACAACATCATTAGCTTTTCTGAAGTCGCGGTGATTTGAGAAGGTTACGTGTTCTAGTATTTGGTTGCTAACGTGTTCTGAGTGTTTGCTACGGTGTTGCTGACTAACTGCAGTCAGAAGCCTGACCTTGAGGCGTATGGAGCTCCCGATGGCACTGTAGTATTTGTTCTTGTAGTGAAGCTGCAGATGAGAAATCAGCAGCTCGTACACTCGACTGGCGTGACTGGCCGGCAGACTGTACAGTTTACTCTGGAAACAGACGCACCATCACTGGAGCTGCTACAGAGAGTGCTCATGAGTGACTGATCAGAAGAGGTGCTGCGGTACCTGTAGGATGTCTAGCAGTCCCAGTATGGCGGTCCGGACGTCCTCCAAGGGCGACTCCACAGACAGCTCTCTCTCTCCATCCATAGAGCAGCTTAACGGACGACTAGCAACCTACAGGAGCACAGGAGAGTTTCACTGACACAAATCAGGTCTCGTCCACTTGTTTGGGATTTTACATAGAAATGCTGGATTAAAAAAAAAAAAAAAAAAGTTAAAGAAATGTTCTAGATGTGAATGAAAAAAAATTACACTCAATTGAGGTTGATAATTTTTATTTGGGCATTAACTATGATGGAAACATTTAAACTACTAATAAATCCATATTTTATTCATATTTATTAATATATTAAAAATACATATTTCATTTAGATTAAATAATACATTTTAATAATTCTATACTTTTTAATTATAATTTAATAATAAAAAATATATATATATATATATATATATATATATATATATATATATATATATATATATATATATATATATATATATATATATATATATATATATATATACACACACACATATAAAATTGTATTCAACTCAATAATACATTTAAATAAATGTATACTTTATTCACATTTAATAGTAATCTATACTTAATTTAAATGTAATAATACTAGGCTTAATTTTGAAGATATTACATTTAAATAAATCAATACTTATATTTAATAGTAAATTAAAATAAATCTATTCTTAATTTAAGTCTGATAATACATTTAAATAAGTGTAAACTCATTTATCACATTTAATAGAAATCACAATGCCTTCCACATTGGTTTTAACTTCCATTTGCATTTTTATTTTGCACAAATTTCTCAGGAAGTGACTATTTTGTTCTCTTGAATACAAAGGCTGCTGAATTTGCAAAGGTTGTATTACTGCTACACAGTTAATGACCCGTGTCTCTGTGGAACAGGCAGCCAATGGAAGAAGTAATTAATGATTTAGATCTTGTTTTAAAAGCTTTTGTTAAATCAAATTAAATTCTTAAGAATTATAGCTATCACATTTAACAACTCCATATTCCCTTAGATATGCTTGAATGAATAAACTATTTATGTGCTATATCAGAGTTTCTGCAGGATTTTTAAGCTCAAATTTAAGACTTTTTAAGACCTGCACAAATAAAATTGATACCATATGAGAGGGGTAGGGCGATGTTTATGGTCAACTATACTAAAAGCATGACTTACAGTTCAGATAGAATTTTTCACAAAAACAAAAAGTTTTAAACAATAATTTAAACAATTATCAATAAATTATTATATTAATTAAACAACATACAAACACATTTTACTGATTAGACTTTTATAATGAATTATCTTCTTATCGATCCACCAGTTCACATTTACAGCTCTGCGTGTTTGCAGGGTAAAAACATGGGCTGATTTTCACATTGGTCTGAACAAAAACAACCCAATGTTCCTGCAATACCAGTAGGACTGCATAGGACCCTATTTTTTTGGGACAGCGCCATCTATTCCAACAGAGGAGACCTGATTCAAACATCAAACAAACAGATGCAAAGACTAGACCCATTTTTTATCTTTCCATCTTATTTTTAATGTAAGATCTAGCGTGAACTTGAGCGTTTGAGGGGGTGACAGCAATCTCCATTTAGCCTATTTATCTGTGCAAAACAGTTCATTGTGCTGCTGGATGTTATAAATTAGTATTTGTATTCAAATAATTTGACATTAAAGTACTAATAGTCACACTAATTTGTACCGCAATTGTTTTACCGTTTACTGCACTTTAAGTGGGTCACACATCAGACGTGAAGCACTGCGGCTAATGAACTGAAGTCTCGCACAGACAAGTCTTTCTTTCCAAGAAAACTGAATTTAAAACCAGAATATATAGAATATATTGAAATAAACTAGGTTAAATATTTCAAGAGAGTTACCAATGGGTATGTTTAGGGTTAGGAGTTGATTAGGACAATAATTAAATGTATACAACTAAACAACTACATAATTAATTAAAAATAATAATAATAATAATAATAATAATAATATACAGAATTGAATAGCAAGTGCTATAAAATAGTATGAGCTGCTAATATTTAGTCATTTAGCAGATGCTTTTATCCAAACGACTTAAAAATGAGGACAATGGAAGCAATCAAAATCAACAAAAGAGCAATGATACGCAAGTGCTATAACAAGTCTCATTTAGCTTAACAGTACACGTAGCAAGTTTTTTATTATTATTATTATTATTATATAATAAATAAAAAGAAAACAGATAGAATAGAAAAAGAATAGAGCAAGCTAGTGTTAGAGGCCTTTTTTGCTTTTTTGTATAATAAAAAGAAAACCGACAAAAATATTAGAAAAGCTAGTGTTAGTTATTTTTTTGTTGTTTAAAGAAAACAAGCAGTAAATTAATAGAGTGCAAGTCTAAAAGGGACAGTTTTTTTTTTTGTTTTTTTAAAGAATATAATTAGAATAGAGAGTGCTATAGTTAGTAGGTCAAATGAAGATGGAAGAGATGTTTTTTTAGGCGATTCATGAAGTTGGCTAAGCACGGATTGAGTTGGGCAGGTCATTCCACCAGCAGGGAACAGTTAATGTAAAAGTCTGTGAAAGTGATTTTGTTTCTCTTTGGGATGAACAATAAAGCGATCATCACTTGCAGAACGCAAGCTTCTAGAGGCACATTAGTCTGAAGTAATGAATTTAGGTAAAGGAGTGCAGAGCCAGAGGTGGTTTTGAAGGCAAACAATAATGCCTTGAATTTTATGTGAACAGCTATTGGTAGCCAGTGCAAATTGATAAACAGAGGTGTGACGTTCTTCATTCTCTCTTTCATTCTTTTTGGCTCATTAAAAATTAATCTTGCTGCCGCGTTCTGGATTAATTGTAAAGGTTTGATAGAACTGGCTGGAGGACCTGCCATAATACATACAAAAAAAAAAAAACTATAGGCATCCTAGAAATCCAGTCCTGAAACTACAGCCTCCGATATTGCATGAATACCCTTCTCACAACAACAGCCTTATTGAACACATGCACATTCATTCTCTGCCAGCAGGAGGGCTTTAGGAACCGTTTCCATGGTAACGGCAGAACAACACTGGACTTGTGCAGCGCTCATGTTTATTTACAGCCTTTTGATCATCACATTAATCTGTAACGCGATTCTGGTCTGTACCCAAATTTAAGACCTCTTGAAATCATAATTAAGACTTTCTTGTACAACTTAAGACTTTTTATGACCTTAAATTTGACACAAGTAAATTTAAGACTTTTTAATGACCCGTGGGAAACCTGTATAATAAAGGACCAGCAGAAATGGTGGAAATCTAGATTCCTTATGTGTGAAAAATTCCATTTTTTGAATTTTAAATTGAAATTTCAAACTGGAGGAAAATGGAATGCCTGCGCTTCCGTTAGTGACATCATGAGTGCGCAGCACTACCTTCTCGATGATGTCGAGCAGGCTGCTGAAGTGATGGGTGCTGCAGCCCTCAGCGAGATCCACCAGCAGCTGCGTGGCCTGCTTCCTGACGGACAGATCTCGATCTTCAGCGATCTGACCCAGCTGAGGAATCACCACCACCTCGATCAGCTCCTCCTGGTCCCAGAGAACACAGACAATCAAGAAAAATCACAGCCATCTCATGAACACAAGGAAAGGCATGACTGGTTTAGGACTGACTTCATAGAGCTGTCGGTTTGTGCTGAGCACGAAGGACAGGATGTACAGAACCTTGATCCTGATCACAGTACGGCTCTCATTCCTGACACACACACACACACAGAGAGAGAGAGAGAGAGAGAGAGAGAGACAGTGTGCGTTATTCCCAGGATTCATTTAACACATGACTTTAGTGAATATGATGGTTCATCCAGACCTGAAGAACTTCTCCATGAGTTTGAGCAGGTTCTGCAGCCACCCGTCTTTGGCCGGCTGAATGGACTGAGCTCTGTAGGAAATCAGCGTCAGCACAGACGCATCCTACAGGACAGATTCAACAACAGCCCATCAAACCAAAATAATGCAATTCATTTAAATACAAATGAAGAGTTTATTTGCAAAAAACATTTTAAATGTAAATGAAAAATCATGTTTTTTATTATGTTATCATGTTTTTATTGTTTTATTGTGTTAGTTAGCTGTATTTGTTAGTTATTTTTTAACCTAATCAAAATAACCCAACTGCAGTTTGATTGAGATTAATTTGAATGCACAATGAAAAAACATCCGAGTTATCTGTTTTTACAAATGAACTCTTCATATATTCTTCCTTTACACTAAATAATACATTTAGTCAATGATAATATCCTCCATTTAGACATAATTTAATTGTAATACATTTTTAAAAAATCCATACTTCATTGAAATGTAATAATATATTTTAATTTAAATTAAATTTAGCAATACATTTAAATACATTTACACTTTCTTTCAATTAAATAAATTCAAGTCTGAATATCCTCTTTAATTTATACTTAATTTTAATAATAAATTTAAATACATTTAGTCAATCTGAATATACTCCTAAATTTATCCTTAAATTAATTTTAATAATGAATTTAAATACATGTATATTTTAATTTGATTTTAATTTTAATTTAATAAATTTAGTTAATCTGAACATCCTCAATCTAAACTAAACCTATACTAAATATATTTATATTTTGAAATTTAATAATACATTTCTGAATATCCTTCTTAATGTATATTTAATTTTAATAATAAGCGTTTAGTCAGTTAGTAATATGCTTCATTTATACATAATTTAAATTTATTAATAAATTCAAATAAATATATACTTCATTTAAATGTAATAATACGTTTAAAAATAAACATTTAATATATTTAAATAAATGAACACATTCAATAACGGTGAATCAAACCAGACAGCTTCAGAAGTGGACAGATGGACAGAGAGCGAGAGAAACTCACGGGACGTTTATCGGCGCACTTCTCCACCAGGCTGAAGAATCTCTGCGAGGATCCGTGGAAGTCGTTCTGCTCGTACAGCTCCTCGACGGTGCTCAGTAACTCATAAACGATCACCTTCAGGTCAGGGCTGCCCATCGTCTGCACACACCACATATATGAAGAGCGTCAGGAGATAAACACCCATAAAACAGCTCAGTGTGTGTGTGTGTGTGTGTATGTACCTGTATCTGCTGCAGGAGTCTCTCTATGATAGACAGCAGGATGTCCCACGTCACGACGTGCAGCTCTCGGCCGTACTTCTTGATGAGTCGTGTGATCGACAGCACAATCTCGTAGGACACCACCTCATTCGCGCAGCTCATGGCCTGGGCACAGAGGTCAGAGGTCAAACACTAGTAGGTTTCATATTATATATATATATAAAAACACAAACCGATGGCAAATTTGCACACACCTTGTAGAAGGAAGGCAGGACCAGAGTGGGTGTGTTTTTGAGGGCAGGAAGTCTGTGAGCTCCCCACAGCGCCATACCAACAAAAAACACAGCACCCCTGAGAAGAGCGGCGTCCTCACTGTACACCCTACACCAGACACACACACACACACAGCTGAGAACACTAGATCTGTCAACATTACAACAATTCAGCAGTTCATGCCAATGACTCTCAATCCTAGTTTCAATACTAAAGCAAAAAAATTGCTAATAATGTTTGCCTTTGTTTAAAAGGTTAAATATTAATATAATTTTTATTATATTAATATTTAAACTTTTTATTAGTAGGGATGCACCGAAATGAAAATTCCTGGCCGAAGCCGAAGAAAATGAAACACTGGGTCGAAGGCAGAAGGCCGAATACAGAACACGGTTTTTCGCGTTTTTTTCCCTATTGCGTAAATTAAACAGTAAATTACTGTTTTGTCTTGCTTTTCAAAGAAAAAAATCAATTACAAAACAACAATTTAAAACTATTTACTTAAGAGCTCAGTGCTTCTTTTTGTTGACAACAGCAGATTTATAAATGATGTATGTCCCACATATCGCATTGTCACATGCCTTTAAAACAAATTCATAAAAATGTTAAGACCATTGCACACTGAGTCCAAAATTTTTGTCTGAGATTGACCTTTTAACACACTGCCTCCGTCATAAAAAATTTTTTTAAAAACGGACCAGGTTCAATTTTCTGCATTTTCGCATCTGTTGCAAGCATTTTGATAGGAAAGGATGACGAATACGAAAAACGCATACGCAAATTTCGGACTCAGTGTGCAATGACCTTTACTGAGCAACTGACAGGTAACACTGTTTCAGAATGCATGCGATTCAAGCGTGTATTAGAAAACATAACATTCTGCTGTTTATTTTCTAATCGTTTAAAGGCATTTCATGATTTCAATCATCATACAGTAACCAGCAACAACCAACTCTTCCTCTTCTCATCGGAGACATGCGGTACTAAACGGTCTCTGGCTGTCGGTGCTTGTAATGATTTTTGTGTCTTTCTCGGACAGCTTTAAATGCTTCCACACTGCAGACATGTTTCCTGCATTAGTGCGTGCCTGTATTTGATCGCGTCACGTCATTATTCGGTACAATTTAATCAGTTATTCTTATTATGCTATTTTCGGCTGAATAATTCCGGTTGCCAAACATTCAGTGCATCCCTATTTATTAGCAAAAAGAAATACTAGTGAAAAGTAGAGTGAAACTTATATAAAAGGTTAAATGTTTTAATTTAACAAATAATTTTATTTTTTTCAAGTATATAACTACTGTTATTATTATTACTATTATATTTGTAGCCTATTGACTCTCTAACCAATCACAAATCTGTCTTCTGTGATTATAAGTCAGTGTGTACCTCTCCTCCATGATACGGCACATGGTGTATATGGCACTGTGACCCAGGTGAGTTCCCAGCACTTTACGCATCAACTAGAGACACAACCAGACAAAAACAACAACAGAAGTAAAACATGCTTCTGAACTGCACCATAAATGTGATATATTAAACTCGGCTGAATACCTTCCAGCAGGATTCACAGAACTCCTTCACGTTAACCGTTCGGCACAGTGTGATGATGAACACCGTCAGAGAGTCGGAGGGCAGGCAGTTATAACACACCACAGCGTCTAACACCTGCAGCGCAACCTACACACACACATTCAGATATCACTGCTTTTATCATAATCCTGAAAGATTGAGCCAAACACCCATTTTTTTTACCTCAATATCTGTGGAGGAAGTCGTCCGGTTACAGAGGAGGCAGACTTTCCTGTGAGAAGCAAATCAATGAAGTTAGTGCATGTGAAAACACTCTTACATATGCTTTTCTTTTACTATTTTTACCAAATCAAAAAAAAAAAAAATCAATTCCAAAGAAATTCATACAAAGACAAATTCACAGACAAATCAGTCTAATATGTTTCTTGAGCACAAACCAACATTTCTATTAATATCAATGTTAAAAACATTTGTGCTACTTCATATTTTTGTGGAAATTGTGATGCAATTTCTCAGGATTCTTTGATGAATGAACAGCATTTATTTGAAATAGAAATCTTTTGTAACACTATAAATGTCTTTACTGACACTTTTGATCAATTTAATGCATCATTGCTGAATAAAAACACAATCTAAAAACAGACTTGAAATGGTACTTCTACAAGTCCAAATTCAAGCCCTTAAGCAGAAGCTTTCAAAAGGTAATAGGAAATGTGAGTGTGTTTTCTTACTGGACCATGAGGGAGACGTTCTCATCCACGTAGCAGGAATTAAATTTGACCAAGTTCACGAGGACATGCAGGAAATCTGATGACAGACCGATGTCCATCCACAGCAGAACAAACCGAGCTGAGAGAGAAAACACATACAAACACGTATTACAATCTGCATATGATGCTACACAAACCATTTATACATAGACAACAGCAGCTCAGACATCTGTTAAATATCTTCTTGGAGAAAAAGTCATACAGGTCAGTAAATGAGTTTCTTTCTTCTCTTAAACACAAAAGAAGATATTTTGAAGAATGCTGAAAACCAAACAGTTGACGGTAGCCATTGACTTCCATAGTATTTTTTCCAGATTATGGAAGCCAATGGCTAAAGACAGCTGTTTGTTTCCTAACATTCTTCAAAATATATTATTTTGTGCTTAGAAAAGAGAGAAACTCATACAGGTTTGCAACAACCTGAGGGTTAGTAAACAATGACAGAATTTCCCTTTTTAGGCGCACTATCTCTTTAAGAACACCAGGATGAATCAAAGCACGTGTGAACCGTACCAATCTCCTCCTCTAGGTAGGTGATGTCTTTCCCGTTCTCCGTGAGGGCCTTGAACACCTCCAGTCTCTCGCCCAGATCTTCATTAGAGGGCAGATAGTCCAGAATGATCTTGAAGAAGTACGCTCTGAGTGGACCCAAGCGCTCACCCTGCACAAGAAGATCACGAGGAAAGCATGAGTGGTGTTTGCAGTCACACTGCACTGTGGTTCGTAAGGAGTTCAAAATGTGCACCTGTCCCTGTATAATGGCTCTCAGCAGCACCAGCACTGCATGACGGGCTTCGGGCGGCTGCTCAGGATGCATCATGTCCTCCACGGCCTTCCACACGGCCTCCACCGCACGCTGAAACACACACAACACACTGTAGATCTGCTCACCTGCACATGTGTGACCCTGGACGGGTATATTTTTAGCAATAGCCAACAATACATTTTTCTTTTATGCCAAAAATAATTAGGATATTAAGTAAAGATCATGTTCTATGAAGATATTTAGTAAATTTCCTACTGTAAATATATCCAAACTTCATATTTGATAATTAATATGCATTGCTAAGGACTTCATTTGGACAACTTTGAAGGCGATTTTCTCAATATTTAGATTTTTTTGCTCCCTCAGATTCCAGATTTTCAAATAGTTGTATCTCGGCCAAATATTGTCCGATCCTAACAAACCATACATCAGTGGAAAGCTTATTTATTCAAAAAAATTGAGCCTTCTGACTGGTTTTGTGACCCGGGGTCACATATATGAGCAGGCAGATGCTCCTCACCTCCTCAAACTTCTTGGATTTGGCGAGTTCGCACACGTGGTTGATGACTCTGATCCGGTGGTTGAGGCTGTACTCTGGAGTGAGTTCCTGAAAGAGAGAATATATGAGAAACACAAGGTCGTGGAGAAGCGTAGATGACGTGAATGATTATTGGAGTGTTTCTGACCATCAGGATCTCCAGTGTGATGATGAACTCTGATGGTTTGCTCTCGGTCTGTTTGCTGTGGGGCCGAGTCGGGCCCAGGCCAAAGATCCCCTTGAACCGGTCCCGCAGAGACTCTTTACTGGGCTGTTTATTCATCTTCACTCCTGCGAGAGACCCTGAATGAGAGAATGAGATACTTCAAACCTCCTGGAGCTAGAGATCTAAAGGCTGATATATAAACTAAAAAAAAAGAAAAATTGTAAATAATGTTTTAAATGTATATATTTTTTATTTCCATTATTTTGCCAGAATTAAAATAATTTTAGAATTTTTAAAATTATTTTAAAAATAGTTATTTAAAAAAATTCTGCTTACTAATTTTTTAAAATATTCTGCTATTATTTTTATTATAAGTGTTCTTTTTTTTTCAAACCTTTTTCCCCTAACCCTGTTTTTTTTCTGCTTTTTTGATGCATCTTAAAAAAAAATTACAAATAAATCATAACTTCAGAATGTTTTAAAATAGCATATTTATTCTATTTTAAATATTGTACCTACAAAGATGCCTTTTTTTATGATGACAGCCTAAGAGAATATGAATTAATGTTTCTCACAGAATTAAAGAAAGAGTACACATATATTGATGGGCCCAGGGCCCCTGAATGACTGGTAATGGGTCCCTGGATCAGAAAAGACTGACAACTCCTCCTTTAATATGTAATTTTGTTGTCTCTCTGTGGCATGTCATTTCTAGTATATTGGACCTCAGGAGATTTGAGGACCTCAGCTCCTCAAGACCTCAAAACACTTCTACTAAACCATAACTCATTTGTAGCATAAATAACAATCCATTTCACTGATATATCGCTTCTTTTGACATGAAAACATGGCAGGAAAACAATGCACAGAAGTCAAACGTCTGACACCTCGTGACAGTCCAGTTCAGTTCAGTTCAGTTCAGCCCATGCACAAAAAAAAGCCTACATTTAAAAATGCACCAACTGACTGTGACAGAGACAATAAAAGTTACCTGAAAATAAAAACGCCAAATAAACCGTGTAAATACACGCAAATCTCCGATGTGGTCAGATAAACAAGCCAAAATAAATAAATAAACCAGCATCAATCCACAAACAACATGCCAATGCAGCAAACAAACACACTGTTATTTACCGTCTGCGGATGAAGGAGGTGGGATGATATCGAGAACATAAAACAAAAAAATAGAACTGAACCGCTCCCGATTTATGCATTTATTTGTCACGCTGTGTCTCAGCCAACAGACGTACCCCTTACTCTCACCAGCCCCTTTTACTGCCCCCCGGAAGTCATGCTTAACACACGTTCATGCACTTCCTACAAAAACACGTCACGTGACCGCTGACTGCAGGGAATTGTAGTTCTGAGAGCCGCGAGCGCACGTTCACTTTACAAGCGCTGGCGGTGTTCAGAAACTACACACGAAAATCGCTTATGAAACTGACGAGTCTGAATCGGTTCTTTCCGCGAATCGGTTCTTTCGAACAGTTCGATTTGAATGAACCCGTTCAAGCAATCGATTCAGTGATTCGTTATAGACCCTGCGTGCCAGTGTGCATACTATCCACCCTATCTGCCCTAAATAGTATTGAACATTACTAATGTCACATACAATTTAGGATGGATAGTATGCACATCGGGACGCAGGCTCCGTAAATATCCGCTCGGATCCGTTCACTGCGATTCAAACAATTCATTGAAAAGATCCGGCTCAAAAGAATGATTCATTCAGGAGTCGGACATCGGCATCAGCATCATGGATAGGAATGTTGTGTCCAGGTCCAGGAGGTTTGTTTTTAGCAAAAACTGACGTTATATTTGTGACATTAAGTCAGGTAGTGTCATCTAATGTTGGCGCCAGTCCGGAATTTATGTGTTTGTATATTCAATCGTTTGACTGTAAGAATGAACTCTCCATATTTCACCGAATCAGTAGCCGCGTTAGACACTTGTGCAACTGAAACTGTTGTGAAAAGTGATGTAAATAAAGGAGGAATTCGCAGATTGAGATCCAGAATAGCTCAAGGGCTCAGATCAGAAGATGGTCCTCCAAAAGTGAAAGCAGAAGTTCAGGAACAGAGTATTTCAGTTGCTGCACTGCAGACACATGCAGAAACTCCTGCAGGTGAGGCGGACTACACAGGTGAAGTTACATTTATTTAAAAATATTTTATGTAATTACTCATTTCATATAATTTCTAATAATTTTCTATAATTATATATTTTTATTTTTATATAATATATGTTTTTATTATTATTATTATTATTACTACTATTTAATAGTATTTTATTTTGTACAGAGACTTTGTCAAGTTGTAATAACACAACCACAAAAGTGAAAGAAGAAGCAGATGAAGCCCCTTTGACGTCACCTAGAAAACCAAGGAGGGGCCGTGTGAAGGTGGAGTATGAGGAGGAGGAAGGGGCGGAGCTGAAGAGGGAGCGCTGGGAGCCGCGTGATTGGAGAACACAGCTTTCATTCATCAGGGAGATGAGGAGCAAACGGGACGCTCCCGTGGACCAAATGGGAGCGGAGAAATGCTACAACTCCGAAGCCCCACCTGAGGTGAGCGAGAGCCAATCGCAGATCACCTGAAGTGACCGACAGCCAATCAGAATTCTCGGTTCTTTTCTCAGGTGCGTCATTACCAGGTGCTGATCTCCTTAATGCTGTCCAGTCAAACTAAAGATCACGTGACGGGCGGCGCTATGCAGAGATTACGTGAGCATGGACTCAGCGTGGACGCCATACTCAAGATGGACGATGAGACTCTGGGTAAACTCATCTACCCCGTGGGCTTCTGGAGGGTAAATGACGTATGAGTTCAAATACATGTACATATAATTAGAGCAACAGATTTCAACAATCAAAAACTCACAAACTTGTTCTCAGACAAAGGTGAAGTACATCAAACAGGCCACGGCTCTGATCCAGCAGGAGTTCGGCGGAGACATTCCTGACACGGTGGAGGGTCTGATGCGTCTGCCGGGCGTCGGCCCTAAGATGGCCCACCTGGCCATGGACATCGCCTGGAACCGGGTGTCAGGCATCGGTAAGGTGGAAGTTAAATTGCTGTCTGTTCTGATCTGAATCATATTGCACCCCTTTTTCTACCCAGTCAGACATACAGATTTGGTGAAAAGTCAAAGAACATTCTTGCAACCAACATTCTAGATTAGAACACCATAGCAACATCCTACATTCCTAAAAATGTCAAATCTTACTATAAACCCCCCAAAGATATATCTCCGTTCTCTTTCAGACCAGGCATTGTCAAGTCAAAATTTCAAGTTTATCTTGATCATTTCTCATTTTTGAGCTTTAGATGTTGTAGAGTAGAACAGTAAAGAAGATTTTTAGCTGAAACTGTGGTCCTTGTTCATTCATTAAATGCAAGTCAGCGGCTAGCAGTTTTTTTAAAAAGAGCATATCAAGAAGCACGAAATGAATACCCGCGGCTCCTGGCGATATATTGAGGTCTTATGAAGTGAAACGATCCATCTGTGCAATCCAGAGCCTCGGGCAAACAGGGAAATGCAAATGTTTTCTACGATCCGGTTCTTATGGACAGTTCGTTTCTGGTTCAAATAACTGATTCACCAGTTTGTTTATGTAATCACACAATGATGTAACGTATACACAATTATATTATTATTATTAAAGCACCCAGTAATGATGTGAAACCTGGACGTCTAAAGCATATAAAGTGAATAAACTAGTCTTAATATACTCACCTTTTTATATAAGCTATAATAAAGCACAAAAATGTTCATTTTGCCACTTCATTCATTCCACAGTGAGTTTTGTTTGAGTAACTTGTAGATCTGTGATGCTCGAGCCTCGAACAGTTTCAGATCATTCATTCAATTTTGCTGAACTGGTTCATTCAGTTCACTAAAAAGAACCAGTTCAAAAGAATGATTTGTTCATCATTACTCTGAACCATTTCACCTGGACTCTGGATTACAGGTAATAATGTTGCAAACAATGTTCAGGTTCTTGCACAGATGGATCATTTCACTTCATAAGACCTCATATTATCATCAAGAGACACGGGTATTCATTTTGCGTTGCTTGATATGCTTTTTACCCCAAAAAAACTTGCAGCCTCTGACTTGCATTTTATGAATCACCAAGGACCACAGTTTCAGCAAAAAATACTTTTCACTGTAATGCTCAAGAAAAAAGTCACTTAAATCTTGGATGGTCTGAGGGGTGAGTAAATTAACGGCAAATTTTCATTTTTGGATGAACTAACACTTTAAGTGCTATTGTGAATGTGTGTGTGTGTGTGTGTGTGTGTGTGTGTGTGTGTGTGTGTGTGTGTGTGTGTGTGTGTGTGTGTGTAGGTGTGGACACCCACGTTCACCGAATCTCAAACAGACTCGGATGGACCAAGAAGGAGACCAAGACACCAGAGGAGACACGGAGAGCTCTCGAGGAGTGGTTGCCACGGTAACCTCTATTTTCGGTCCTGTTGTTGCTTACATTCATCTCTACAACAATTTGACTGAAGCACCGTTTTAATCTGTCTTCCCTCTTCTCGCAGAGATCTGTGGAGTGAGATCAACTGGTTGCTGGTTGGCTTTGGGCAGCAGGTGTGTTTACCTGTTGCTCCGCTGTGCTCCGTGTGTCTCAATCAGCACACCTGTCCCTCCGCCCACCGATCGTCTCCCAACAAGAAGCTCAAATCCAGCCCAGCGAAACCCGCCGGTAACAGTCCTGCTGACAAACTAGCATCTCCAACAAGACAGGTCAAAGAAGAGCCAGTGGATGCATCCCCATCTCAGAGGAGGAACAGCACAGCCAAACAGGAAGTGCTACGAAACCAGCTACAAGAACAGCCGACATCAGAAGACGAGGCTCCATCTGTCCTCAAAAAGAGAAGCAGGAGGAAAGGGAGAGCAGGAGCACAACAGGACAGACCTCCGTCTTCACGCCAGACACAGAGGACAGCAGAGACTTAGATTCTGTTTCAACAAAGTACTGTGTAAATGCAAAACAAACATCACATTGATTCGTTCTGTAGGTTTTCTATCAAATAAATTGTAACTAAAATGGAAAATATAAAACTGTTAGTGTTTTGTATTAGTTTTACATTAAATGACATTGTACAGAACAGTATACAACATATATAGTACAATATATAATGTACAAATATTCTTTTATGGAAGGAACCCATGTATAAAAATTTCCAGTGTACACTGTTTATATATATATATATATATATATATATATATATATATATAGTACACTAGTATTAAATTAGAAGTGCGTATTAGTGTAGTACCTTAATATTTATTGGGTATATGTTATTTGCATTTATTTAATTATTTTTTAAATGAAATTATGCTTACCAAGGCTAAAATACTTTTTTTTTTTAATGTAATATATTTTAAAATGTAATTTATTCCTGCGATACAAAGCTGAATTTTCAGCATTACTCCAGTCTTCAGTGTCACGTGATCCTTCAGAAATCATGAAACATTTCTGATTTTTATCAGCAGTTTTTGCTGCTTAATATTTTTGGAGATTAATATTTTTTTCTAGGCAGTATTCTCATGCTGTTTCAGCTTTGATTTAATTCAATCCTGAACTGTTTTTGTCAACACTAGAGGGCAGAACGGCCAAAAAAAAAAAAAAGTAATTACTTCACCTATAAAATCCGTGTTTACTTGCGCGCAGACTTTTATAAATATGAGAAAAGCACCAGATCACAGAGTCTCTGGTCAGATTACAGTACATTTAGCATTATGCATTAATTGTATTTTTACTGTTTTCCAGCTGAATGGTTTAATCGTTGTGTTTTAGTGTCTTGCAGAGTTGAACGTGTGGGCGATCTGGCCTGTTTTAAATGCAGTGGGTGATATATATATATATATTAGTCGATCATCACTGCTCCAGGTCAGTTGTGTTTGGGTTATTGAATCAGTGCGGGTTAGATGAGCTGATCCCAGATCTGTCCATAAAACACACGTGAAGAGGAAGAGTTCCGCGTGGATATCTGTGACTTATCCAACATCTGATCTCTCCAATCCTCTCTCTCTCTCACGCGCACACACTTTACAGTAACTCGGCTCATTGGTCTCATCCTCATCCACCTGTTCTCGCGCTCGCACACTGATGCGATCCGTGCTCAGATACCGAACTTTATTTCTGATTGATTAGAATGTTATAGATTATAAGAGGAATAATCAGTGAGAACGCTTGTGGGATGCGTGACTGACGGAAGCTGGGCTGGAGGAACTTATTGGACTGTTAATGGGATGAAGAGGGCCATTTGGTGGAAGACACACTCGAGTAAAGATCTATTTTAACAGAAACATTTTTGTAACATGCGGGACTTTTTAAAACAAACGGATCGGACACTGTTTTACGTACGTAGGCGCTCAAGTTTGCGTTCGGATTAAAGCGTTTGTTTGGATATTATTTAGCTTGTTTATATATTAATAGGCCTATATCACATTTTTAAATATTGAATTAGTAAAAAAAAAAATATTTCGTACCGTTTGGATGTTACATTACGTTTATTCTAATGACTAAGAAACAATGCCTGCAGACTCAGCATGCGGAATAATGCATCCTCAGAAACTTTAATAAAGCTCGTGATATAAATGTTTATGCTGTGATTGAACGCGACTGCAGTTGGATATGGCGAACACTCTGGAGAGGGAGATTCTGGAGCGGGAGCTCCGTCCACGGCTCTGTTATTTGACTAAAGGAGATCGCGGCTACGGATTTCATCTGCACGGGGAACGCAACCGAGGAGCGCAGTTCATCCGCAAGATCGAGCCGGGCTCCCCCGCGGACCTGTCCGGTCTCAGGTCCGGCGACCGGCTGGTGGAGGTGAACGGAGAGAACGTGGAGGGAGAGACGCATCAGCAGGTAATGAGAGAGGAGAACCTGTTGGACCACTTCACCTGGGACACAGACAGGGATGTGTCTCACAACCTAGTGAGCTGCCTACCTAGACAGCATTTTTGGGAATCTGGTTCCTTTGAACATTCCAAACGCGCACGAAAATTCCAAAAACGCGCAGAGCTGTCTAAATAGGGATCTCACTATGTTTTGAGACGCAGCCAGTGTGTTATATTCCACACTGAGGTGACAGCGTTAATGTATATTTGTTTAAGATTGTATCATTGTGTGTTGATGTTAAGAAAACACTGCAGTCTCGCCTCTGCGAAACCTCCGAAACTTTCCCCTCCACCCTTACCAACACTTACCGTGGAAACCACAGTTTACCATAGTTACTACTACTGTTAAACCATAATAAATGGACATGGGGCCTCTTAAAACGGTGCAATAAGTTTACTTTTTACTGTAGTGTCAAAACATTTTTATATTAAAGTAGCCTACTGTATTATCATAGTACAGTAAATATGCTGAATAACATATTCATACTGTGGCATTTATATGGTAGGGGACATGGTGATGGTATAAAAGTGAGGAAAATATATATTTCAATGCCTTTGGCTTTCCCAGAGAAACTCGAAAGTTTTGTGTTTTCTCGCCAAACTTTGTGTACAATAAACAAAGTTCCGCAATAAACTTTTCATTGACGTGCACAGCTTTTGTGTTCCCATGAAAAACTTTTCATTCACGTCTAAAAACTTTGCGTTCCCCTGATAAACTTTTCGTTCATATCCAAAAATGTTGCGTTCCCATGATAAAATTTTCGTTTACGTCCTAAAATGTGCAAAACTTTTCCATTCCCCAGATAAACTTTGTGTTTGTGTGCAAAAGTTTTACGTTCCCCTTATAAACTATTAATTCATACGCAAAAATGTTGTTCCACTGATAAACTTTTTGTTCATTTGCAAAAGTTTTGAGTTCCCCTGATGAACTTTGATTTCACATGCAAAACCTTTATGTTCAGAATTTGCATTTGTTCACAAAACTTTTGCATTCTCCCAATAAACTTTGTGTTTGCGCGCAAATGGTTTGCGTTCCCCAATAAACTTTGCATTCACGCAGAAAAATTTATTCATTCTGATAAACTTTGATTTTGTTTGCAAAATTTATATTGTACCATGTTCCAAAATCACATGGTAATTTGTGGTATGTTTTAGTGAGTGCTATGTTCTGTGTGTCTCTCAGGTCGTGCAGAGGATCCTGGAGGTGGAGCACCGCACCAGGCTGCTGGTGGTGGACCGGGTCACCGAAGAGTTCCTGAAGTTTCACGGTCTGCCGTGTACGGAGGACAGGGCGATTGAGATGGGCTCTCTGTCCTCTCGCTCCTCAGCGGCGTCCTCTCCCCGCGCCTCCCCGCGAGACTCCGCCACTCCCCCCTACAGCAGACAGAGCTCTGAGGGCATTTTCATTAATAAGGTGAGAAGATCTCTCATGTGAGTGCTTGCACCTGTGTAAGTGAAACATCCCTTCACCATCAGACTGTGCTGTTGGTTTCTGGATAGGTGGAAACATGACACAACATGACATATAGCGGCCATACCGTCTCTTTCTCTGGATAAGAACTTCCCTCATATTGGAGACTTCATGAGAGGAAGTCTAGGAGGAAATCCAGTCCAGAGAGGAGCAGTGTGTTATATTTAGATCATACTGTATGAAGAACAGGGTTGGGAATCAAGAATTCAAAACGGTTACATTAAAAAAAAAAAACAGATCCAAGTTTTAATGTTATTCATTGTGTTAATGATTGTTAAATGACTGCATTCTTCTGCTAAAATGATATAATGCAAAATAATACAAAGATAATAAATAAACAACATCTCTTTTTAGCCTATTTTAACCTCTGACTGCATGTGACACCAAACATACAGGGCATTATAAGAAATTGCAATTTATTATTTTCTAAAAGTTACCAAAATTGTATTTTTAAAAGTTTATAAATCAAATTGTGGTC
This sequence comes from Acrossocheilus fasciatus, assembly GCA_036784905.1. Taxonomy (NCBI): domain Eukaryota; kingdom Metazoa; phylum Chordata; class Actinopteri; order Cypriniformes; family Cyprinidae; genus Acrossocheilus; species Acrossocheilus fasciatus. The sequence continues at coordinate 35,983,512 of CM071938.1, read as the reverse complement.
AATTATTTAATGCTTTTTTTTTTACAGGCACTAAGAATCATTAATGGATTCAGAATTGAAAGCAGAATTTTTGTGTTAATATATCATTTAAAGGGACAGTTCACCCCTAAAATGAAAATTCTGTCATAATTTACTCACCCTGTTTCTCACAATGTTGTTCCAAACCTATATGTTTTTTTTCTTTTTCCTGTTCAGCACAAAAGAAGATATTTTAAGGAATGTTGCCGGTTCTGGTAGCCATTGATTTCCATTGTATTTTTATACCATATGGAAGTCAATGGCTACCAGCAACTGTTTTGTTACCAACATTTTTCTTCACAGAAAAAAAGAAACTCATACAGGTTTTGAACAACAGAGAATTTTCATTTTAGGTAACTAAGACCGCTTATTAAAGCTAAGTGTTCAGACTGGTGAATGATATTAAATTAATAACTAAATTAATTAAATTCAGTGTGCTCTGTTTTGTCCAAGTTAGGTTTATTCATGATAAAAAAAAGTATTCTGGATCTGCTTAATAAGCTCTACGTAAGAAGAAGTCTACATAATAGAAATGTGTCACTTGATAGTAGCTAGTCAAATTAGGCGTGTGAACATGGACAGGTTATGTGACTTTTTTGGAAACCAAAACCATGCAAAGCAGGGTTATTAAATTAAACATTAACAAAATATTTACCAAAAAAATGAATACATCAACGATACTAAAATGACACCAATGCAAAGACCATTATATGAATCGAGTTAAACATGTTTTCACGCGCAACAAGAATAAGCTGACCACAGTGCAGGATATTATTAGCATGTAAGACAAACACTCAAGCTATAAAAATGATCACTAATAATTGTGTGGATTTTTGAGTTTATGCAAGTGATTGGATACATCTCAAAATATTGAATTTTAGGACAATCCAATTTTTGATTTACACTTCTGTGAAATCAAGCATAGCCAAGATTACTCTGTGTGTGGTGAAACTTGAGGGATAGATTTAATCCACACACACACACACACACCTGCCGTGCATCAGGAGCTTCTGAGGTGCTTGCTTGGAGCTGTCTAAGCTCTTTACAGACCTGGATGTGTCCAGGTCAGGTGAAGTGTGTTGACACCTGCCCAGGTAGCAGACGGCTGCCGGATCAGCACACAGCAAGAGTCCTGTAAACAACATAATCCAGAGATGGTCAACTTGCAGTCATGTTATTGTTTGTTTTATTATTAACCGACAACCATCTAACAGTATTGGCTAACAGTATTGGAGAGCAACGGAAAGTAACTAAACGTTTTTCTTATTTCTTTTCCAAAAGCTGAAGTGTAAGGCTGGAAAACACTACATGATTTTCCCCCTCAGTTACTGTCTGGGTGGGCCAACACATAGTTGCTTGAGTCAGTCAGAGTCGACAGAATTCACGTTTTTTTAGCTTCCAACTTTGATTCTATTCAGTCAAAGGATATTAAACACGTTTGATATTTTGAGCCGATTTTAAAACATTTTGTTTTTATTTTGTCATGTGTCACCTAGCAACAAGGCGCTTATTTCTGTGCACATTTGTTTCATTTTGATCAACTTAAAACTTGATAGCTCCGCCCCCTAATTCACAAACATGTTATGCAACAGGCACCTCCCCCTGCATGGTTTGACACGCCCCCTTACTGGTGATTGGCTACAAGTGTGTTTTGGCATTCGGTCCGATTCACTTTCAACAGCGTTTCTCAGAAATCACTCACTGCACCTTTAAGTCTTTTTCTGCTTTAAGAAATCTGACTCTTAATTCTGATTGGATGAGCTGCATTCGCAACCATAAACAACCTGTAGTTTTGCTAATGAACTAAACTACTTGGTGGAAGTATTACTGTATGAAAGTATCTATTTTCTTCATAATGCTTCTGTCTTCATTATATATATATATATATATATATATAAGCAAGAAGCCACTTGAGGTCTCATAATACAGTGATTTTACCACAGTTTCAAAAACACCCATTGCTTGTAGTAAAATCACTGTAACAGACAACCTCTTGTGGTTTCTTGCTTTAATTTGATTTTATAGTTTTATTTAGATCTTTTTGATTATTGCACCGGTGTAGAGGGCGATAACATCTACAGAAGCCGAACAGAAGGCTAGTTTGACTGTGGTTTTACTCATTTCAATTATGAGTAGGTTGTTTCTTGGCAAACAACAGTTTCAAAGCAGCTTCCCCAAACGCAACACAAACCAAACAATACTGACATTCACACGCTGGACCACTGAAAGTACAGAAACGCCGACCACAGCCGTTCAGGTTCAGCTGAATGTCTACTTCACTGTCTTCTGGCAGAGTCCCAGCAGCGCCGGAGGAGTGATGAACGGCTCGCCGCTCTACAGAGCTCATGCCCGTCTGGCGTCACCCGTGTTTCTGCCGCTGCCGTCACCCGGTGAACACAAGACCGAACCGGAGGCCGAACCCTTCACCAAACTCACTGAGGAGTCCAGCGTCACAGCCGAGCCTGAACCCGTGTGTGAGCTCGGCGGATCACAGACCAGCACACAGGTGAGGCTTCATGATGAGATTATTATGTTGTGCAGATCTGCAAAGTCTCTTTTTGGTTCCACAGAGAACCTTTCAGTGAACAGTTCCTAAAAGAACCATTTGGAAGAACATTTAAAAAATCTAAAGAACCTTTTTTGACTATAAAGAAACTTTTCTGCATTTGAAAGGTTCCATAGATGTTCAAGGTTCTTCATAGAACCGTTGATGCCAATAAAGAACCTTTATTTTTAAGTGCAGTTAGTTTGAATAGACACTGATACGTACAGTACAGTATAAATGTATAGACATTTTAAATAATGCTTTCACACATCTATGAGTTTAGAGATAGTATACGTTTGTTGTTATTTCCCATGTGAAGAGGTCAGCCAATCATAACAGAGGTCTGCCTTAAAGGTACAGTACTTCAGTATACTCTACAGTTCAAAAATCAGTAAGATTTTATGTTTTCGAAACAGCAAGCCTGCATTTATTTAATCAAAATTACAGTCATATTGTTAAATATTATTGCAAATAACTGTTTTCTGTTTGAATGTATTTTAAAATGTAATTTCCAGCATCATTCCTCTAGTCTTCAGTGTCACATGATCCTTCAGAAATCACTCTAATATGCTGATTTGATGTTCAAGTAACATTGCATTTTATTATCAATGTTGAAAACAGCTGTGCTGTTTCATATTTTTGTGGAAACCATATTTTTTTCTTCAACTTGAAAGTTCAAAAGAACAGCATTTATTAGAAATGGAAATCTTTAATAACATTATAAATGTCTTTACTGTCAATTTAATGCATTCTTGAATTATTTCAATTTTATTTGATCAATTTAATGCATCCTTTTTGGATAACAGTATCTCTTTCTTTTTGTATTATTATTAATTAAAAAAATATATATAAATATAAAATCTTACTGACGCCAAACTTTTGAGTGGTAGTGTATATACTAGGTTAAGTATATATGGAAGCCTTAAAGGTACAGTAGCAAAATAAGCTTGTTTATTAGAATTAATTATGAGTATTTTTTGTGCAAGAAACCTTAACTTACATTAAATACAGTAAAATATGTGTTTCGTTAACATGAAAAGGAGGTAAAAAAAATAAATAAATAAAGCTCTTAAAGCACTTTTTGCAGTGCAGGTGCACCAAAGGAAACAACAATTGCTAAAAAAAAAAAAAAAAAAATAGATCTGACCCCTTTAAGTGAAACTACATTTGCATTTCTCTCTGTCTCTCTTCTTTCATTTGTTGTCCTCACCTTCTCTCTCCCTCTCTCTGTGACCTTAATTCTCATTTACCTGCTTTGTGTTCCCACTCTCTAGTCCTGGGTGTCTGATTTCTGGGTATTTTCCCAGAATTCAGTGAGAGTGTTGTTTGTGTGTGTGCAGGATTAGATTAAGCGGTGTCTCAGCCTCAGGAGCTGAAGCACATGTGTGTGTAAGGCGAGGTTCTTCAGTCACTCTACCCCATGGGACACAAACAGACACCACCCTTGTATTGTCTTAGAACAGGAAGTGACATGGTGTCTCACAGAATGTCCCTTATTCCTGCTGGGCGTGTTTCACTTCTTGAAGGAAATGAGCCAATGGTCACGCACACATGCTGGCAGGTCCTCGTGCATGGCCTAGGGTCGTGCGTATATCGCCATATGATAACAGACAAGATGGTTTGTTCCTTTGTCTTTGGCCAGAAACGTTGCGCAAACACAGACGTGAATGCTTGATAAAGATACTGCGATTTTGTATTTTCGTTGGTGGCAACAAACATGCGTACTCAAGTGGGCGATAGTTTACTTCAAATGTCTGTGTCATTAAACCAGATCTGTTATTATTAAGGCACTAATTGAGCTGAATGAGAAAACTGACTGTAGAAGAAGAAAACTGACTGTTTATATTGATGTCCTCTATGGCGCCCCTTGTGGCAACACTGAGAATGCAACACCTCAACATCCTTAAGAAAGTGTATTATATTAATGAAATGCCATTTTTGCATTATAATATTTTTTTACTTTGAGTATCATAAAGTTGTTTATGCATTTTAATAAAAACAAAAAGATTATTTTAGTGAAATAAATCAGCCTAAATGATTACATAACAAATTTGTAATGTAATGGGAGACTGTTATACCAAAAAATATTTATAATTAAATCAAAAACAAATTTTTGCTAGTGACTTCTTGTGTACACTACTGGAGGCAAATTAATTGTCAAAACTAATCATAAAAAATAACTGCAGTTGTGTATTTTATTGAGATACATGAGCTTACATGATTGCATGCAAATTTTGTCATTTAATAGAAGACAGTTTTACCATTAAAAATTTATGATTAGAGATGCAAAAAGGTGGAACATTTCTGAAACTTTCTAGAAGTTTTGGAAGCTTACCAGTATTTCTTTGGAAAATGTTGGGAATTTTCGGAAACTTTTGGAAAGTTTCCTCCCCTTTGCAACTATATTTCTGATTAAATAAGAAAAATGTTTTTCGAGTGACTTGCCGTGTATGGTACTGAAGGCAAATTCATTTTTTTTAATTAACTGTAAAACATAAGTGCAACTGTGTATTTTAGTGAGATAAATGACTCTAAATGAATGCATAAAATGTGTAATGTAATGGAAGACAGTTTCATCATTAAAATTTCGAATTAAAAAAAAATTGAGTAGTTTGTACTTGTAAAAATGAATAAAAATAACTGCAACTATTTGATAGAGTGTTTATAATTGCATTAACTTAGTACTTGAACGGCTGTAGCACTGGTAATGCTTTTAATGTGAAATATGTTGTTTGTCACTATTCATTTCTTAATGAATACTAGTGCATTTGGACCTTTGGCTAAATTGCATAAAGTCTGACCTATAATACATCTTATTCTGGCCAAGAACTGTCCAATAAGATAGGAAGTAGATCATCTGACCAACATGTAAAACGATCAACTGCAGTTTTTATGCAAGCAAAAAATGCATACATTAAAAATATTAATGGTGCAGCTGCCTCTGTGAACTGTCATATAGAAAACACCAGAAAAATGTATCTGCAAAGACTGTTTGATGAGAATTTCTGTCCATCTTGAAATAATATAAATACAGATTATTTCACACATTACTGAGTAAATATACAGAATATAGACTATACACAGTATGTTGAACAAATAACTTTCACTGTATTCCTCTGATTTATCTCTCTCTGGAAATTAAACCAAAAATGGTTCGGTAACCAAACAGCTGATTATTATGGAAAAATACCACGGAAGTCAATGGCTACCGTCAACTGTTCGATCACCAACATTCTTCGAAATATCTTCTCTTGTGTTCAACAGTAGAAAGAAACTCCCTTTAGGGTGAGCTATCTCTTTAGATCGGCTCATTATCTACTGTTGGAGCTAAAACAGTCAGTTTTCCTGGTTTGTTGTCCTAAAAACTTCTTTTGGAGTTCATTACTGATCTTTTTCTTTCCAGGAGGAGACGGCGTTGGAGGAGGATGTGGTAACGAAGGACCTGCGGCCACGCTTGTGTCACATCACCATAGGCGAGGAGGGCTACGGCTTCAACCTGCACTGCAAGAAGTCGCGCACGGGTCAGTTCATCCGCTCGGTGGACCCCGACTCTCCGGCGGAGCGCGCCGGCCTGAGGCCCAGAGACCGGCTCATCGAGGTGATGGCACGGGATTACAGCAACCTCCATTCGCCCAGATTAGCAGCACTGGATCAGATTAGATTCAGCTTCTGGAGAGACGCAGATTACACTAATGAAGAGAAGCGCTGTTTGCTTCGCAGCTTCGTGAGGGGAGGATCCCGTTTTAGAGCAGAGAGTGTGTGTGTGTGTGTGTGTGTGTGTGTGTGTGTGTGTGTGTGTGTGTGTGTGTGTGTGTGTGTGTGTGTGTGTGATGCCGTGATCGTCACAGATTGCAAATCCGTCCTAATGGATTTAATTTGCGGCTGTTTTCTGTAATTATCACAGACAGATTGGTAATTATGACTGACAAACAGTGTTTAATTCACTCAGCAGTGTTTGTCTCTGACTGCATTTGAATATCATTAGCAAAACACCTATTTATAGCCAATTATTAACTATGTGAATAGTTTGAATAGTTTAAAGCTAGTTTATCTCAAAAGGCAACTTTCAAACTAAATTTTTACATTTTCGAAGAAAATCACATCACAAATGTTGTGTGATGGTTGAGCTCCAAAAGTTATGTAACAGCTATAATAATATAGTATATTATCAATTCATTAAAATGATAAATTATTATTATTAATGCATTATTATTATTATTATCATTATGTGCTTTCCTGTAGCTCCAACAGTACATTATGGCGCTGGCAATAGTAAAGGCAAAAAAATCTGTCTTTCTAATTTCTTTGAACTACATTCAAAATCTAATTTAATTTTAAAAAATCATCTAATTTCAACGTTTAGATCTGCAGTACAAAGTGACATTAGGAGGAAAACAGCATCTCACAAAATGCAAGATGTATTTTAGACGTGGCACTGTATGAATAAGATTCCTCAGAAGTGTAGTGACGTGGTTGCGACGCACTTTATTAGAAAGTCATTGACAAACCTTTCGTTATTTGGCATATAAACACCTTCCTCCTGTTTGAACATCTGGAAGCCTCAGGCTTTCACATGCATTACATCAGTTTCTGTGTCTGACCGGCTACAGGAACCTGCACACCCCAAACTCTATTATCAGACAGAGGCAGCTGGAGAAACAGAGGGAAAATGTCAGATGAAAGTTTGTTATGTAAGGCTTCTTCAAAGAGAGGAAGAGGAAGAGGAAGCTCCACAGAAAGTGGAAGTAACGCGGAATCACACGCCACCTGCTGGACAAATACTGACCAACAATTATTATGTGTTGCACCTGAAAGTACTGAGAAAAATTATAGAAATATAACTATAATTTAATATTATAATAGATTATATTAAATTATAAAATGTAGTATATTATAATATAATAAATGAATATAATAAACACTGTAATAAATAGTGTAGTATAACAATATTATAATATATTACTATGTAAAATAATATAATAAATAGATAAATATAATTAATAATGTAATAAATAAGTAATATAGTTAAGTATAAGAAGTGAACATGTTGTGTACATGATGCTGTTCTATTGATTCAACCTCTCTTCCATCTCTCTTTGTTTAGTAAAGTATTGAGACAAATGATATACATAATTTAATTACATTATTATAATATATTAGATATGTTATTTAATTAGAATAATATTATATGTTAGTATGTAATATAAAATAATATTGTATTTCTTACATTATAATATAATAAATAAATGTAATTAATAATAAAATAAATAATGTAGTTCACTATAATATTATATTTATTATATTATGGTTTTATTTCATATTAAAATATATTATATGATTTTTATTTAATTAGAATTACATTTTATATTTTTATGTATATACAGTGTATGTGTGTACATATATATATATATATATATATATATATATATATAATATGTATTAAGTAATAATATAATAATAAATAATATTATATTACTATGTAATATAAAAATAATATTGTATTTATTATATAATAAACATAATTAATAATATAAATAAGAAATAAAATAATATCTAAATAAAAAGTATTTAAGTATATGATTATTATATATTACATAATAGTGAAAATGTATTATGTAATATAATAAATAAATAAAATTAATGATATCATAAATAATATCAGAAAAAGAATAATATTATCACATTATGTTATATAAAAATAGTATATTTGTATGATATAATAAATAAATGAATAAAAATATAGTTCAGTATAGTTCAGTATGTTTCTAGAGATGTATAGGTTCAGTCTCTCTCGTTTTTAATTTAGGTGTAGCTTGAGTTGGATGCATTGGGGTTCAATTAAGGCCTGAATCGTATTCTTGCAATCTACAGTCATGGCCAAAAATATCGGCACCTTTGGTAAATATGGTCAAAGAAGACGTGAAAATTAATCTGCATTGTTAATCCTTTTGACCTTTTATTTTAAAAATTTCACAAAAATCTAACCTTTCATTGGATAATAAGAATTTAAAATGGGGGGAAATATCATTATGAAATACATGTTTTTCTCTAATACACATTGGCCACAATTATTGGCACCCCTAGAAATTCTTATGAGTAAAATATCTCTTAACTATATTCCCATTCATATTCACAATTTTGAGCACTGCAGGGTGATTATGAACATGAAATTATCCAGCCATGGCTTCCTGTTTCACAGAAATATAAATAGGAGGGAAAACAAAGCCCAAATTCCCTTAATCATCCATCACAATGAGAAAAACAAATAATATATTTCTGATAATTGAGCTTCACAAATTAGTGAAGTGGCTTTAAGAAAAAGCTAGAGCAGTGAAAATTCCCATTTCCACCATCAGGACAATAATTAAGAATTTCCAATCAACATAAAATGTTACTAAACTGCCTGGAAGAGGACGTGTGTCTATATCGTCCTAATGCACGGTGAGAAGGACAGTTTGAGCGGCTAAAGACTCTCCAAGGACCACAGCTGGAGAATTGCAGAAAATAGTTGAGTCTCGGGGTCAGAAAACCTTAAAAAAAATTGTCAAACAGCACCTACATCACCACATGCTGTTTGGGAGGGTTTCAAGAATAATTCTCCTCACTCATCCAAAAACAATCTCCAGCATATTCAGTTATCAGACACGACTGGAACTTCAAATGGCACTGGCTTCTATGGTCAGATGAAACTAAAAAATTAGCTTTTTAGCAGCAAACACTCAAGATGGGTTTGGTGAACACAGGGATAAAAAGTGCCCCATGTGTACAATTAAATATACTGCTGTAGTTTTTATGTTGTGGGCCTATATTTCTGCTGGAGGTCCTGGACATCTTGTTTAGACACATGGCATCATGGTTTCTATCAAATACCAACAGATAAAAAATCAATAAGTGACTGACTCTGTTAGAAATCTTATAATGGGCCATGTTTGGATCTTCCAACCGTACAATAATCCAAACACAAACCTCAAAAACAACACAAAAATGGGTCACTGAGCACAAAACCAAGCTTCTGCTGGTCATTCCAGTCCTCTGACCTGAACCCTGTAGAAAATGAGTGAACTGAAGAGAAGAAGCACCAACATGGAGCTGTGAATCTAAAGGGTCTGGAGTGATTCTGGATGAAGGAATGGTCTCTGATCTCTTGTCAGGTGTCTCTGACCTCATCAGGCGTTATAGGAGAACATTTAGAGCTGTTAAACTCATAAATGGAGGTTTCAAAAAGTATTGAAGAAAAGTGTGCCGTTAATTGTGGCCAATGTGTATTAGAGAAAAACATTTATTTCATAATGATATTTCCTCCCATTTTAAATTCTTACTATCCAATGAAAGGTTAGATTTTTGTGAATGTTTTAAATAAAAGATCAAAAGGATTAACAATGCAGATTTTTCACATTTACCAAGGGTGCCAATATTTTTGGCCATGACTGTATATAGTATAGAAAGTGTGCAATAGTTAGTATTCAGTCAAAGTCAGCTCTGTCTCCTCTGTCTGTCATGTCTGCAGGTGAACGACACGAGCATCGAGGGTCTGCGTCACGCGGAGGTGGTGGCGCTGATCAAAGCGGGCGGCACAGACACACGTCTGCTGGTGGTGGATCCCGAGACAGATGAGCTCTTCAACCGACTGGGCATCGTGCCCACATCTATTCATCTTAAAGGTACAGTGCGTGTTTTCGGATGGACAGTAAATTAATAGGATTCTCCTATATGTGTCCAGGGAGTTCTGGGAAAGTCCACAGCAGGAAACCAAATGGGAAAGATGATATTTAAATGCTTTGTATTTACTTAACCTCCCCTGACTGCTACTGTGTTCACTAGTTCATGCAAAGCACAGCTGATGCTTTATGCAAATATTAGTAACATTCAGTGCACTTAGAAACGAGCTCTAATTCATATCTAGGCGACGTGTCAGTAATTATCTTACCAATTAATTTCTGTCAAACAGAGGACTGTGTGGACGGGCCAATCATAGAGAGTCCTGGAACAACATATCCAACCGCACACAGCCCTGTGTCTTCTTCACCGGTCCCAGACGCCCCCAAGATCTCTCTACCAATCATCAACATCACGCTGACTGACCCACCAATCAGCAACGGCTCCCCTAGACACGAGAGTCACAGAAGCTCCTCCTCTCGATCCACTTTATCAGAGACAAGCGCTGAAATCAGCAGCTTTGACACCAGCAACAAGGTGTGTGCCAGGAAAATCACTGAGAAAAATCACAGTGGCTTACTTATTTAAAAAAAATAATAAATAATTAATATATATATATATATATAGTTGTTGTTGATGATGATGATCTTATTAATAAGCATGTATTTATATATTATTAATTTAATAATAGTAATTATTATTATTGTTATTAATTAAATCATTATAAAAACATGTTGTTGTCTGTAACAACAATATTTTAACCATATCAAATATTGTATATTAACCTAAATTATTATTATTGTTATTATTACACTTGGTGTTGATATCAATAATAATAATTTATTGATATGATATATTATTCATTTAATAATTATTATTATTATTTTGTTGTTAGTAACAAATATATTGATATATACAGTATATTGATATATATGATATATTATAATAATCTAAATATATAATACTAATATTAGTAATAATAGTTTAATATGGTCTTAATTTTGTTTACTTATAATAATTAATTATATTTGTTGTTGGTTATATTAATATTTAATAATATGATATTATCAATGATTGGAAAATAACATTAATAATATATTAATAGTATTATGGTATTTACTGATAGTATCATTGTTGTTGGTAACAATAATACTCAAATTTTAATATAATAATAATAATAATAATAATAAATGTTATTTTTAATATGGCATATTATTAATTAATGTAATAATAAATTATTATTAGCATTGTTGGTTAACAATAATACTCAAATTTTAATATAATAATAATTTGTATTGTTTTTGTTGTTATTAATGTTAATGTTTTTAATATGGTATATTTTTAATTAATGTAAAAATGATCATTAACGTTGTTGGAAACAATGATAATAATTTGATCATTTGATATGTTATTAATTAATTATTTCATCATCAGCATTATTATTATTATTATTATTATTATTATTATTATTATTATTATTAATGAGTTTCCTGGTTCCATGGGTTCAATTCCCAGGAACGCATGAACTTTATTTTAAAAAATAAAAAAAAACCTATACCTTGAATGCATTGATCATTCATTTGATAGCTTACTTTGCATAATATATTTAGATTAAAACAATAATGCATACAATTAAACCTTGTGTTGTTTTTCACAGCTCACAGATTCTGACCATCACTCCAGCGATGATGCCCCTAAACCAGACCGAGATGTGCAATCTGAGGAGCGGCCGCTCGATCCGTTCTGGGAGAGCGGTCTGCATCTGAGTCTGACCGCGGCGGAGGCCAAGCAGAAAGCCCGGGCCAAACGGCCCAACAAGAGAGCGCCCCCTATGGACTGGAGCAAGAAACAGGAAATCTTCAGCAACTTCTGAGCAGCCTCGGAAAGCTCACCTCAGTCCTAGAGAGACACCACCAACACACACACACACACACACACACACACACAGACCAGACCAAAGACATGCAGCTAAGACCAGATTACATCAACCTACGGAAACCAGTGAAAGAGCGAGAGAAAAGCTTCGAGTTTGGATTCAGGCTGATCTGAAAGTATGCTTTGGACAGAAATGCAACACGATGGACATCATATTATGGGTTCAACTGAGCTTAATTTGCCATTTTGTTGCTAATAAGTGTTTCACTTATTTTACCCAATACTGCACAAGTTCCCTTCTTGAAGCCACGTCACTGCCATCGCATTTCTACTCTTTCTCAATCGCAACAGCGGTTTCCACAAACCAGAAAATAAGGAAGGGATGAAAAGAGAGTAAGAAGACGTCATTGCAAGGCAGAAGCAGTAAGAAGGAAAGACATGCTGAAGAGAAAGTGTGATAGTTAAAGTGAACAAAAGATGGCAACTGAACATTGAGCTGAGAAGCCAAAGGTTGCAGGTTCAATCCCTGAAGAAAGAAATGCACAGTAAGTCGTGTTGGTTGAGAATGAACGATCAGAAGAAGAGGAAGAGAAGGTTCAGGTGGAGATCTGAGTTGAGTTCATCTTTATGCTAGTGTAGCCCAGTGCTAAATCCTCACAACATTCACTCTTAGCAGAAATAGCACTGCACAGATTTTCGTCCAATCAAACACTCTCTACAATTAGCATATCGGCTAATGGCTGTTTTTTTTAAAGGGACGATCTCCTCAATATGTCCCAAGCTAAAAGAATATTTATGTATTTATTTTCTTGCCATGTTCCCATAAATGCTGGTTTAACATTTCTAAATGATATTGAATATTGAGTATTTATAGACATTATAGTTCAGCAGGCTGTGATTATCATCTTATTCCTGATCAATATTACCCAGTCTGTTCTGCTTCTGACCTCAGTCTCCGTGTGGATCTCAGAAATCAAAAGTCAAACAATGTCTTTAAAAATACACTCACACATGTACAGAAATCTAGCTATTAATAACATAATTGTGTATTCTGAAAACGTAAAGTCATACAACAGTGTAACCGATTACAGATAAAGCTCTAATATATTTACATCTGAGGCATGTTTTGTTTTGTTAATGTATATGAGTCATTCTACAGAAATGTACACTTTAAAATGTATTTCTTTTTCTAACATTTAAACTTAGATCATATTATTAGATTACCTTTTGACTTGATGAACACACATAAATGACAGCTTAATGATTTTTTTACCCCCCCCCCCCCCCTTTCGTCACTGGTGTTACCTTACTTCTTTGGCAATATTAAAGGTTTTTATGAAATATTATTTCTCAATTTTTCAGCACATGTACACTGTAAAAAGTTGAGCCAACTTAAAATTTTAAGGCAAATTTTTGAGTTTGCTCAACTTATTTTTGTTGTGTAAACTTAAAAGGACAAGTTGAGAAAACTCAAAAATCTGCTGAAGCTGCTTGCCTTAAAATTTTAAGTTGGCTCAACTTTTTTTTTTTTTTTACAGTGTAATCAGAGTTACAGAAAAATAATGATAATGCAACAAATACGGAGATTATGTTTTATTTATTTGAATCAGGTTTGTTAAAAGTGTGATTGAATGATGTGAGCATGTATTTGCTATAAAAATGAAAATATTTGTTATAAACAAGTAATGATGCAATCCTTTAAATCTTATCTCTTGAGTGTAGCAGAATTCAATGGATGTAAAATGATTATCATGCCACATGTGACGCATTTTATGTAACGTGGCAGAACAACAACACAATGAATCACAAGTGACAAGACCAAGGTTGCTTATTCTTCAACTTTAATGAAGTAAATGAGACTAAATTGTTACATTTGGCATTTAGTGAAAGCAGTTAGTAAAAGAACACAAACATGAACTGATCTTCACTGGTGTTACCCATAAGCAAGGTGAAGGTGAAAAAATGCATTTTACAAATTGTCTGCTGCAAGGTATCAAACCACATGTTGTCAATCATGGTATACTCACTAAATTAAGTAGTTTAATGCATTTGTATTACATTTTTTACAATGCCCTAACAATAAAGTAGATCATACTAGTGAGTTCAACTAAAAGCTTCATATGAAATCATGAGAGAAATGAGAATTTCTGATAACTGATAAGAGACTTTGCATGGATATTTCTTCATAGATCTTCAGGAAATAGGAAAAAGTAAGTCAAGGGATGTCATAAGTGTGATTTTTATTTTTAAAATAAACTATTTTTGTTAAACGACACAACTCCAGGGGACCACTACTTCATTTTATAATATTTATTTGGCATTTTGTTTTTGTTTTATGTCATTTACATCATATATTTGATAGTTATGAATACATTATTGTATTTTAAATGGCATAAAAACCTGTTTTTGACCTCAAAATAAAGCACTTTCCCTCTGTATGTGGCTGTGGGGACGAGCAGTTTTGTGGTGCTTGGAATTCTTTATAACTGAGCTGCAAAAAAACAAAAAACACAAATATTACCACATTGATGTCTCAAGATGGTGTAATTGTTCAAATATTGTCTCATTTTAAAATATAAAGAAATTGTAACCCTAGAGTGTTTTTCAAGTGTAATATTTCTGTAAAGTCAGTAAAAATGGACATTTCCACAGAATGACTCGTATAAATTGTTCTTGTCGCCCTCGTCTTCTGTATGTCCGCTTTCTCATGTACTGGGCTCGCCCTGAAACACGTGTTAACCGAAATAAACCGAGTATTTTAGACAGAAGTTGTCATAAAGTCTGAGGCTGACGCGGTGCAACGCGGCGGTCTCTCTGAGGGTCGGTCGCTCGAGACAGAGACACACCGAGAGGAGATCATCAACAGCGAGCTTCAGACGCTTCTGCAAGCCTTCAGAGCTTCAAGTATATCTGATCTGTTATGCAGACAGACGGGTGTTTCTCTATAGTCGTTGTGTTTTAGTTGAATGAAACGGCTTCCTTTGATAGTCTCAGTAAAGTGAGTATCTTTGGATTATTTCCCCTCGTTATTTCTCACATTTTATGATCTCTTCATACTCCTGTTCTCTTCCACTTCCATTTAAAAAGAGTTTTACTTTTTACAAGACTGTGATGATGCGTTTAATGGTCATCAGCATCATAAATCCTCATGTTTTTTTTTTAATATATATCTTGATTTAAAAAAAAAAATTTTTTTTTAATGTATGCACATTTATAACACTATTTGTATTATATTGCCTTTGCATCAAAGGTTTCTAATGCCGCGTCTATGACTGCCGTTATCAGTCTCTCTCTCTCAATTTTTTTCCTTTTATTGAAAGTCATGAAAACACTATCCTGAAGTTTTTCTTTTGCTATTTGAGGAATGCAAAAAATATATATATATTTGTGGTACTCATTCAATTCAATTCAAGTTTATAGCGCTTTTTACGATACAATCGTTGCAAATCGTTTCCTTTACAGGAAATTAGGTTTCTACTATATGTATATATAATAATATATATATATATATATATATATATACACACACACACACACACACATACGCACAAATACATATACATACATAGCCTACAGCAGAAACCCAATATATTTAAGTTATGACAAACTTAACTTGCTCATTCACTGCTCTTGAAGTTAATCCAACTATGACTTCCTCTGCTGAGAAACGCAGAAATGTAAAACCATAAAAAACCATAAAATGTCTTACGATACTATACCAGTTTAATTTATAATTCAATTCTACAAAATGAATCAAAATTTAATAAATAAATAGATGTAAGTGAAAACAGACAATATTATTCTCTGAATACTTAATTAATGTGAATTAATGACTAGCTATTGTTATCCATGAAATGATCTAAACAAAACTCATCTTAGCACTGAATAATGCACAGAAGCTGCATGAAGTGACATTTAGATGTGGCATTTATACATTTAGACTGTATTTATAATTTCATAAATAATGTTATGAGATTAATGTTTTAAATACTAAATTCTGAATATAGAAATATATTGGAAAATAATGTAATATGCCTACTTTTAGACGGGAAACTTAAAAACGGCCAGCAGGTGGCAGAAGTTCGTGATTGAATCACTGAGTCATTTAAATGATTCTTTCAAAACGGCTGAATCCTTCAGGAGCGAATCAAATGACTGTTTTTATGAATGGCTTCTTAGTGAATCAGTGATTCTCCCAAATCAACGCGGATTTGGATTCGAGCACAAACGAAACAAAAACAGCACTCTTGCTCGTGTCATATTGCCAAAGTGTCAGGAGCATTTTTTGCTCGCATATCTTGAAATTTCCGAGTTAGCAGCATGTATATTAAAACATAACATTATAAATAAAAAAAAATATATATATATAATGATTGATAAGAACCAAGTGCAAAGCCGCGATGGGACTGAGCTCCAATAGCTTCAGCGTCAGCGA
The DNA here is from genome assembly GCA_036784905.1 of Acrossocheilus fasciatus. Lineage (NCBI taxonomy): Eukaryota > Metazoa > Chordata > Actinopteri > Cypriniformes > Cyprinidae > Acrossocheilus > Acrossocheilus fasciatus. The sequence goes on along the minus strand of CM071938.1, from coordinate 35,966,983 downwards.
CTTTTTAGAGGACAAAATCGCTGTCAATCAAAAGGAGATGCAGACCCTCCAATCATCAGGCAGAAGCCCGGACTCCAGGCCCGCCCACTCCTCCATTCACTCCCAGAGACGCTGAGCGTCCGTGGGCGGGACATAATCGCAGCATTTATCCAATGACCGTCTAGTTTCGAAGCTCTGAAAAAAACTGTTTAAAGCAGCCCCATTGAAGTCCATGGACGCTCGGCTTCAACAGAGAAATACACTGACGCTACGGGAATATATGAGAAGGAAATCGAGTCCGGCCTGCTGTATGTAGCTGATTCTGAACGAACCCGTCTTCGAGATAAACCTGTTATAACGCATTTTTAGTCAATAAAATGTTAACACAATAGTACATATTTGACCATTTTTTGATATGATAGGGGAAGCTGAGCTTCCCTTGCAGTCTTAAAGAAATCCCCACTGATATATATATATACATACCTACATACATACAACAAATTTGAATCCAGTTCCCTCGTTATTTTAACTGATTCAGGTGAACCGATTCGCAATGCTGTAGTGAGCAATTGTGTGTTGGAGTTAAAAATGTGATCAATATTGTGAATGATTAATATTATGATTAATGCTAATAATTTCGGAAACGATCCAGTTAATTTTGTTGTTAACAACTTGAAATAGTACCATATACTTTCCATATACTGTCCGATTCGCTTAATTAATTTTCCAAAGCTAAATCCCTTCATTTATTCCTTAAAGCTTTTTTTTGTGCTATCCATTACAGCTCATCAAACTAAAACAATAAAAAATAAAAATAAATATCATCTTAAATTTGTTATTACTTGTTTATCCATATTCAGAGACCATTAAAATGATGATTTAAAACCTTGGTAAAAGTATATTAAACCAAAAAATACACATAATTCACGTGCAGTGCTTGTCTTGTCACACTTGGTGAGTTCAGCCAATTAATTACATTAAATATAAGGTGAATTAGGTCAATATAAGGTGAGTAAACTATCCATTTTAAAAAAAGGTTAACCAGGTGTTTTGTGTGTGATAGTGTACACACACACACACACACACAGTTCCTGATGTTTCTCTTGCTGATCAGAGTTTCTTCCTCTATTCAGTTGGTTCAGTTCCAGCCCTCCAGAGTTTCACTTTAATAATGCCTACAATCACACCACACACACACTTTAACATCTCACCTTCTCTCACTGTACACACAGCTCTCACTCAGGTCTCACAGCAAAACTAACTCTGGGTTAAAGTTCACACTCTCTGAGAAGGCCACCAGGAGTCTGTGAAAACTGTGTGACTTTAAGTTTTTAACCTGAACTTGCAATGCAGATTTACATGGAAACCCATTGATGAAACATGATTTCAGTGAGAAATCATCCAGACACACACTGAGAATTCAGTGTAGTTCCTGATACCTTTTTAATATCTTGTTAGTCACGTGTGATTGCACAGTAAATAGTATAGATGTGTTAAACCCAAACTTCCTGTCATCACTTGTCTGTTTCCTGTATGTGGGTTTATAGCATGTTAGGTGATGCAGTGAGACAGCTGCAGCTGTTACACACACACAAAGCTGGGTCATCATCTCAGAGACTATTAAAACACAGACACAGTGATCAGCATGACCGATGGCTAATGAACGGCACCGTTAGACTTCAGATGCACAAATTGGTCCACTTCTGGATTATATTTGTAAAGGTGAGTCTCTGCTGTAAATGATCTCCATTATTGCAGCTTGTATGCATGACTGAGTGACTGATGTTCTGTGAAGATCTAGTCATTTCTTGCAGAAAGACAGACAGTTGGAAACAGAGAGACCCTGAAGTACATCCTCAAATCTACAGGTACTACCTTCTGCAATCTGCATTTTAGATTTGAAACTGCTCATACACACCATATTCACCAGGACAACAAATCACAAGAGAAGCACTTGATTCTGATTAGCACAGACAGCCTGGACCTACTTAGATGCTTCAAGGCAGAATCATGTCTTCTGAATCACTGGAGTTTGCTGGAAATCATTATGACTTGGGGATTTTTAGATCCCGAACTCGAAATTTCCTGGCACAGACCTCCAGCCAGTTCTGATGGGTGTTGCTTTTGGTTTTCCCGTAACTGATGATCAACATCCCAAAGATTTCCATTGAAAATTTCTTGCCGTTATGCCTCCATGACTATTCAAGCAACAGCAACCATCAAAATCCTTAACATGGACACAACGCAAGGTCTAATTAACCATCAAAAAAGCAATAATTTATTCAAGGAGTGGGACTTTCTCATTCTAGACTGCATTTACATAAACTGATGCTTTAATGTGTTCTTTAGGAAGAGAAATGCTCAATTTTTGTCAATGTTTAGGTGTACACTAGCATACAGATGAGCTTGAAAGCCAAAACACTCCAATTTTGGTTGTAGTTTTTAGGTTTGCCTTGAAAACATTACTTTTATAATTCAATATAAGAGAGGAAATCAAGAGCACGCAAAAGACTTCTTCAGCTTGGTAAAAAATCATTTTATTTTTCCTGGCAAGGTAAAGAGAGAAAGGTGTAATTGTTTTTCTTTCAGAGTCTCAGTGCAGATTTCCACACGCAGCAATCGTTCTCTGCCTCGCCATCCTTCCAACTGTCACGTCCTGTCTTTGCTTTTAGCTCGCTCTTATTTCAAATCGTCCAACCAACAAATATTGTCACAAGAAAAAACAAGACGCATGATGAATCGAACAGTTTTATCAGTAAATTTACCAGCAAATTCCTTACAAAAAAAAAAAAAAAAATCAAAAATAGCAAAACAAAAAGTGCATGACAAGCGATAATCCTAATTTAAATTACGCAGTTTGCTCCGATAGAATTTAAATGTTGTGAATTCGGTTCTATTTATCAAAGTAACCAAAAATTAGCAATAGCAGCAAAACTTAAAAAAACTCAAAAATTAACCTTATTGTTGTAAAACTATATTTGATATAGTTGTAGTTTGTTGGATAAGCTGATTAAATCACTAAATACCAAATATCAATATGGCATCAATATTTATCGGTACAAATACATTCATACACACACTCACAAGCGCGCACACATCGTTGGTCACAGTTTACAGGTCAATAGGGGTCCAGGAGTCAAGTGTAAGGTACCTTAAAACAATTAACAACCTATTAACGCAAGAATACACATACGAAATGCGAATTACGAAAAAAATACATGGCAATGACACTAACAAAACACACTTAAAAGCTCCCAACACAGCTACCGTTACACAAATCACACACACGTACACAACCGAACACATACATAACGCAAGTCATGATCGTTATACTGTGGAGTTTCCGTTCCAGCTCCTTCGCGACGAGACCGAATCTCTCGTAATCACGACAAGATTAAACTACGGTGTGATTGAAATCTGTAAACTACGATGAGTTTCAACAGCGAACACTGACCAAGCCCAGGAAAAAACTACAAGCCAACTACGCAAAAAAGTGAGAAGAAACGTCGGAAAATAAACGATACGGCATAAGAGACGCAAGCAGAGAATCGTGACGACAATCGGACAGAACGACGACGACAAAGCTGATGATGATGATGATGATGATGAAGAAAACTGTGAATTCATAGATGCTCCCTTACTAACGATCAAAAACACAAATTCGCGTTAGCGCGCTAACCATCTTTTTTTAAGTCGAGATTGTTCTCGTTTCAATAGTAATTATTAAAAAAAGAAAAACGACGCTAGTCTTTCCTAGATAGTCTCAGTGTTAAAGTCTGATTATGCTATTGCTACGGCAGCGCTGGCACCGCAGGCCGCTCGTAGTTATTGCAACTTTATGTGCAAGTGTTTCTATGGTCAGTCTGCGTGTGAATGCGTTTGATTCTTATGCCTGGGATTAACTTGAGATTAAAAAAAAGTCGTATAACAGTTGCTGTCTAGCTTCCCTCCCTAATCTTACTCTTTTTAGCGATTATTCCCAGATAACTGTCTATACCTCCCTCCCGTTTAACCTACGACCTCCCTCCCGCTCTCTTAAGTTTGTTTTTCGCTCTCCCTCGGTTATGCTATCTCTCGTCTTCCCTACGTTTTTAGGTTTATTCCCCGTGATTGGGTGCATTCTGCAGTTAACTAGAGGAGTCCCCTCCCCCCTCCCACCCACCCACCCACCCTCATGGACACACAAAGGGCGTGGGATCTGTCCGTCTGGCGGAGCGGCCAATCGCGTCCCTCTCCCCCACGATCAGGGCAGTGCAATACACAGATGGATGAGTTCCCCCCTCCTAAAGGTTCAACTGAAAGAAAAAAAAAAAAAAAACAGAGAGAGACAAATAAGAACAATTTTTTGACCAGTTGTTGGTTTGACCGATATTTTTTTTAACAACTTCTATACCTAATATTTAATAAATTCTTCAATATCACTTCAGTGACTATGGGACAAATAAGCAGACCAGTAATCTGTTTGACCAATAATATTATTTTACCGATATTCACATTTATTTAATCTGCTATTGATTTGACAATATTTTTAACACAAATACTATCATACCAATGCTATCAAGACCAATACTATCCACACAATACAATCTAGACCAATCATTTATTTCCTTTTTCTTTTTTTTACAATTATTTAATCTGTTATCAATTTGACCGATAATTTTCGAACACAAATGCATAAGTTCTTTGATATCACTCAAGTGACTGTGGGCAAATAACGCAACAATTGTCAATTATGCGACAGAACAGTAATCTGTTTGGTCGATAAATTAATATTTACAGATATTAAAACTTTAATCAATCTTTTGGCATTTTTATATTTCTATGTTAGATGCAATATTAGGTGATATATTAGTCTGACAGTAATGTAACAGACTGATAACTAAAAATGTTATTGGTTCTTTAACCGCACATCTAATAAATAACCATGTGATAAGCGTAACAGACCAAGCTCAAAACAAATATGAAACTTAAATATGAATATTTGTGACAATTTACATTGAAACAATTTAAATGCGTTTCAATACATTAAATAATATTAATTTATTTTGTAGCCAAAAATATATGTCAAAAACCCTAAATAAAAGCATTAAAAGTGTCTATTAGGCATACAGTTATATATATAAAAAAGTAAATCTCAGGCATATTGATCCGTGTTAAACATTATGCAAATGAAATGTGATGTACGACTGTCAAGAGAAGGGCAGGCAGCTGAGCTCAAATTATCTGAGTAGAAACACCTACCAGCAACAGATTCTTTGTCCCAGCACATTATAACATCACAAGACATCAGCAGTCGTCACTAACCTGACAGCATGTGCTGTGTGTGAAGCAGAGGGGCGGGGCTACACGCCATAGCATGCAGAGAGGCGTTCCTTCAGGATGGGCGGGAACTGCTCTGAGAACTGCTGCCAATTGTCCTCTCCGACCTGGTCCTTAAAACCATGTAGGATCTACACAGAGACACACAATCTCATTCATCAACATGGATCTTCAAAACGTCACCGCTATACAGGCACTACGTGATGTAACGCAACTCCATGCTCATCTAACCTTGTAGAACATGTCCCTCAGGTCATCTTTAGGGTTGACCCAGGAGGCCACCGCATCACAGAAGAAGATGAAATCCTGAGGGAGAGACGGGTGAAAGGAAATGAGTGATGGAGGAAAGAGTAACATCACGGTCAGATCACAACAGGGTCAGAATATCAGAACTGACCTGGACCACACCGCCAGGATTCACACCAATCATCACACAGATGCCTCTGAAGGCCGAGTCCTTTTCCTCGTTATCTCTGATGTTTCGTAACGATGTGCACCTGCAAAAAAAACCTCATTAGTTAAATATTAGCTTAAAATGGAAACATTACAAATTCTTAATTCAAACTAACTTATTGGCAAAAGTTTGGCGTCAGTAATATTTTTTTAAGTTTTTGAAATGCATCTCTTCTGCTCATCAAGGCCAAATTTATTGGAGCAAAAATTCTGTAAAAATCAGTAATATTGTGAAATATTATTACAGTTTAAAATAACTGATTTCTATTTGAATATATAGTAAAATGTAGTTTATTCCTGTGAGCAAAGCTGAATTTGCAGCATCAGTAATCCAGTCTTCAGTGTCACATGATCCTTCAGAAATCACTCTAATATGCTGATTGGAAATCTTTAGATGTTTTGACTCACCAGGGTCTGATGAACTGTTGCAACATGGGAGCCACTTCCTGTGGACAGACGTAACCCAGGCGACCAATCGTGATGGCTGTAAGGAGAAGTGGGAGGAGTTAAGGTTTGATTGCATCTCCGTGTGAAAGGTAAATGGTCATGTACGGTCAGAGGTCGTACCTGTGTTCTCCAGCAGGGTTTTGGGAGTGTTGGGTCTGTTAATGATCTCCACCAGATGAGGAAGAACCAGAGAAACATACGGCTGCATCTCCACACCTACGACAACACAGTCAGGTCAGTGACGTCATGTGACCAAAGTGTAAATCTATTATCATGAGGTGGCAGAAGCAGCATTATAGTGCAATAGTAGTGACCAGTGTTGGGCAAGTTACTTGGGTGCATTCTGCAGTTAACTAGAGGAGTCCCCTCCCTAGTTAACTGCAGAGTTGGGCAAGTTACTTCTCACAAATAGTAACTGAGTTGCATCATAATAAAAGTAAACAATTACCAGGGAAAGTAACTATTATGTTACTTTAAAAAAAGAAATGTTCATATGTGTCAAATAACTTGGATGCCTCCAATATTAAATGTATGAAATGGACACTACATGGAATAAACTATTATTTTTGAACATTGTCCACTAATACAAAACAACAATTTATGTGCAGAGAGTTCCTCAGGGGCAGGGGCTCAAATGTAAAATAGGGGCAATATGAGGGGAATAAAATTATAGGCCAAAAGTTTTGGATACATTACTATTTTATATTTTTGCAAGAGGTCACTTAGTCATCAAGCCTGCATTTATTTGACCAAAATTTTAATATACTTTATTAATTTACTTGATTTACTTAATGCATTTATGGAGTGCTGATTTATTATCAATGTTGAAAACCTGTGATACTTCTTTCTGGATTCTTTGATGAATAAAAAGGTTAAATAAGAACCGTATTTAAAATATAACTTTCGTAACAATATACACTACCGTTCAAAAGCTTGAGGTCAGTACTTTTTTTTTTTTGTGAAAGCAATTAGTTTTTATTCAGCAAGGATTTGTTAAATTGATAGAAACAGTGATAGTAAAGATTGATATTGTTAGAAAACATCTCTATTTTGAATAAATGCTGTTCTTTTTAATTTTATTTATCAGTGAACCAAAAAAAGTATCACAGGTTCCAATAAATATATAAATAGTATAAAAGGATATTAAAATAATTATAAAAAAAACATTCTATTAAATTGTAATAATATTTCACAATATTAGGCTACAGTTTTTTTCTGTATTTTTTTATCAAATAAATGCAGGTTTGATGAGCATAAGACACTTTCATAATCCTGCATAATTATCAAAAATGGTAATATAATAAAGTCCTTCCACGTCACCATTTCGCCAGCCTACACTTCACATAACGGGCCTGTAGGTGACACTTGGGCTTTTATAACTATGATAGTTTCATCAAATAGTAAACGGTGTATGTCTTACATAAATATAAGTGAATTGAATAGTCTACTGATTACCATTAGTGCTTTTGTAGTCATCTATATTCTCAGCGATGTAATTTTATTTATAAAACGAGACAAACCGCACATCCAGATCGCTTCACAATTAAGCTCGTCTGTCCATGTAATTTTCAGCTTATTTATGAATAAGAACTGAAAATAACCGCTCCTCTTCACATATTGTCCAGTGAAATGTGAACTTCTTGTGCCAGATCATGATTGGTTGGTGTATTATACATGACCAACGGGCATTGATGAATTAGGCCTATGTAATAGCCTATTCTAAAATATATAATATGTGGATTTTTAATTAAATCGACACACTAGCTTTGATTATTGATGAAAAATGTTTAAAATATTACACGCATTAAGCTTGCCACAGCGCACCGACAGAAGTAATGATTATGACTGTGTTGGGGAAAAACAGCAAGGAGACTGCATTAACGTAGTGACACTGACTTATCTCCGCAGTAGCGATGCGCATGTATGAATTTCATACGGATTCTGAGAATAATCTGAGAATTTGTTTTCCATTTGAATTGGTTCATTTAAAAGTAGAGATTTCACTCTCTATAGATATATTTTTAATGTCTGTAAGGCAAAGATATACTACACGGACTTTCGCGCTCAAGTTCACAGAGACCGAGACGGCAGAAAAACTTACAAAAGCACGTTTCGTTGATATTCTGAGTGCACACAAATAAACGTAGTCTCTACAGATTCAAAAGATTATTACTCTTATCTGTATGATATGACTGTATGATTGTGTGATATTGTTTAACGATATGAAATTATATAAATATATACATTTTCTGTTCCCATATCTTGAATTTTGTGATAATTGTAAATGCATTTTATTAGACTGAATCATGCAGTGAAAGAACACACTAGAAGCGCAGATTGCACACTCGCAGTAGTCTAGACTTCACGTAATGTATACTTGCACTCCATAGGGGTGTTTTGAATGGTTTTTGCAAAATACTCAATGTCAAATCACGCATTGTTAAAACAATTAAGTAATTATCGCAGATGATACATTTCTCACACCCCTAGCGCTGACATAATTTCCAATTTTTGTGAAAAAGGCTAATGACGTCAAACAAACATCATTCTGAATCCTAATCCGTGTCATGATGTAACTGACGCAGAATCAGTGTGATGATCCTCACCCATCTGCATGCAGATCTCTCCGATGGCCCAGGTTGCATTGTTACACACCGAGATGAACTCAGGGTTCAGATTCGTCCCCAGGATCGGCATGAACTCAGCTAAACACACATACACAGTTTCAGTGATTATTATGAAGTTAAGGGTGTATCATGCAGGTCAAATGAACTCGTCTTACCGATGCAGGGTTTGACGTGTGGAAAACAGGCCTTGGTCAGATCACCCAGCAGAGCAAATGAGCTCTGTCTCACCTCAGGCATAGTGTCCTACAAACGAGAGAGTATCACTTTCAATTGGCATTCATATCAGTAAATCAGCCTAATGTTTCATAATGCAACAATAAATAAAATATTTAAGTAACTATTAAAGTAAAAATAACAAAAATAATCTAAAACAAATTTATATTATAGTAAACAATTTTATATTATAATAAATCAATTTTATAACATTAAAATAAAATTTTAATATATACATATCACCAACAATAAAACACTTGTGTGTAAAGTAAATAATAAAAAAAATTAAATACACTAAACAAATGTATTTTATAATGTAGTAAATAATTCAAATAAATAAAATTAATAACAATCATTAATACAAATAATAAAATATACAACATACCTACACCAACAATAAACAAATCTATTTAATGTATAAAAAATATATATTTTATAAATATAGTAAATAACAGTAATAATTAAAATGACTTTTTATAACAATAATACAAATAATAAAACAATACATTCATTGTATATTAAGCTGAATTAAATATAAAAAAAATGTAAACAATAAATGTTAATATATTTTTATATAAAATATCAAATTGTAAATACTTGATATAATAATAAGAACAACAAAAAATGTTCAAATGTTCTCTCACACATTGTACCTGCATACACTGGAACAGAAGGGTCATGATGTTGCTACGGGCAACCAGCTGGTCCACATGACCCCCGAGACCTTCGGCCAGACCGCTGAGAAGATCCAGAGCGACTATCATGAAGTCCTTATCTGGAGCCTCGTACTGATCCGGCTGCTGGCTGTACATCTACACACACACACACACAGGTGGGTTAATGACTGTGTGGTCCACTTATGTTCATGTAGATGTGTGTGTGTGTGTGTGTGTGTGTGTGTGTGTGTGTGTGTGTGTGTTCTTGTTTATGCTACATTGAGGGGACCAAATGTCCCCATAAGGATAGTAAAACCAGTAAACCTTATGGGGACATTTTTTAGGTCCCCATGAGGAAACAAGCTTAAAAATCATACAGAGTGAGTTTTTTTTGAGAAAGTAAAAATGCAGAAAGTCTCCTGTAAGGGGTAGGTTTAGGTGTAGGGTTGGTGTGGGACAATAACACGTACAGTAAGTACAGTATAAAAACCATTACGCCTATGGAAAGTCCCCACAAGGATAGCAAAACAAACCTGTGTGTGTGTGTGTGTGTGAATGAATGAGTAAGTGTGTGTTCTCACCATGGCTTGTGCAAGTGTTTTCTGCACCAGAGTAACACAGCGCTGATAGACAGGCTCACAATACGGGAGGAAACCGCTCTGTAATGCCGTAGCCACAGACGACAAACACTACACACAAACACAGAGATGACGACAGTCATTTATTGCCTATTTTCACTTTCAATTACAATTACAATTGTTTTAGCAAAACAATGTACAATTATGTGTCATGAAAATAAAGTAAATTTAAACTATGAAATGAGGCTTTCGTTCTGTTCTCACCTCCAGCAGAGGAAAGAGGTCTTTATCCTCGTCTTTCAGTTCATTCCACTTCTGGATCAGAGGCGGCATCAGTTTCTGGATGTATTCCTGTTCACACACACAACACAAGATAAGACCACTGATCCCTACACCTACAAACATGCACTAATAATATTCAGCTTTTTAAAACAAGTTGGCAAGGGCAAGGACGAGCAGAGCCAGATTGAACCAAAAACGTGTCATTTACGGTTTAAAAAAAAAAAATGGTATCTGATCTTTTGAGTTGCCCTACTTGCAACTCAAAAATCATAAAATGATTATTGCACCCCATTCCGCTGTCCAGTGATGTGCTTTCACTCCTCCATAAAAGCCCAGTTTCACGTGCAAATCAGTAAAATCATGTAACATGACTTGCGAAATGGGACGTGCTTGATTTAATGAAGTATATTAGATTTATTTGTGTTTTTAAAATCGCGAAAGAGAAGTTGCGCTTCCTCAGGAGGATTTCTGTGATGCGCTCAGAGACGGAACAGAACACGCACACGTAAAGTCATCTTTCAGCTCAAGCTGCGCGCCTAAATGGTCAAATACACACAAAAACGTGTTAAAATGCGGAGCTTAGTGATTATTCATGTATACCTTCGTAATAAATGAACGTAAAGAGTTGAGAATAAAAATACATGTGTAACAGTAAATTGGATCTGTGCCAACAGTCTTAAAGTGACAGCAGCCTAATAATCCTGCTGCGACTGTGTGCTTAATATTAATCAAACAGCAAAAGACAAAATCAAAAATCACACACTGCTCTTGAGTGAAGGACCTTTGTAGCTTTAATAAGAAACAAATAGGGTTGAGCGATACGGCAAAAATATCTTATCACAATTTCTTTTTAGAAATATCACGATTTCATCACGGTTCTTTGTCATGTTGGTTTTACTATTTTGTCTGAGCAGTGGAAATATGAAAAAGAATGGTGGATATTTAGGGCAAAGTGGGCAAAGATGAAAATCTTTGTCATTATTTTACCTTTGTTATTAAAAATAAGAACAAAGATACACATTACAAATATACATAATATACAAATAAAACTTTATTTTCAGGTAAAATAGGCGTCTTTAGCAGGAGCATTCAAGAAATTGAACAAATATAAAAATAAAACACTATATAGATTGATTCCTATTAAAGCAAATGTATTTTTTTTTTTGTCTCTTTGCGTTTTGTTTTAACAATAAAGAATAAAAATTCTGTCATCTGTCCGTTGATTCGGTCTGTTGACCAGCAACTGTTTGGTTTCCCACATTCTTCAAAATATCTTGTGTGTTCAGCACAAGAAAGAAATTAATAGAGGTTTGGGACAACATGTGAGTGAGTAAATAATGACAAATTAAATTTTAGGGTGAACTATCCCTTTAAATTACAGTTGGCAGCATGTTTAGTTCTGTCCCTTTAAGACCTGCATGCATACTAGGCACACATCCGTTTTCTCTCAACTGTTTACTTTCATTTTAGACATAACCAGCTGAGTCTACATGTAAATCTTGTGTGTTTTGACAGTATTAGCAGAAAAGATAACTTAGTTGAGTAATCAGGCGCTGTTTGACAGGCTTTTTAGTGTGTGCGCTTCTCAGTTTAACAGTTTAGTTATTTTCAATAATTTTGAGGACTTTTTGTTTGTTTGTTTATTTGTTAGTAATAGGGTAGTTACCTAATACTCTGCTGTGGTATTGAGAATTGTGACATTTCGCTGGTCTCTACAATGTAGATGTCATAGCAACCTTATTTACAGGAAAAATATATTTGATATGTATCACTATCTTTAAAAAAAAAATAAATAAATAAAATAAAAGTTTTGGTCATATGGCCCACTCATAATCGTGTTAAATAATCTTGATTACAATATTAACCAAAATAATCGTGATTATGATTTTTTGCCATGAATGCTGCTCTTTTGAACTTTCTATTCATCAAAGAATTAAAAAAAAAAAAAAAAAAAAAGGAACATTGCTTCCACAAAAATATGAATCAGCACAACTGTTCTCGAGATTGATAATATTAAATGTTTGTTGAGCAGCAAAACAGCGTATTAGAGTGATTTCTGAAGGATCATGTGACACTGAAGACTGGAGTAATGATGCTGAAAATTCAGATTTGATCACAGTAATAAGTTACGTTTTAAAATACATCATTATTTTAAATTGAAATAATATTTCTCAATATTACCATTTTGTTACTGCATTTTTCTTTAAGTACATGCAGTTTTCAGAAGCATAAGAGACTTCTCTCAAAAACATAAAAATCTTGGGAGCGTATGAAGACTGAAAATTGTTTTGGTGGAAACTCTGATTACCGGTTGGTTCAGATGATGTCCGACAGAGTCTGCCAGGGTGCCGATGGCGTCGTAGAGGATGAGCAGGTTCTTGTGTTGATATTTTCCAAACGCAAACACCAGAGTGTCCAAAATGAAACTGAGGTACGGAACCAGCTCCGTACACGCTTCCTCCTCCAGAGTCGCAAACGCACTGGAAAACATTACACAGTTGTTTTATAACTCTAATTCAACAACAGATATTTCAGATGTGAATTTCTCTCAAACACTCACCTGCAGGCAGCCTCCTGCACCCTCTTGTTGCCGTCCAGGATGCGTTTGAGCAGTTCAGTCATGAGCGGTTTGAGGTGTGCGTCCGGCGGCTGGCTCACCACCCAGTGTGCGTAGCGGCTGAGCGTCCAGCAGGCGATGGAGCGAACCAGAGCCTTCTTATCACACAGACACTGGATCAGGTGCGGGATGAGCTCGGGCAGGTACTGGACCATACCCTGCATACAGCCTGATGGAAAGAGACAGGACACGTAAACACCTAGTATTAAAGGGGCTCTAAAAACAAATGGTGCTATATAGCACTTAAAAGTGGTTCTTTGGCTCGTAATCATAGGGGAAGCACTTTTGGTGCTGTATAGCACCAAATCTTGGTGCTTCAGTGGTTCTTCATCATGACTGAGGAGCTATATAGCACCGCTACCATATACAGAACCTGTTAATCACCCCAAAGAACCACTGAAGAACCATACAGGAACTTAACAGGTTCTGTATATGGTAGCGGTGCTATATAAGTCCCCTTTAAAGGTTCTTTACGAGCCAAAGAACTACTGTTAAGCACCATTTTTGTTGAAGAAATACAATGCAATATGGCACCTCTTATGGTTCTACATGGCACCATTTGACAAAGGACCTTTATAGCACCTTTATAATTATGGTGGTATATAGCACCAAAAGTGGTTCCCCTATGATTATGAGCCAAGAAACACTTTTATTGCTATATAGCACCATTTTTTTCTTAGAGTGGATAGTTCACCCAAAAATGAAAATTCTGTCATTAATTACTCATCCTCGTGTCGTTCCAAACCTGTAAGACCTTCGTCCATCTTAAGATATTTTTGATGAATTCCAAGAGCTCTCTGACCCTCCCATAGACAGCAAGGGTACTACCACGATCAGGGCACAGAAACGTAGCATGGACATCGTTAAAATAATCGACGTGACATCAGTGGTTCAACCGTAATTTTACAGAGCTACAAGAATACTTTTTGTGAGCAAAGAAAACAAAAATAACACCTTTATTCAACAATTCTTCTCCTCATCCAGCCTGCTGTGGCATGCCACCATTGTGGAGAGAGCATCACAGCGCTTCTGCTTCCGGTTCATGTAAACAACGCATGTGCATGGCACTGCTGCTTACGTTAACACACACATGCATCAGCACACGCATGGCTTGTTTACATGAAGGAGAAGAATTGTTGAATAAAGGTGTTTTGTTTTTTTTGCGCACACAGAGTATTCTCGTAGCTTCATAACATTACAGTTGAACCACTGATGTCACATGAACTATTTTACTGATGTCCTTTGCAGTTGCATGGCTGTCTATGCAGGGTCAGAAAGCTCTCGGATTTCATAAAAAATACTGTAATTTGTGTTCCTAAGATGAACAAAGGTCTTGTGGTTTTGGAACAACATGAGGATGAGTAATTAAATGACAGAATTTTCATTTTTGGGTGAACTATCCCTTTAAGTGAATTCAGTATGTGTGAGTGAGACACACACCTTCAGCGATGGCTCCCAGCACCAGTATCCCGGACTCTTTGATGACCCAGTCTGGGTGGAACAGCAAACCCTTCAGCAGCGGCAGCAGGTGCGGCAACAGCTCGTCCCGAAAGACGTTAGCCAATACGTCCAGCGCCGCCGCAGAGCACTTCCCTAGAAACACACAAAAAGATACACACTTCATACACACGGAAGAGCAGTGGTGTATTGTAACTAAGTAATAATACTTCGTTACAGTACTTAAGTATTTTTTTGGAGTATCTGTATTTTGCTTGAGTTTTTATATTTCAGCCAACTTTTACTTTACTACATTTCCTCATTATAATGTATACCTTTACTCTGATACTTTTCGCCGAGGCATATTCGTTACTTACTACAAAATAGTCAGAAGAACACAGACTGGAAGAAAGCAGGTTTGACGAATCAGTGGTCTGGCGATTGCAAGTTAGACTCCTAAAAACACCTTTATTAATGTGCCAACAAGTGCGCGCACAACCGCGGATAATTCATTTTCCACTCAAATCGAATCTGTGGTGTGCGGTATACAGTATATCTTCTGCGATAATATAGTAAGTGTTGTTGTAATGATGTGCGATCTGACATTATCAAGTAGGCTATATCACCAAATCACACACAGAGTGCACGTACGCTGATTTATTAGTCTATTAAAACTCAACATTCCAGGCATTCTAAATTGTAGACGGCAAAAATGCTTCTGTACACTTTTTATATTTATATAATTTAGTTAACCTAATTTATATCACACAAAGAGTAGCCTACCGTTTTTCTGCAGATATCAGCATGACACATTTAATAATCATTTTATACAAGTTCAGTAAAGCAATAAGTGACTTACATTTCAGACATAATATTGTTTTTGCTCAATTTTGCCAACGAAAATAGCTCCAAACAAAGATCACAGCACTGTTTTGCGTCTCTGAGCAATGGAAGCTGTTTACTTATGGAATGAATCAGCTTTTTGAACGAATCGGGTTGATAAAAGTGATTCAGTGATTCACTCATTAACAGTCAAATGCTTTGTTATTCATTATTCAACGTTTTATGTTAAAAACAAAACATTAGGCCTATTTATGCATCTGTAACTGCAGTTTAAATGCATCCATGTCCCCTTTGAGATACATTAAACTGTGTAAATACATCTAAATGCTATTTTAGATGCAGATTCCAGAAATGTTTTCTTATGTTGACACTAAGTACCAGATGAAGTCCTTCTTATTCTTACCCAAAAATACAAAATGGAAGAAATATTTTGCTACTCAAGCTGTGTATGAACATTTTTTATACACTTATCCATTTTGCATTTACTTGTACTTTCACTTTCAATACTTAAGTAGGTTTAAGATTTAAAAAATACTTTTCGTACTTAAGTAAATAAATATCACATACTTTAAGACTTTTACTCAAGTAATGTTCTAAATGGTGACTTCAACTTCTACCAAAGTCATTTTCTGGTAAGATATCCGTACTTTTACTCAAGTATGACTTTCAGGTACTTTATACACCACTGATTTACAGTAAGCGCGCTCTGATTGGTTGGTTTACTCACGTAGGTTCCAGTCAGACAGTGTGTCGTCGTCATCATCCTCATCTTCGTCGATGTCCTCTCCTTCCTCCCCCTCTCCTCCCTCGTGCTGCAGCGTGACGGTGCGTGACTTGTGGAAGCGAGGCTTGATGTCCTGCTCGCTGTCAGGAACGTTGTCGTCCTCCTCCACGTCACCCTGAGACACACACAGAGACAGAGAGAGAATACTGATTCACACGGTCCCTACAGAGCACTCACTGCAGATACATCAGTAGGGCTGGGGAACAAAATTGATTTTCTAAAATTTACAGCTCCGATATCAATTTGCAAAAAAAATTAGATCTAGAAACTCTATTCACAGGCTGCGTGCCAAAATGAACAACATGTCCGATGTGATCTGAACAAATAACTCCTGTGAACAGCTCTTCTGACACTTATGAGAGCACAGTGAAACCAGTGTAGCTCAAATCTTCAAAACAAGCCGGTTCTTTGAATAAATAGTTAAAAAATGATGAATTACTGATTTGAACCAGTCGGAAATACTTCCCTGTGTAATTTACAGCATTAGCAGAGAGAATTCTCTTTTAAATTCAAGAATCCAAATCAGTGTGTCAATTAAAATTAAAACTTTTCGATTAAAAATCATTTTCAGTCATTGAAATAAAGCAGAAATTAAAATATATATATTGATGAAATGCTGCCTAGGCTAAAATGACTAAAATTAGTCAAATTAAAACTGCACTACAACCAAATAGGATAAAAATGCTATTAAGGCATTGACATAAACCTGAAAGAAAAGAAAATATAATATAAATTTTATATGAAAAACTAAAAAAACAAATACAAATTTTGCTTTGGTAACTAGTGGATAAGTTGAAAGTTGAACAGTAAAATTACTGAACTAAATTAGCAAAACAAATGAAATTAAAAAAAGCAAAATAGAATAAAAATTTTAAAAAGTAACAAATTTGCTACGACTTGAAATAAAGCTGAAAATACAATAATAAAAGATAATTAACAAAATTAATAAATACTGTAATAGTATAAAAAGTAACACCAATATTATGAATCGGAATCGAATGCTTATGAATCATAATTGAATATTCTGTGAATGCAAATTCAACTAATGCAATAAACAGGATTTGATTCAAAGGAATATCCCTGAATCACGTCTCAGATATGGTGACTCACCTTCAGTAAAATGATGTCAATCTCAGAATACTTCATTCCGTTGACCAGGATGGGGATGAGTCTGTGGAGAAATACATCAACATTAGATCATCTCACTCAGTCATCAAGAGTTCAGATTATCTCTCTCAGACAGAACTAAACAGAGGCTTCATCTGTGTGTTCAGTTTAAGCTCAGATGTGTGTGGTGCAGTACTCACTGGACCAGGTGTCCTGACAGAGCCTCTTTACAGATGGGCTGCTCCGCCAGAGTCAGCCAGAATTCACACGCCTCCAGTGCCACGTTCTCATCCGCGTCCTGCGTGCGCTGCAGCATGTACTGCAGAAAGAGACACAGACCAGATATAAAGCTCCTACAATACCTTTAAATGACAGTAAGACAACAATGCCTTTAAATGACAGTAAGACATCAGATGTTTGTGCTGGTCTCACCTGTATGATGCTGTGCATGTGCGGTATCAGGCGGTCGATCCGGACCTCCAACAGCATGACCAGAGCTCTGCACACGTTCTTCCTCACCTCGCAGTCTTCATCACCCGCCAACGCAAACAGAGACTGAAAACAAAGCACACAGTACAGATGAGCTGAGCCTTCACCACTGAAATAACTACAAATGCATGGGTCAACGTAAGCCGGATTGTAGTTGTGCTGAAAAGTGTGCTTCCTTGAAAGAACTACAAGCTTGATTTGGCAAAGTTTGTTGGGGAAAAATTGTGCGTTTTTTGTATTTGAACCCTTTCCAACAATGACTGTATGATTTTGAGATCCATCCTTTCACTCGTATGCAACTATTACAAAAGATTCAAATGCTCACTGATGCTCCAGAAGGAAAAGCCCTGCATTAAGAGCCGAGGGGTGAAAACTTTTTGAATTTGAAGATCAGGGTAAATTTAACATTTTATCTTCTGTAGCCTCTGAAGGGCAGTACTAAATGAGAAAAAAAAAAAAAAAAAAGATATTTGGGCAAAATAAAAAGTTTTCACCTTTATGCTCTTAATGCATGGTTTTTCCTTCTGGAGCATCAGTGTATTTTTATATATATACACATATACATATACAAAAGAACTGTGCACTATTCTGTGAAATTAAATTTTAATTTAAATCACTCTTATTATGGACTGAATTATGGACTGAATCAATTAGCTCATTTCCTCATTGAATCAGATCAGATGACTCACTCATTCAATTACTGCATGAAATATTACTATATATAATGTTATTATTAATATTACAATATTAAATATTGCTTTTTGGTGGACAGAAACCATTGTTTGCAGGAGGTCAACTCACCTCTATGAATGTGTCGATGTTGTCCATGAGAGCCTGAGCCCTGCCAATAATGAACTGATTCACACATGCTATGGCATGAGACCTGCAGACAGAGTGTGAATCAGTACGTTGTTCCTCATTATCAAACACAGACAGTGTATCAGTGAGAGAGGTGTGTGTGGTTCTTCACCTGATCTTGGGGCTGCAGTGTTTGAAGAACTGCAGGAATTTGGGGATCATGATGTTGAGGGGTCGATTCAGAGCGTCACTGTCCAGCAGTTCAGATGAGTCCTCACAGATCTTCTGCAGCGCACCAAAAGAACCCTGTATACACACACACACACACACACACACATATATATATATACACATCAAAGCAAATAAGAAAAATAAAATATAATAACTTATAAAATAAAATTTCTGTTGGAAATCCCACTGCATTCTGGGTTTATAATAAATAAAAGAGGAATATGTGTACAAGCTGTAACAACTGTTATAGTGCCACGATAATTTCATGAACATTGGTTTGGGAATTTTGAGTATGTCTGGTGTGGGATTACAAATTTACTGAAATGTTTAATTTAGGTTCCAATGTAATAGTATATATACTGAAGAAGTTATATACATTGTATTTAGCATTTATGGTGAAGATGATGACATCAGATTAACGATTCTGTTAAACAAAGCTTGTAGCAAAAGGTTCCTGCCAGTTCCTGTTCATTCCATTGTAAGTTAAATGAGTCAGATCCCTGAGACTCCAATCTTTTGTTCTGCAAATGGCTTTCGGAGCCCCCTGGCCCAGACATGAATCGTTAAACTGATTGGACTATCAATGCAATCGAGTGTTGTTGATTGGGTCTGTCTTTCTCATTTGCATGCTTTGTTTAAGGTCGTCACCTAGGTGCCTTGTTTCCATTCCTAAGCACTGCCCCCTAAATGTATTAAAACTACAATGTATCACTGCTTTAGTTAGACTTGGAAGACTACAGCCAAGAGCAGTGAGTTCTCTTCTCAATAAAGAGGAACTTCTGCATGAAAAGATATCCCAACGTCTCCTGGTCTTTGCTTCGAAAAGTGGAACAAACTTTAGAAGATAAAAGTTCACAACAGATGGTGCCTTGTGACCCGGATAGAGCTTCTCTCCAGAATCCAGATTGAAAACTTCAAGCTCAAACAAAAGATCTGCTTCCTGACTGCATCTTTTGGGAATCCAGCGAAAACTTTCAGCTGAACCGAGATTTCCAGACTGAACTTTTCTTTCAACCAACGTGTGGTGAGTGCTGTCTCTAATCCAAAAGAACCTTTAAGACCAGTACCAATTTGTCATCCTCTGCGCCGACAGAGAAGAGTTAACAGACAGCTGTAGGGTTTTGTTGGCTAAGTTATCCTCTAAAAGGTCCTTTTAGAGATGAAAGTTATCCTCTGTTTTTGTTAGGCAGGGAAGATTAGCATCACGTGCTAATAGTTTGTTACCCTCTGTTTTTCGGCAGGGAAGAATTGGTTATCCTCTGTTTTTTTCAAGCAGGGAAGATTAGCATCACGTGCTAATATTGGTTATCCTCTGTTTTTAGGCAGGGAAGATTGGCATCACGTGCTAATAGTGTGTTACCCTCTGTTTTTTGTTAGGCAGGGAAGATTAGCATCACATGCTAATATTGTGTTACCCTCTGTTTTTTTGTTAGGCAGGGAAGATTAGCATCACGTGCTAATATTGGTTATCCTCTTTTCACAGAGAAGGTTAGCATTTCATGCTAATAATATTGGTTACCCTCTGTTTAGGCAGGGAAGTTAAATGTGAAGTGTTGGTAATTTGAAAAGTTAACAATAGTAAGCTGTGTTAACAAGTGTACCCTCTGTTGAGCAGAGAAGTTTTAGTGTTTTTGATTGTGTAGTAACAAGGAAACTCACAAAATGGTTAGAAGAAATGCTAAGCTGATTCCAACAACAGCAAAGCATGGTCTTGCGACTCCATTGTGGTCAGATAGTGAATTCAAAACACTGTTAGGGGAACAAATGAACCTAATAATCACTGAGAAAGTTAGACAAGAAATAACTCAGAAATATGAGATCCATCCAGACAAGACGTGGTCTGTAGATGAGTGTAAAAAGGTATTAGGAGCATGTATTCGCAAGAACAATGTGAAAGGCATTATCTGCTGCCACAGAGAATTTGGTTTAGTACTAGCTACAAAACAATCTCAGCGTAACTCAGAGCTAGAGAGACAGAACAATGAGCTTCGAGCTAGAGTATCCTCTTTGACTAAAAAATTGAACCACAACAAAGCTTCAGCAAAAACTGATGTGGAAGAAGTCAGCCAGCCTGATAACAATTATCCTGACTTACAAGCTTTCTTTGAAACAGATGTAACCATCCAATCAGTAACTGATGTGCCTGTAGATTCAGTGAAGGTATGTGGCGCTAAGAGAAAATTTCAAGAAATTGAGGAAACTGACAGTGTTCCTCTCAACTCTTCTGTTGTCCAAGTACAAACTATTGCCAAAGCATTAGGACCTCAAGATATAGAGAGACTATCTCAGAGCTTACCCTCAGCACGCACAGAGTTTTCTGAATTTAGAAGGGCATTGATAAAAAAAATGCGTCTCTACGACATGTCGTTAGCAGAAGTCACACAGCTGATGTCACAAATTCTAACTGAATCTGAATTCAACAGTTTTGAGTCTGCTGTTACTTCTGAACTACAACATGCCAGTAAAGACGATTTGAGAGAAGGTGTTTTGAACATTCTAAAGAATATCATGGGACCCCAAATAGACTGGTCCAGAATCACTAACTGTGTGCAGAGGAAAGAAGAATCTGTGAGTGAATACACCGAAAGGTTTTGTCAGACAGCTGTAACTTACAGTGGAATAGTGGATGATCCTGAAAGTGTGCTTGATGACAGAGGACCACTAGTGCGAACATGGTTTGATGGCCTTTTATCAGAGTACAGATCGGCTTTGCCATTCTTAGATCTAGCATGGTCCACTGGAAGCTTGCAAAACAGCTTAGATAGGTTAGCTACTTGGGAAAGAGACTCTGATGTTAAAGCCAGAGTAAAGATTGCAGCAGCGTCCTTTAAGGTTAACACAGAGAACCGACCGAAACGTAAATGTCCTAAGAAGGAGAGCAGTTGCCATTACTGTGGAAAGTTAGGACACTGGATGAAAGAGTGTAGGAAAAGCAAAAAGACTTTAGGAGAGATTAACAACTTTACTCAGCTCCTACTGAGTCTACTTAACACTCTGAAGCAGCCCCTCCCCGCTTCACCAAACTGTTGGAGCCGTTTGCTCAGGTGTTAACTGTTACGGCTGTGAGTGCTTAATTTCCCCAGTAATGTACAACAAAGCTGAAAGATTCTTTGTAAATAAAACTACAGGAAGGTTACTGTCACTTCCTTCTATTGAGAGAATGCTAATTAAGTACACTCACAGCCTTCAAAGCTATATTACAGCACACACCAATCACGAACCCATCCTCATGTATGATGTCTGCAATGACGGAAGTTGTGTTAGAGGATATGCAGTAACTTCCACTACTGAAGTAGTTTCTTCAGGTCGTTTTCCAGAGCATTTTTCAGCTCAAGCTGCAGAACTAGTAGCCTTAACAAGAGCATGCACGCTAGCTTCAGGGTTGATAACAGCAGCCGCAGTATTGTGCCAGGGAAGGAAAACTTGGACTCATGTGTCACACTGTAAAGTTGTTCCTCCACCTACAGGGATAGAATTAGACACATGGACCAGTGAGGAGACCCAGGGAAGAACCAATTGCAACAGGCTTTTGGGGGCCACCCCTGCGGTGAAGAATAACCTTATAGGCCTTCCCCATCCAATAGTCCATCCTTCTCCTCACTGTCCTTTAGGTGTCTCATAAATTAAGAACCAGGGAAAGAAGGAACAACAATAGCAGACTCAGATAGAGGATACAACCCTAACGTTTGCAGTCTTTAGAACGAATACTGCTCTATCTTTTGTTTTCTTTCTTCCTCTGTGCAGATGCTGTCCTTACACATGGCTGTCCCCAGACCCATACGCGCCAAACCCCTCACCTGCGTATGAAGCCAACAACAAGAACCACTGCCGAGCCAACTGTCACAGAAGACAGAACAAAGAAAAAAAAAATACACAACGCAGAGAATCACATACGAGAACTTCAGTCATCAATGAACTTGACCAAGACATTCTTGATCTTTCAGCAAAATTACACCTGATGGCTGAAGATAATTCTTCATGGTTCGGAAACCTGTTAGTATCAAGTGTTTCATTCAACAAATGACTCACGCCCATCACGAGAAATGACAGTTCCAACCAGAAAAGACTATTAAGAACTTCACAGAGCTGCATGTTTGTTTCTGTGTCAGCAAGCAGTTCGTCCATACAGACAATCAACACAGAACAAGTGCGATGAGCCTGTAACGATCCCAAGTTACAAGAATAAACTTTTTAAGTGTCTAAATTTGTATTTTGTGAGAGTTATTAGAACTCTCAAAGGGGGAATTGTGGGATTACAAATTTACTGAAATGTTTAATTTAGGTTCCAATGTAATAGTATATATACTGAAGAAGTTATATACATTGTATTTAGCATTTATGGTGAAGATGATGACATCAGATTAACGATTCTGTTAAACAAAGCTTGTAGCAAAAGGTTCCTGCCAGTTCCTGTTCATTCCATTGTAAGTTAAATGAGTCAGATCCCTGAGACTCCAATCTTTTGTTCTGCAAATGGCTTTCGGAGCCCCCTGGCCCAGACATGAATCGTTAAACTGATTGGACTATCAATGCAATCGAGTGTTGTTGATTGGGTCTGTCTTTCTCATTTGCATGCTTTGTTTAAGGTCGTCACCTAGGTGCCTTGTTTCCATTCCTAAGCACTGCCCCCTAAATGTATTAAAACTACAATGTATCACTGCTTTA
The DNA here is from genome assembly GCA_036784905.1 of Acrossocheilus fasciatus. Lineage (NCBI taxonomy): Eukaryota > Metazoa > Chordata > Actinopteri > Cypriniformes > Cyprinidae > Acrossocheilus > Acrossocheilus fasciatus. Next base: position 35,943,458 of record CM071938.1, on the reverse strand, counting down.
GTTAGACTTGGAAGACTACAGCCAAGAGCAGTGAGTTCTCTTCTCAATAAAGAGGAACTTCTGCATGAAAAGATATCCCAACGTCTCCTGGTCTTTGCTTCGAAAAGTGGAACAAACTTTAGAAGATAAAAGTTCACAACACTGGTCACGACCATAATTTAAATGACAATTTTATAACCATCTAAATACTAAAGTTCAACTTTTTTGGATAATTATTGATCTAGGTAGTCCAGAGACTTCACTAGTTTGGTTGAGGTTGATCAAAAAACCTAAGACTAGTTCAATAAAGCAGTTTAAGTAGGGCTGGACAATAATTCAATATCAATATATAATCGCGATATATTTTTTTTTTCAATAACAGTGATATGATTTTTAAACATTTCCGATATTTTGATATACATTACCAGTGTTTCCCATTCACTGATTTCTTTGTGGCGGCCCACCACAACTTCGTTGAATAATTTCAAAATCAAAACACGACGCGGGTGTTTTATATGAATGTATCTTTGAAGGGAACCGACGGTCTTCTTCAAATCGCACACCTGTAATTATCTGTATGATATCAACTCACCACATTGTTGTTATGTTCTTGAACACACGCTAGTTAATTGCGTGAAAAATGCAGTCTGGCAAGCCAATCAAATCAAAACTGTTGTTGTTCAAACAGAAGGTCATGTCAAGTGCTCTGCATTGTGGGATGAATATTGCACATTTTGGGAAAATACTAGGAACGTAACGATTATCAATATCGTATATATATATATATATTATAAATATCGTGGTGTCGCAAAAGCAAAACTGTCTCAATATCATCATGGTCACGTGACGATATGAAACGATAGGTCTTCCAGGCAAAAAATGCTGTTTTCAAATTATATTTAAGCTTCTTATTCTAACATGAAAGGTCTTTAAAGTTGTGTTTTAGGCATTATACTTTGGCACAGTATGTGTCAAACACACCCAAACCGACAGCACAATATGGCTTAATCCCTTCATCAAGTTTGTTTTCGTTCGGGCGATCAGCTCGTGATCCAGTGTTTTCTGCGCCTCAGTGAACTCGTTTATTTCATGTGCTGTAAGTTTAGCGCGCATTTAGGAACGCAACAGCCACCAGTCAGGCTTTAATTTGACGGTAGATGTTTACAGCATTTCACTAGATTTGTAGGGAGACGCGTTTTTGTAAGCCTGTTTTCACTGAAGCTAGAGTTTTCTGTCAAAATAAAAGTGCAGTATGAATTGCTGACAGCTAGCGCTTTAAATGCAGTCCAAATTCTAAATATCTCTTTCAAGTGTAAAAATTAGGAAAGAAGTATTGTACTTTCCCTACTGTAGTGTAAAACAAAAATAATATACCTATGAATTATTCATTTTCATTTATTTTACAGTGCAACTGTTTTACAATATACGGCTATTACGGTCTTATGAATAATAATATAAAATTGTTGATATTATTATTATTATTATTATTATCTAATTTGTTTGGCTTCCTAAAACACCAGTGTGAATGTAATTTAGACTGAGACAGTCCATCACAAATAAAAAGAGGTTTGAGTCCTGTTTAAAGTTCAGGTACAAGTCAATTCACTGACTTTTTTTTCTGACTTAAGTTCTCTTAATTAAGAACATGGGTTGGAGCTCTTAATTCTCAACTTTCAAAGTACATTGGATGGAAGAATTTAAGTCTTCATTTTCTACTTTTTTTTTTAAAATATCCCAATAAATACCGTACCGTGAAATCAGTAAGCATACTGCATTCAAGTTAAAGTATTATGATGTTATTCCACAGAATATAGAGGTAACCACTATTTTATTACACTAAATTGTTATATTGGTGCATACAAAAGAAATGATTAATTATTAATTTAAAATTGGGTGTTCAGTCAACAATGGGAGTTTGTTTAAAACATACTCGGAGCTGTGCGTGTGCTTTACCTCGCAGGTGTTGTAATCCTCTGAGTTGAGGAGGTTGCAGAGTTGCGGCAGCAGTTCAGGCCATGTCTGCAGCTCCCCTTTAGACGCGATAGTAGTGATGAGAATACCTGCGGACACACACGGACACAAATTCAACTACAACACAAAGCTGAATAAGCTATTTGTGTCACTTAAAGACAATGAATACTTCTGTAATTACAACTAATCAAATCAAATTAAAAGCAATCAGCTCAAAGCATCTAAATCCGAGTTTTGTAGATGTTTACTCCACATTACAGTCTCAAACCCGGGTTCACACTGACCGATGGTGGCGCGGATGAGCGGGGACGGGTCTCCGATGTTGTTGAGACACTCTCTCTTGATGAAGTCGGCCACGGCCGGAGGGAAGTTCTGGTAGTGAGCCTTCACGTTGTTCTTGAGAATCAGACCGCTCAGAGAACGGGTGGGCTCGTCTGCAGAGACACAGACACATGTGCCTTTAGAGAAGCGACAGGAGAGTGTGTGAGACACTGAGGCAGATGATGCATGATGGGATATTACAGACCTTCAGATTTGAGGCTGGTGAGGACAAAGATGAGATAGTTGTTGAAGTCGGGATACTGATTCAGCTGCTCCAGTTTCTAATGAGAGAGTCGGGAAAACATAAGGATCATTTCAACAGACAGCAAAGAAAGACCAGAGATGTTTATTAAGATGTACACACACAAAAAAAACATTTACTCATTTAACTACTTTAATTCGCTTTAAAAACAGACTATTATGTTGCCTATGAACTATGTAAGTAGATTAGATATAAAACAAATGGGACTAGAGTGACAAAGTTTGATTTAATGTCAGATTAAATCAATAAATCACTGCCTAGACTCTGATTAAACAAATCATCTTCAAATTCACAACCCTCTGCATTGCATTTTAGGCTTTAAAATGTTTTAGGGAACAAACAGAGGTAAATATTGCTGTTTGTTACAAATTGTATTTATATCTTTAAAGTAGTATAGTAAAACTGCTCACACAGACCAAAAACCCGCCAGAAAAAAAACACTAATACTGTAAAATATTACTACATTTTAAATGTAAACATTTTATGTGAGAACTCCAGTCTTCAGTGATGCATCATCCTTCCAATCAGAATATGTCCTAGCTAAATAAAAGTATTAAATTCATTAAAAAAAAATAAATAAATAAATAAAAAATCATACTTGAGCATATGACCCATCAGTACGGTGCACATGCAGGGCGACATGATCAAATTTACCGGCCACGAAACTCTTTTTTCAAAAACAGGCAGTTATTACTACTACAATGAATAAACATATTTGCCATGTTTTTAAGTTGTCCTGCTACTGGTGTCTCTATTAAATGCATTTTCCCTCAATTTTACCTATTAATTATAGCCATTCAACATTAACATTTAATAGGTTCTGAAACATATAACAACTTTTATTTTAAGTGATTTTAAAACAATCTTCACAAACTATAAATTGTATATGCATAAGCTATACAGATTGATCTACAAAAGTTAATCAGCGACTAGAACAGTCCAGTGGTTTCTCTTTTTCTTTTATTCTCTGATTTACATCAATGACAGACTTCAGCAGGTTTTACTTTAAAAGCAGCGCTGTCTCTTTAAACCCTGATGCACATGACGTGGATCTGGCACATCTCTCATTTTCTCCTAATCTTTACGCTCATTTAAGACATTATAACTCATTTAAGACTACGTTTACGAGGTAACTCGCCAAAACCGAGCATTTTGACATAATTGTGTGTGTTTTCGTCCGTTGAAGCGCTACTGGTGCACTGCCTGAAGCGGCTTGGTGTGTCAGCCTTTCAAACTATACTTCACTGCACCATTTAGCCAGCGTAACCCCAGGTATGTGTCGCCACATTCTCAGGTTATGAAGAATAAAGAAGGGAAAAGTTAATCTTCAGTAAAAGTTATTAGAACCGTGTCTAGGCACAAGCTGGCCGTCACACTGCTCTGACCTTATCAGCCCGTTTGTATCTTATTATTTGATTCGCTCTTGTCGCTTATGACAGAACAGCTAATCACGAGGATCTTGTCTTTGGAAAATATTATTTTATTCGCTTATGTCAGAATCAGCAAATCTCTTTAAAACTGGCTGTTGTTTTCACTGCATTGTTATATTTCGTAAAAGTAGTACCCGCCAACTGACGTCTGACACTGTTACACATACTCGCCAACGACGATTTTTACTCGCATTTGGTGCTTGGCGAGTGTTAATTTTAGGCCCTGTGCACCAAATAAAAACTGCCAACACAGACACTAAAAATCTGACTGAAGACATTTCAATATCTGCCCAGTTGTTACGGCTAAAATTCACAGTACATTTGTTTGATAACCTGGATAGATAAGCTTTAAAGACATATATAACTGATCATAATGATAGTGTAATATACCTCTTGAACGGCTCTCTGTGTGGCCGTATCTGGAGACTGTGAGTCCTTCAGCAGCTGCAGCACCTGCTGTAAACCCTGTTCATCCGGCTGCCACTCCATCCTGAGTCACACACACACACACACACACACACACACACACACACAAGAAACACAGAGGACAAATGAGTGCACTACGCCCTCCTGGCCATCACTGCTTTCTTGGCACAGTTTTAGGAAGAAAGAACTGAAGCGAGAAAAATAACGCACATAACTATCATCCACAGACACATGCATTCAGACCAAATATCTGCTTTAAAACACTTTTAATTGTTGAAGCCAGGCTAATCCACCGCAAGCACCTGGACGGCAGGGTTACACATCTGCTTTACCATCTGATCTGCTTTAGTGGGATCGAGGCAGACGAGAGTGTGAATGTGCGAGGAGGCTGTGATGTGCGAGCGTCTGACTTAAGTGTGGGCCGTGTGTGAATGAGCGAGTATTTCTTCTGTGGCTCTGCAAATACTCAGGAAGATGCTTCGGTTTCACTTAATATCAGTTGTTTCATTGCATATGCTACTATTTCATCTGCATAACAATTTAAGTGTAAAGATTCATTTGAGAAAGTCAGCAGCAAGCAAACCTGAAAACCTGTTCACCAGCATGATTTCACATGTTTCAATGGAATCGATTGTACATTATAAATGCCACTCAGTTTTGCCTAGACGCATAGAAATAGCGCAGAATATTCAAAAATCTCTCATTTTGTCACAAAGTTGCTTTGTTTACAAAGTTCCAATTTGTATTTGTCTACTTATTTTTTAGTACATAAGTGTATGTTTGTATAAATGTATATCCATGTGAGTTTATCTACATATCTATCAATCTATATATGTATACATACATACATACTTTTATTATCCTAAAAATATTGTCCTAACAAATCATACATCAATGGAAAGCTTATTTATTCAGCTTTCAGATGATGTATAAATCTCAATTTCGAAGAATTGACCCTTATAACTGCTTTTGTGGTCCAGGGTCACAAATATACATACAATACTATAAACATATAAGCATATGACTGAGAAGTGTATGTATATACACACACATATATATATATATATATATATATACATACACACATACTGTAGTGTGTAGTTTATATGTATACGTTAATCTGTGTGTGTGTGTGTAGGCCGTGTGTGTTTGTTTGTTTGTTTGTGTGTGTGTGTGTGTGTGTGTAGGCCGTGTGTGTTTGTTTGTGTGTGTGTGTGTGTGTGTGTGTGTGTGTGTGTGTTTGTGTGTGTGTTTGTGTGTGTGTTTGTGTGTGTGTTTGTGTGTGTTTACGCAGCCCGGTTTAACCCAATTCCCGAGCTCACATCAGACGCGTTAACCGATCACACATGAAATAAAACGCATCAAACCTGTTATATATGCGCGATGAGTGTGTATAATGATGCGGAATAAACACACACAGACGCTTATGTAGCCGTTAGCCGCTGTGCTAACCCGCCAAACGCTCTCACCTTCAGTCAGTGTTTCTCTCTCTCTCTCTCTCTCTCTCTCCCTCTCTGTGTCTGGGTGTATCTCTCTCTGCCACGGCACAAGCGCTGATAGCCGTCGGTTCGCGGTAACGGATGGCTCGCCGCGGGTTTCTGCGTGGTTTCTGTGGGGTTTAATCGGCGTGTTTGCTGTTATTCTTCTCTCACCGGCGGCGCCTGATGCATGGCGGACGCGTTAATCGCGCGGTGTGGATCTGAGCGGCTTCCGTACCGTGACGCTGACGTCATGCCTCATTAGCATAAAACGAAGTTAAACTCCAGTACTGACCATTAGGGTTTTATTCAAAGAAAAAGCTAGATATATTAACCAACACATATTAAATGTGCTCTATATTTCGTGAATGAAGGTTTATAGGGGATATAACGTAATTTTAGAGGTCTGTAATTCATCCTGTGACCTGTAGATGGAGACAAAGAAGAACTAACGGGTCACTCAGGTTCATTAGCCTCACTACTAAGCATCATGCCATCAGATCAGTGTTGGGAAGGTTACTTTGGAAATGTAATAGGTTACAGATTACAAGTTACCCTATTTAGAACGTAATAAGTAGTGCAACTTTCAAATACTTTATTAAAGTAATGTAACTGATTTGATTACTTTTCTAACTTTAAATTTCTCTTTTTTTCACTTTTTTTCTAAACTATGAATTATTTTCAAACATTTAAGGTTAACCTTACAGTAGCACTCAACACAGACTTTCAAAATCCTTCATCACTTGAATTAAAATTATAATAATTTAATTTTAAAGCACCGCCACCACAAAATCAGACTTTAACACCTCTTTTTACTTTGAGATCGTTCTGAGGTAAATACAGATTTAATGTTATAACTAGATATAGTTTAATAGCTATGATATTGGTTGTTGTTGTTGTTGTTTTTTAACAAAAATCTTATATATCCATATCTATGGCAGAAAACAATGGCATCTAACAGTACCTTGGAAAAAACAGTTAATCTAAAAAAAAATAAAGCATATACATAAACCTATCAAATAGGAAATAAAACAGTTATCGAATAAACATGTGTCCTATTCTGTGTCCTAAACTCCTGAAACATTTGTGTCTCATATTTTACAGCAATTTAGGAAGAAAATCAATTTAATCTCTCTCTCTCTCTGTCTGTCTGTCTGTGTGTGTGTGTGTGTGTGTGTGTGTGTGTGTGTGTGTGTGTGTGTGTGTGTGTGTGTGTGTGTGTGTGTGTGTGTGTGTGTGTGTGTGTGTGTGTGTGTGTGTGTGTGTGTAAAAAATTCTTCAGTTGTAACCCCCCTTTGTAATCGTTAATATTTTCATAAGTATAAATAACTGATTACAGTTACATTTATTTTGTAATTAAATGATGTAATTCTGTTGTTACTCCTCGACACTGGTCACCCGCTTCGGATGTTATCACTCTATTGAATAAGCGTTATCAGTGGATATCAGCTTATAGATATAGGCCAGAAGAGGTCTGCTGCGCCTACTGGTAGGCTCAGAAGGCTGTTATCATTGATCCACATGGTTAATCCCCACACGCATGTATGAAGGTGAATTTACCACTGGAGTACCAGCAGAGGCGATCGTTTCCCCAATGTCAACAACTGCACACGGACCAAAGACCAGCGAAATAGCGCATTAAAAGATGGATTTAGATGACTTCAGGACACATATACAGGTACAGTCTCATAAAATACTCCATGTTCCGTGTTTATGAATCAAGTTATTAATTTAAAATTTGCCTATGGTGGGAAAGGGATCATGTAACAAGTCCACACGTTTTACCGTATTGTTACCATAGTAACTGTCGCTCGACCATGTCATGTGTGTTCGATGGACAGTAACCACAAAATATACCATGCTTCTACCTTATCCGTAGTTTTACTGTGGTATTTGTATTTAAAGTACAATAATTACATATTTACTATGAGTTTACCTCAGTAACCGTAGTTTTACTGTGGTATTTGTATTTAAAGTACAATAATTACATATTTACTATGAGTTTACCTCAGTAACCGTAGTTTTACTGTGGTATTTGTATTTAAAGCACAATAACTTGCATATTTACTATGAGTTTACCTCAGTAACCGTAGTTTTACTGTGGTATTTTTAGATAAAGCACAATAACCTCAATATTTACTATGAGTTTACCTCAGTAACTGTAGTTTTACTGTGGTATTTGTATTTAAATCCCAATAACTTACATATTTACTATGACTTTACCTCAGTAACCGTAGTTTTACTGTGGTATTTGTATTTAAAGCACAATAATTACATATTTACTATGAGTTTACCTCAGTAACCGTAGTTTTACTGTGGTATTTTTAGATAAAGCACAATAATTACATATTTACTATGAGTTTACCTCAGTAACCGTAGTTTTACTGTGGTATTTGTAGTTAAAGCACAATAACCTCGATATGTACTATGAGTTTACCTCAGTAACCGTAGTTTTACTGTGGTATTTGTATTTAAAGCACAATAACCTCAATATTTACTATGAGTTTACCTCAGTAACTGTAGTTTTACTGTGGTATTTGTATTTAAATCCCAATAACTTACATATTTACTATGAGTTTACCTCAGTAACCGTAGTTTTACTGTGGTATTTGTATTTAAAGCACAATAACTTGCATATTTACTATGAGTTTACCTCAGTAACGGTAGTTTTACTTTGGTATTTGTAGTTAAAGCACAATAACCTCAATACTTACCATGTTTTTACCACAGTAACTGTTTTTACAGTATACTATTTGTAAAGCACAGTAACCACAATGCTTTCCATGCCTTTAATATGTTTTTGTGAAGTAATTGTAATTCAATATTTTTTTGTCTTGCAGTTACGTCAGATCACATACTCCAGCAGCTCTTTTAAGAAGCCATCTCTTGTAAAGGTTCTCTCTCTCTCTCTCTCTCTCTCTCTCTCTCTCAGCTTTTCCTTTCCTATTTTTCTCGCTCTCTTTCTGTGGTTCATCATTGCATATTTTTAAAAAAGAGCATCAAATTTTGACCAATTCTTTCAGAAAGCTGCTGGAATTAACAGGGAACTTGAACTCGATGCTGATCTTGAAGAAGCTGCCAAGGAGGCTGAACAAGTCCTTCAAAGGTTCAGCCCTTCACAGGTTTTTTTTGAACACTTTTAGTAATAACTGATTTGCTTTAATGAACACATCCTTATATTATGTGTTGATAATATCTGTCCTTATAGTCCTTCCTCTCAAATATTTTGCTCACAGATCATTTTTAACACTGTCTCAACATGTATATATTTCTCTTCGTTTCAGCTGAGAGGGAAGACCAAAGCAAGGCCTGTCATGAGATTTGAATTTGGCCGTATTGTGCGTTTACGGAGAAGACCGAAAGCTGCAAAGGAAAACATTTCCAATGGTATGTCTGTGTTGGTCTGAGCACCTTGACTATTTGTACAGCATTTGATGTTTCTTTAACTTTGGTTTACATACCCCACGGCCCCGTCAGGAAGAACCCTCAACAAAGTGTCATGTTGAAGGAGTAATAATTCATACAATTTACTAAATCAGCAAATTCATATGATATTGTACAAACGTACTCATACAAAATTCTACGACTTTTACTCTTACTGCTGTCATTGGCCTTTGCCTCAACTCTCATGCAGATTGTGCCCATTGTAAGTAGTCAGAGTGTTTATAATATAAAGTTTTATTAAGTCCATTGTATTCTTTATTAATCTTTACAAATTGGCGCCGTCTCTTCCCGTTCTAACAGTACATGATATCTGTCCACACCCACACCTGATTTTTACTGAACACTTCTGTCTAAGGAACAAGAGTCTGGAAATGCTAGTTTAACTTCTCATGTGACAAATCAGATCTTCAATTAATTTGGCCAAATCAAATCACATAAAGCTGTTCACACCAAGAACAAGAAATTTAATATTAAATATTTTAGCATCCACAACAACAGACGATAATGGTCTGTTTACTGTTATACACGCTGCAGTTACAATATATTGTTGTCTGCTATTTTTCAGCTTGAAAAAGCTGTCCTGGAAGAGATTCCAACAATATTGTTCCTCTTTGTCATTAAATGTTAAATGGCTGCGGTGTGGACTCGTCTTTGGTGTGAAGAGGCCTCTACATTGCTTACAACAATACCGGCAGCATGTAATCATATTTAAAATAACTCATATTAATATAGCAATAGCATTTTCTCTTTCCTCTCATTCTGTTAAACTTACACACAAAAGTTTGCCTTTCTCTGCCTATTTCTCTTCATCTTATTCCTTTACTCCCTCACTCACTTACACATTCTTTTATACTCTATTGTAAGGTAGAAACTGAGCGTTTGCGTGATGGGCTTTTCTCAGACTCTGAATCTGATGTATGCAGATGAACTCAGGAGCCCGTTAGAGTTGCCAGAGAACTTGAGCTTGAAGTCTATTATAACTGTTTAATTTATGTATAAAGAACAATAGTTAAACATGGGATCAGTAGATATTTTCTTGTTTTACAGCTGAAGACCAATGATGAATTAAACCATTCTTTTTGTGCCCAAACAAAAAAGTATTGATGTTGATCTCTGAAAAGCAGTTATAGTTACTTCAAGTCAGCAGTTATAGTTTTTGACACATACATCTTTTTATTGCTCCTAGAATGATCAAATCAGCTTTGCATCATCTTTGGAATTTGGGCAGGGAATGACTGAATATGGTGAGTACTGAGACCTGCACCTATTCACCAACACTATTTCTCTAGAGTTATTGTTGACTTATTGTTTTTTTTCTGTTTGTTTGAAGGAGGATGAAGCCAGTTAATGAATATATCACTTCAATAGCCACCAAGTGCAGAAGTGCTGCCTGAACCCATCAGGTATCTGCTGTGAAGACTGCATTCACGAACAGCTCTACTGTGACAGCGCAGATGTTACGGCCTATAAAAGAAACTTCACAACTGAACAACTGCAAGATAGCGGTAGAGGGATTCTTTTGGCCCATACCTCCAACAAGAATCAATTGTACGTCCAGTACAACAATTATAAATCAAAATACTATATATTGTTTATTAATTTACCACACCCTAAACGCATGTTTTGTCCCTCCAGGACATCTACACCAGGTGTTGTGTGAGGAGGACTGTCAGAGACTCCAGCCACCCGAGCCATGGATTGCTCTCACCGTTATCATCAGGCAGATGTCATCGCAGAACCTTCACCAGCAGACTGCAAGACAAGTTCTTTCCACAGACAATCAGACTGAACTGAACTCGTACCAGTAACACCACACACAGCACACCTTGTGCACTGCACTCTATCACTTACACTGACTGGACTCTGACTCACTATTATTCTGCACCCTGACATTATGTGTGCACTAATTCATACCGTACTGCACTGCAAAGATTATACTGTGTACTGTGATTATTGTGTTTAATCACAATAATCAATTGTGTTATTGTTTTCATTTCATGCTCTTTGTATAGTATAATATTTACCATATGTTGTTCTCTACCTGTATTGAGTCCCTTACACATGTGTTGCATATTGTTCAAAAGAATTTCACCACCTGTACACTTGCGTTCATGGTATTGTGACAATAAAGTGATTTGATTTGAATTGGTCACGTCTTTTGTTCATCAGTTGTACTGTAAGGGTGATGGATAACAACGGAAAAGTGTTTGTGACATGGAAAAAGAAGATTATGATAGGGACATGGACAAGCAAGCAAGAGGAAGAAAACCAGGAGAGCTCTGATGATGAGCAGGAAATTGAATGTGATTCTATGATGCTCAGGACATTTCACCATGCATGCATTTGGGTGGCTTCATCTGATTAGAAATAATATGGTTTTAAATAACTAATTTTTATTTCTCTTCAATGTGATATGTCTTTATATGCTACTTTTGCTGTCTTTATGCTGTATTCTCCAGTAAAGTATTGCACATGGTGTTGGATAATAAAGTATGGTGAATATTCTGTAGGGGCGGTGTTTGGTAAATACACCATTTAATTTTGTAAACAATACATATAATTACTATGATTGTTTAAAGACATGAACGTTTGGTAATTCTAATTACTCCATTATGAAGGGAATGCTGAAAGATGTATTAGAAGCGACTGCATGGACTATATTTCTACAGGCACTTCATGCACAACTAAGGCTGATGCACCAGGGAAAAATCAACATGAATCCTGTACTGTATTATAAGCAAGACGAGCATGAAGAGGACAAAGATGAGACATTTTTGGTCTTTTATAGTGATTATTTGCATTGCAAATAATTGTATGGCTTTTGCACCATAAACCACACACTGTCTGTACCTTGTCTTACTGAATGATACAATGGCATTGTGTGATTGTACAATAAAGTGTCACAGTATGTGTTGGCTTTTTAAATTGGTGTCTTTGTTTACTGTCAACACTGTATTCTTATTCCTGATACAGTGAAAGAAATGGAGCCCATTCCAAATAAGCACTAATGTGTATTCGCTGGAGTCTATTCTTATTCTAAGATAACTATTACTTGGAACTTACATGTTGACAAGTTTTTGAAAAGACAATCTGAAAAAATGTGACTCAGCACAATTTGTTGTGATTTTGAGAATAGATGTGTGTATTTTTTACTGCCCTTCCATCCTCAGGGGCCCAGTAGAGTCCCCTGGAAGAGCAAATAAAATTAACATTTCAAATGGCTGTAAATCAAAGTCTGATGGTAGTATTAAGGAGAAATTTGGCAGGACAACTACTTATGCTATGTTAATTAAATAATGTTGGCCAGAGTTTTCAAACATATATAGAAAGGTGGTATAAAGGTGTTTAAAAAAGTGCTCTTAGTAAAATACCAAATTTCAGCCTACCTCTTAAATATGTCATAAATGTTTGCACAATGAACATGTTTAGATATACCTTTGTTCAAAAAAGATGGTATTTTTCCCCATTTTATTATTAAACATTTTAAACTACATTACCCATAAGCCTCTGCCATTCAAACGCGAAAAACATGGCGCTGGTATTTGTAGTTTAATAAAGTTATGCTCAGGGTTAGGGTTACGATCTCGGTAAAGTGGTAATATCTCACGACATAACAACACTGCATTGCTAACTGAAGGTATTACCAACGTAATAATAACAGCAAAACGTACTTTGCAACATTAAGCGGTTTTTAATTTGGGTTAAAAGATAGTCCAATCACAGCGACGTCTGCAAGTGCTAAGAGAACTTCAAAGCCAATGGCAACTCAGTTGAGCAGAGGCGTCACACTTACTTGTCCATATATGGTCATCTATGACAGGTTCTTCCGGGTTTTTGTGGTGAATGGACAGATAAGATTTATTGTCTCCACTCAATATAAAACTGCAACAACAGATTGCATCGTGTGGTTAACCTGATGCAGCAATAAATTTGTTGATTTACAGTGTTTTTATTTTTTCAAACAAGGGTGTAATGGTTCCCATTGCATACATTGTTTACACTAATATTAATTAATGTACAATATTTCAGCTCAAAAGTGTGTATATACTGTGTGAAAAATAAATGTCAAAATTTGCTTACAAAAAAAAACAAAAAACACCTGAAATTTATTCAAACACGCAGTATTTTTCTACTATTAAATTTTGCTTCTGTAACATTTATAGTGTATCAAAGGAATACAATGAATCACTTATGTTTCCTGGAAATGGACTGTACAAACGTGCCATTCTTAGCTCTGCCAGTTGAACTACATGCATATTAAAAAAAGAAAAAATAAATAAAAAAAACACACATTACGAATTTCCTAATGTTTATTGATATATCAAACTTTTCCAAGACAAACATAGTGCCCAGAACAGCACTCTCTCTCCAGTTTGTAACACTATGAAAAAAAAAAAAATAAATAAAAGCAGTTATAGTGAAATATAACAACTTAAAACAATGACTGATTGATAAGTAGTTCATGGGTACATGGAAACAAATATGTAACTAAGAAATATGCAATATAAAACCCCTTAAAAAACACACACACACACACATACAAAATAAAAAGACAATTTGTTTACAGAAAATGTCATAAGATGCCAAATAATATTTTACAAACCGGGAGTTTTGAGGCTCCAGTTGAAAATATATTATTTTCTTACCTTTAATGAAGAAATATTTCAATATTTTACAATTATTATTCTCCTGTAATCATTGTTTGCATCTATTGTGACTAAATGCAGGACCAATTAAAATTGTTAACAATTATAATTTTTTTTGACAATTACAATTTTCATAAAGAAATAACAATTTTAATTGGTCCTGCATTTAGTCACAATAGATGCAAACAATGATTACAGGAGAATAATAATTGTAAAATATTGAAATATTTCTTCATTAAAGGTAAGAAAATAATATATTTTCAACTGGAGCCTCAAAACTCCCGGTTTGTAAAATATTATGTTTTAATTTCTACTTTACAGTCAAAATTAAAACAAGTACATATGCTAAGACTAGAAGTTGGCAGTAAAGGGCTGAGAGCAGAGGTGCCACACGAGAGAGAGAGAGAGAGAGAGAGAGAGAGAGAGAGAGAGAGAGAGAGAGAGAGAGAGAGAGAGAGAGAGATGTGGAAGCTTTTGGAAGGGCTGATATTGTGGAGAGCTGATGGAGTAGTATGTGAGAAATCCTGCAACACAGAAAGAAAGAGCATTTATCACATGATGAACAATAAAAACATTGACAATATAAAAATAACAGACAACATACTGTAACTGCCAATTTGTAAAGGTTAATAAAGAATACAATGGACTTAATAAAACTTTATATTATAAACACTCTGACTACTTACAATGGGCACAATCTGCATGAGAGTTGAGGCAAAGGCCAATGACAGCAGTAAGAGTAAAAGTCGTAGAATTTTGTATGAGTACGTTTGTACAATATCATATGAATTTGCTGATTTAGTAAATTGTATGAATTATTACTCCTTCAACATGACACTTTGTTGAGGGTTCTTCCTGACGGGGCCGTGGGGTATGTAAACCAAAGTTAAAGAAACATCAAATGCTGTACAAATAGTCAAGGTGCTCAGACCAACACAGACATACCATTGGAAATGTTTTCCTTTGCAGCTTTCGGTCTTCTCCGTAAACGCACAATACGGCCAAATTCAAATCTCATGACAGGCCTTGCTTTGGTCTTCCCCCTCAGCTGAAACGAAGAGAAATATATACATGTTGAGACAGTGTTAAAAATGATCTGTGAGCAAAATATTTGAGAGGAAGGACTATAAGGACAGATATTATCAACACATAATATAAGGATGTGTTCATTAAAGCAAATCAGTTATTACTAAAAGTGTTCAAAAAAACCTGTGAAGGGCTGAACCTTTGAAGGACTTGTTCAGCCTCCTTGGCAGCTTCTTCAAGATCAGCATCAACAGCTTCGAGTTCAAGTTCCCTTTTAATTCCAGCAGCTTTCTGAAAGAATTGGTCAAAATTTGATGCTATGTTTTAAAAATATGCTATGATGAACCACAGAAAGAGAGCAAGCAAAATATGTGTAAATGAATTACGAATTACAGTTTGGAAAAATAGGAAAGGAAAAGCTGAGAGAGAGAGAGAGAGAGAGAGAGAGAGAGAGAGAACCTTTACAAGAGATGGCTTCTTAAAAGAGCTGCTGGAGTATGTGATCTGACGTAACTGCAAGACAAAAAATATTGAATTACAATTACTTCACAAAAACATATTAAAGGCATGGAAAGCATTGTGGTTACTGTGCTTTACAAATAGTATACTGTAAAAACAGTTACTGTGGTAAAAACATGGTAAGTATTGAGGTTATTGTGCTTTAACTACAAATACCACAGTAAAACTACGGTTACTGAGGTAAACTTATAGTAAATATGTAACCCTGATAGCACACGTACATCTCTGAGACGTCTATTTGATGTCTGCATTTACATCTGCAAGACGTATTTTTTAGGATGTTTGCTCATCTGCAATACGTCTATAGGACGTCTCCTTTTAGATGTCAAATAGACGTCTATTAGATGTCTTTAAGATGTTTATGATTTAGAGTGTATGTAAAACTGACATCTTACAGACGTCTGTCAGACGTTTATAGACAGCAGATGCTTTCCAGATCAACAGATCTTTAACAGACATCTTGCAGACGTACGTGTGCTATCTGGGAAGTTATTGTGCTTTAAATACAAATACCACAGTAAAACTACAGTTACTGAGGTAAACTCATAGTACATATCGATGTTATTGTGCTTTAACTACAAATACCACAGTAAAACTACGGTTACTGAGGTAAACTCATAGTAAATATGTAAGTTATTGTGCTTTAAATACAAATACCACAGTAAAACTACGGTTACTGAGGTAAACTCATAGTAAATATGTAAGTTATTGTGCTTTAAATACAAATACCACAGTAAAACAACGGTTACTGAGGTAAACTCATAGTTCATATCGAGGTTATTGTGCTTTAACTACAAATACCACAGTAAAACTACGGTTACTGAGGTAAACTCATAGTAAATATTGAGGTTATTGTGCTTTAACTACAAATACCACAGTAAAACTACGGTTACTGAGGTAAACTTATAGTAAATATGTAAGTTATTGTGCTTTAAATACAAATACCACAGTAAAACTACGGTTACTGAGGTAAACTCATAGTAAATATGTAAGTTATTGTGCTTTAAATACAAATACCACAGTAAAACTACGGTTACTGAGGTAAACTCATAGTTCATATCGAGGTTATTGTGCTTTAACTACAAATACCACAGTAAAACTACGGTTACTGAGGTAAACTCATAGTAAATATTGAGGTTATTGTGCTTTAACTACAAATACCACAGTAAAACTACGGTTACTGAGGTAAACTTATAGTAAATATGTAAGTTATTGTGCTTTAAATACAAATACCACAGTAAAACTACAGTTACTGAGGTAAACTCATAGTAAATATGTAAGTTATTGTGCTTTATCTACAAATACCACAGTAAAACTACGGATAAGGTAGAAGCATGGTATATTTTGTGGTTACTGTGCATCGAACACACATGACATGGTCGAGCGACAGTTACTATGGTAACAATACGGTAAACGTGTGGACTTGTTACATGATCCCTTTCCCACCATAGGCAAATTTTAAATTAATAACTTGATTCATAAACACGGAACATGGAGTATTTTATGAGACTGTACCTGTATATGTGTCCTGAAGTCATCTAAATCCATCTTTTAATGCGCTATTTCGCTGGTCTTTGGTCCGTGTGCAGTTGTTGACATTGGGGAAACGATCGCCTCTGCTGGTACTCCAGTGGTAAATTCACCTTCATACATGCGTGTGGGGATTAACCATGTGGATCAATGATAACAGCCTTCTGAGCCTACCAGTAGGCGCAGCAGACCTCTTCTGGCCTATATCTATAAGCTGATATCCACTGATAACGCTTATTCAATAGAGTGATAACATCCGAAGCGGGTGCACTGGTACTATGGTATGTTGATATACCACAATGATTTGTGATTATTACCATATTCATACATATTTGCATGGCACTCCATCGCATTCAAAGAATATGGTATTATCAGCATGATAACGTCTAAAACTATACATGTTGCTTAATGCGTATAGGCCTACTACACTGTATACATCAAATGCTCCCTACTATTTAAAACGGTCACATAAGTCATAGTTTATGTTTTTATTCATCTTTATTAAGTGAAGAAAGAGTCGTATATCTTTGAGAGCATTGCATTGTGGGCATACAGTGTCCAGTGAGGTCTGTTCTGTTCTGTATTTTGCACATTTTGTTAACTGAGAAATATTTTCTGTGTAATTCATTCAGATTAATTTGCATAATGTGCTGAATACAGTACAGACTGCTCTAAGTAGTATGCGAATATATTTTAAGCTAAGCTATCTGTTAGCTTTTCCATTCTTTTTTTATTTACAGTTTATAATTCAAGCATCTGTAAACTTTATATTAAAATGATTTTAATAACCACGTGACCCCAAACTCTATCACAATTAAAACTTTATTTTGGTTTGCTGTTATTAAATCAATAACCATACAAGAGAATCACAAGAACGGAGATGAACAGTTTTTGAACAGACTGACAAACAGGCTCTTCACTTTGGCTAAAATCTGCTATTCCTACATCTTTGACACACATATATTTCAGTATTTCATAGGAACAAACTTCGACAACCTCTCCACCTTCATTCTTCAGGTGTGACTGAACAAGGAAGGGCAGAGAAAAGGGGTCACGCAGTCCTTTAACATAACGAGCTGATTTCGCTCTTACTGCAGCCCCATTTACAGCAGGCATTGGACAGCCCGACCACCACGTCCCGCCCCTTCCTGTCTGACGTGCGCAAGGCCTCCAGCACTTCCTCTGAGATGAGCGAGCGGGCGGGCCGGCTGAACACAGGGCTCTCCTGGCCCTCTCCCACCCAGGCAGGGGTCTCTGCGTCGGGACGGGGTCTGTATGACAGTCCAGGGATTTGTGGGTTTGCGGCCCAGCTGTCAGAGGCCTCGTCGTCATGAGTGGAGAGCAGATCACTGGAGAGGTCACCTGATCAGAGAACAACACCACAAAGATATGTTACTCATAGTTATTGTGAGTGATTCAAATGAACCCTTAACCTTTAGCATTAAACTTCAGTATATAACTCGTCATTCAAGAGTTAGTGTACTAGAAGTGAATGGATCCTCAAATCATGTGTCTTGTCGAAGATAGGTGTGCTGTTATTTTGACTTGTGAATTGTCACCTGGTAGATGATAAAATGGGTGAGAATCTCCACAAATGTACATTGAATGACAAACATCAGCCATAGAGACCAAAATATGACAGAAACTTGAGGTGAGACTCTTTTGGCCAGTAAACAACACACCTAGCAACCACCCCAAACAACCTAGCAACTGCATAGCAACACCCTGCCAACCAGCAGCATCACGGTCAGGTCATTTTACACACACACGCACACACACACACACACACACACACACACACACACACACACACATTATTAATAATGATATGAAAAGGTTTTTTATTATATATATGTATAACACTTTAATTAATACAGTTAATAATTCAATTATTAATAATATGTTACTAATAATACTGTGATATATGTGTATATACAACAATAAATTAACAATGTAATGAATAACAATTTAGTTACTTAATATTATCAATTATTATTATTATTAAATAATATATGTTTTTATTGTTGTACTCTAAAGATCATTTAGTTGTTTTATTATTATTTAGTTTTTTATTCCCTTTTTAAGAAAGTTAAAATAACTTACTTAAAAATGGGTTTGTGGATTACATGTAGCTCAATTTGCCCTCTGTGTGTGTATTATGAATAATAATTAGTGCCGTCAAACGATTAATCGCGATTAATCGCATCCAAAATAAAAGTTTTTGTTTACAAAATATATGTCTGTGTACTGTGTATATTTATTATGTATGTATAAATACATACACATGCATGTATATATTTAAGAAAAATATGTTACGTTTATATATTAAATATATTTCTATATGATATAAATTATATGAATATAAATATATACATGTAAATATTTTCAAAATATGTGCAGTATGTGTGTGTATTTATATATACATAATAAATTCACACAACACACACACACACACACACACACACACACACACACACACACACAAACACACACACACACATATTATGTAAACAAAAACTTTTATTTTGGATGCGATTAATCGCGATTAATCGTTTGACGGTACTAATAATAATAATATAAAATAACATAAAAATTGCCCTTTAAATGTGTAGGTATTATCAATAATAGCCTAATAATAATAATAATAATATGAATGTTTTTATTGTTGTAGCCTAACTGTGTCAAAATAACTCAAAGATAGGCTATATGCAAAAGTACAATTAAATAAATTTTGTATATAAATGTGTGCTGCATTAAAGCTACGGAAGGAAAATTGGGTTCCTCTGAATGGGTGTGTGTTGTATTGGAATAAACGAATATACAGTAAACAAAATTCAATTTTTTTTTTTACTTGGTAGGCTATCTGTCTCATACCTGAAACGTCCAGAGACCTCCTCCACCGCGAGCCTCCGCAGGTGAAGATGACCGCGCGGATGAACTCTCTGCCGCACAGCTTGACTCCGTAGATCGGGTGTCCGTCTGTGGCCCGAGCGCCGCCCAGCAGCGCCACCAGCAGGACGAGTGTGAGAGCTGCAGCTTTACACATGACCAGGTGTTAGAGGTGCTGGAAAGGTTTCTCAGTGCTCCTTGTTGGTCAGAAAGATGGTCTGTCCTCTTCTTGCCCTGCTGTGTCTTTTATAGGGGCTCACGGAGCCTGTGCTGCTGCACGTCAGTCAGATGGACCGTGATAGCAGGGCAGAGACCTTTAGGAAGACAAAGGCCAGGCCCAGCGTCCTATAATGAACCTGTGCACCTCTAAGGAGGTGATGTCGAATGAAGCGACCTAATCTCATCACTCCTGACATTTTTGTTGTCATACACTCATTATGAATTATGAAGTTGCACCCTCGCACCGACACAAACGCTGCACTTTTAATCAGATGCATGTAAATACTCACATTATTAGTCTATAGTGCCAAATCTTATTTAATCCAAATGTAAATGCTTTTCTAAACCAAGTTTATTTTATTTGACCTCAAAGCCACAATGCTTAATCCTTATGAATTTTTTGATGTTGTCAATAAATACATTTTAAAAATGTAAAAAGTTATGATTCTAGTAATAATAGAACAAATATTTCATGCATTAAATATAAGTTTAAAAAGATTTTGAGACATACATGGTACACTTTGACCACAGATTCATTTTTCTAATGAACAGAAAACTGAAACCCAAGACTTGTATACTTTCATGCAAATGTGTTTCATGGGATTAATAATAATACAATTACTGATCCGGTGTGGGGTCATGTGAAAAACATAAACCAAGACCAAGATCCAATCCGAGGCAATTCACTGGCAGTGCTGGATAGATTACTTACAAATTGTAGTTTGTTACTGAAATTCAGTGTAGTTAGCAATGTAATCTAGGTTATTCATTTTAGGTAATGTATTCTGACTACTTTTTATATTGATTTTTCCCTATCATTGCTTTTTTCCCCTAAATGTAGAATCATGGGTTACAAAATTATTTACATGGCCATTCTATATTGTGACTATAGCCAATGCTAAATGTATGGCAAAGTAGGATTTTTTCGAAAGGAAACTTTAAAGGAGAAAAAAAGAAGAATTGGGGAGAATCAATAAATTATGTATATTTGACTGGCATTTTGAATAATATGTAATCACGTAATCCACAACAAAGTAATCTGATTATGAGCATTTTAAAATGTAATCAAGTGCTCAATTACGTAATCCAGATTACACAGAGCACATCAGTTACTACCCAGCACCGTACTGCATGATTTCCATATTCATATACCTACCGTAGAATTCCCATGAAACATCATCAATACACAATAAAGAATATTAAACATACACAGAGCAGGCTGGTTTAGCTGACCTCTCGTGACACGAGGTGCCCAGATGACATTTCAAACAGATAAAAGGATATGGATGTGAGAACTGAGTGATTGTTACGTGTGTGTGTGGTTATTAAGAGTCCCAGCACCTCAGAAACCAGCTTATAAGCGTATCAGCAAAAGCCTATTTCTTCACAATCATACAGTCACGAGATAAGAAAGTCTGGACAATATGATTCACACACTGGCATTCACACAGATAACAGCACATGGATGAGCCTGCAGCATATGGGCTAATTGCTTGCCTGTCTGACCCTTGTGATTATAGTATTGTGATTAATATGCTAATAGAGGCACTAGAATTAGAAATAAAATGATAGCCTACATTTGCAGTATTTTATGCTTAAAATACGAATAAATTATATTTTTATTAATTTATTCAGAATACAGTTTTATGGAAAAATGTAGAAGAACATTTAACGTTAGTCAAAGTACCACTGTCATTTGATGTACAAGAAGTATATGGTAATGTTTTGTAGGGTAATGATTATACATGTGATTTTCTCTATTTGTGCAAAACTATAACACTATTTTGATACATATAAATTACATGTACGTTTTTAACGTTTACTTTTATCTTTAATTGCCGTCGAAACTGAGTCAAAGGAGTCGAGCGTAACGTTTGATTGACAGAAATGCGGTCCAATAAATGAGCGCAAAGGGGGCGTGCTCTTCTTGCGTAATAGTGTAACTCGACTGACAGCGACTGTCAGCGAATGACAAGGTTAGTTTCTTATAGACACTCGCCTTGTCCAATAATAAAGAGAGAAGGCCGTTTCCCTTGGCGACGCGCAGCCAATCGCCGATGAGCAAGAGGGCGGTTCTTAGACGGGTGGGTAGCAACAGTTGCCCCGGTGAGGACGAGGCGCCATAGTCACGGTAGTCGTGGCGACAAGAACCCAGCAACGAGAATCAACAACAACAATTTGAACCATTAAGAATATAAAACTCCGCGCCAAACTAAGATCATCCGGCGGGAAGCGAAAGGTGAAAGTAACAACTTTATTTCACGCGTCCTCCTCTTGTTTTTTCTTACAAGTGCTGAAGTGTGCTAGACACGATTTCCTCAGCTATCGCGGTTGAACTCGACCCCGCGCCTCTCGCACGCGCTGGCGGTTGTTATGACGATGTCAAATCTGCTAGAAAATGGCGGGTGTTGTAACGTGAGCGTGTGTGACTTTTACTTGTTGTTTTTGTTTATGGTGAGCGTGACGTCAGAAGCGCGTTTAGCTGATTTGATGACTGAAACAGACGAGTAGCTTAGGATCAAATGTCAAAGAGCGACTTTTGACAGTCAAACTGCACTCGACTGCGGTCTTTTTTTCGCTAGTCCGGTTTGCTGGAGTTTGTTTAACGCGAATGCCGATGGAATGCAGGCGTTCGACCGATCAAACTCCCGGGAATTGTGTTTTCTCGGGTTAAAAACTTTGTTGAGGGAGTCGTCGAACAGCCATATGTGTGCCAGATCAGCTCCAGCGCGGAGGGAGGGGCGGAGGGGCGTGGCCTGGAGAGGGGCGTGGCGTGGGAAGTTAAAAGGGCGTGATTGACACGTCTATCCAGTTACGTAGATATACATACTTTGTTTTCTGCCAGCAATAGACAAAACATACATATGTGACCCTGGGCCACAAAACCAGTCAAAAGGGTCCATTTTTTATTATTATTGAGATTTATACATCACCTGCAAGCTGAATAAATAAGTTTTCCATTGATGTATTGTTTGTTAGGGTAGGACAATATTTGGCCGAGATATTAAAACTATTTGAAAATCTGGAATCTGAGGGTGCAAAAAATCTAAATATTGAGAAAATCGCCTTTAAAGTTGTCCAAATGAAGTCCTTAGCAATGCATATTACTAATCAAAAATTAAGTTTTGATATATTTGTGGTAGGAAATTTACAAAATATCTTCATGAAACATGAACTTTACTTAGTATCCTAATGTTTTTTGGCGTAAAATTTATCATTTTGACACATACAATGTATTGGCTATTGCTACAATATAACTGTGCTACTTATGACTGGTTTTGTGCTCCAGGGTCACATATGTCTATGCAGTTACATAGTATGCAGTATGCATACTTTGTTCTCTGCCAGCAATACACAGAACATACGTATTAAAACACACATTTGTAAGAAATGTTATATATAATATAAAATGTAAATATATACTATATTATTATTGAGGCAAAAATCATGCATGAAGATGATATTTTGCCATTAAAATCATAATATGGACCATAGAGAGAAAAGTAATATATTGCACAACGTAATGTTTTGTCAGATTTATATCATCAAATGTTCAGCGAAACGCTTTATGACATTTTGCACATACATTTGTCAGCATATTTGAAAATAAGTTATGAATATATAATGCTTAATGTTCTCAGCCAGCAGGTCTCTGTCAGTTTATATAGAATTTATTTAGAATTGGTTTCTTTATATAGAAACTTAAAATAGATGGTATATTATTGAGGCAAAATCATGCACGAAGATATTTTGGCATTAAAATCATAGCATCGATTATATAGTCTACATATGGACCAGAGAGAGAAAAATAATACATTACACAACATAATGTTTTGTTATATTTATAGTCTGTGAAGTTATAACACAAGATTCATTATGACATTGAATGTTTAGCAAGACACTGTGACATTTTGCTTGTAAATTTGTCAGCATATTTGAACCTATGAATATATGATGCTTGTTCAGGTAAATTATAAGTTATGCATTTTATTCAGCGTTGTATATACAATTTGTCCTCTGCCAGCAATAAACAAAACATACATTTTAAAACACAAAACATACATATATAAGAAATGTTATATTTAATATAGACATAAAATAAATGATATATTATTGAGGCAAAATCATGCATGAGGATAATATTTTGCCATTAAAACTATAACACTGACTATATACTATATACCATAGAGATAATAAATAATAAATGACACAATATAATGTTTAGTCACACAGGATTTTCTATGACAATAAATGTTCAGCAAAATGCTTTTTGGATGTAAATATATTAGCATATTTGAAAATTAGCTGTAAATATATGATGGTAATTTGTTGAAAATTTGCATGTAATTAAATTTTCAAATTTTAAATTATTAAATTAAATTTTAATTTACTTAGCATTGTGTCTTCGGGAATGATTTTAATGAAGTGAATTCTTTTTAAGCTGTTTAACACTAATTCTGATGATTCATTGTGAAATGTTCTCTCTCTCACAGTAACTTCATATGAACGAACACATACTGTCGTCACAAGACAGGGCACGCAACGCCGCCTGTTGCCTCTAATTTAAGGAAAATGAGAGTACTGTTAAACAAGTTCAGCCAGCTCAAGGATTTACATGCATCTGACAGGGAAAGAAAATGGGTTTAGTTTTACATGCAGTCTCACAGTAAACTAGTGGAATGTACTCTATGTGTCAGTGAGACAAAATGCTTGACATCTTTTCAGCTAAATTGTTTTTATGAAACATTATGTTCAAATATGCACATGCATGATCTAATAATTTACTTAAATTTCCAGAAATTAGAACATTGGATAGAGCCGGGTACAATATTTTGTAAAGATTTTTACTGAGAGTCTTTGTATCACTTATCAAATCAGACAATCCTGTCAACAGCCAGAGATTCATATTTTTTTTAAAAAGGAAACAAGTGTTTCATGAACAAACCCCTCAGTAAACACCTTCAGTATATAGATAGGAATAAAACTGTAAAGATTGATTTATGTAGTTGCCACTAAAGTGCATTTAAAGATCTGTATTGTAACTGAAATGTACAGAAGCAAATAGACAAAGCATAATGAATTAAACACTTAAATATTTTGAATGTTTTTTTTCTTTTTTCTAGTCTGAAACAAAGGCATGTTATGAAAGCAAAATCTCAAAATGGACCAGTGCATGGAAAGTGCAATTTAAGTGTAACTGTGCAGGAATAATCTCCAGGGCAATACCATCTATCATTAAAACAAGTAAAGAAGTCTAAATCTGTTTGCTTTCAACTTCCTGCAGGGCTTAATCCGCGCTTTTAATTTCTGTTTGCAGAGGGATTTGGGCTGTTGTCACCATGGCAACTTCAGGCTACCCCGCCGAGGAGCTTCCGCCCTCCCAATCGCAAGGGGGCAACGTCACGACGGCCTCGTCGACCCAACAGAAAGCCACGTCCACCACCACGTCCCAGTTCCTCTCCGACATCCAGAGCTCGCCGGGATCCGCTCCTGCACAGACGGCCTCCATCATAAGAGCGCAGGCCACGCCCCCTGCCACTCAAAAGAAAGTGGTTCTGGCCACGCCCCCTCAAGGACCCGTGACAGCAGCGCAGTATGTGGCAGGAGAGATACAAAGCTCCGCCTCCCAGGCAGGAAACGGCCAGAGCGCCCAGCAGTACATAGTGGTGACCGTCACCGGTGAGCACTCGCACTTTACTAGATACATGTGGACTTTCTCCCAGTTAGGACTGAAGCTGCAGAGCAGACCACTGGTTTATATGCACTGCGTGTGTGAAAGTGTGTGTAATGCGATCTGTCAGACACCTGACACTTTCTAGGCCTCTCCCTGAATAGAAGGACCTCGAAATAAACGCGCAAGAGTAGCAGTGCGTATCACAGCCCAACAAACACACACGTTCCCTTCTGCCTGTGCTTTTTATTTAACACACTCACACATACACACGTTTTTTCTGATGACTGAACATTGTAACGCTCTAATTGGCAGCCGATATGACAGCACTGCCTACTCAGCGTCCGCAGCGTGTGGATGAACTTCTTACCGCAGCAGCTTTATTAACTACCGCAGAGAAGGACAATACTGAGACCTGACAGACTAAATATGGTGACCACCAAAAATGTCTATTTAAAACTAGATTTTAAATGTCAATATCAAAATAAAAAATCTAAATTAATATCAAAAGAAAAAATTGTGGAAATATATACATATATATAGCTTTTTTTTAAATTCATATATTAATACTTTTATTCAGAGAGGATGTGTTTAAAAAAAGTGACAGCATAATTTTACAAAATTTGAAATAAATGCTTTTGTTTTGAACTTTTTACTCATTACAGCATCCTGAATACAATTATAATGGTTTCCAACTTAACATTGATAATGTTTCAACGTTAATAATAATCAGAAATGTTTCTTGAGCAGCAAATCGGCATATGTTCATGATTTCTGAAGGATCAGGTGACACTGAAGACTGGAGTAATGATGCTGAAAATACAGATTTACATCACAGGAATAAATTACATTTTAAAATATATTACAATAGAAAGTGGTTATTTTTAATTGTAATAATATTTCACAATATTGCTGTTTTTTCTGTATTTTTTATCAAATAAATGCAGCCTCTGTGAGCAGAAGAGGCTTCTTTCAAAAACAAAAAAATGTACTGTATATTTACTTACTGTACGTATAACACTAATAGAAAATAACTAGATTTTTATTTTGATATTTTGTTATATAAATATAAAAATAAAATAAAATATATATATATTTGTTTAAATTACATATATATACATATATTAGTAAAATCTCAACATAACAACATAAATTCCATGTATGTGTATATGAAATGAATGCTGACAGATTAAAACGTTTCTATATAAAATTACACTAAATTAGCTATTTTTTTATGTAAGTATATCATTTCATAAAAGTATATAGCAGATGATGAACATTAATCTGCTGTATGAAAAAGACAACAGCGAAACACCTGTAGAAAGCAGATCACAAGGATTGTGATATCAGAGAATAATTTACACGAGTAGAGAGATAAACTGGAGGATGCTGGAAAATACAGAATGGAAACCAAAGTAAAAAGCACAGGTTAAGTAAACGTCCTCATCCTTTCTTGAGCTTGATTTCTCCTCTCTCAATCTCTCTCTCAATCTGATACCTGTGTTTACCCGAACGAGAGATTTCTCGGCCCATCTGTGGAGATTAATTGTTCAAGGCCGGCCCGTATGAGCCTGATATAAAGAGAAATGGCTGCATGTGTGTCTGTGTTCAGATCATGTTCTACAGTAGCTGTCTGTACAGTCTGGATGTGCTGTACCGTAAGTATGATTTTGATGGTTGTGTGTTATTGCTTTGGTATTATTTCCTCCTGTAGGTTTTGTACTGAGCAAAATGAGTCTTCCCCTTCGCTCAGTCATTATTTCCTCTTTTCTGAGAGCGGTTTTGTCATGTGTTTCCTTCTCATTTCTGTTTTCTGTCTCTTTATTTTTCTCTTCAGTGTGTCTTCCTCTCATTGTGTGTGTCTCTTTTGCGCACGCACACACATAAGATCTGCAGTGTGAGATTCAGTAGTGTGGCCATATCCTACACTTCTGCTGCATTATTGTTTTTAATCATTTTTGAACCCAAAATGTAAATTGAGTTTTTACATTTACAGTATATTTTCATACAGTTGTACTCAATGTCATATACTTAATCTCAAAACATTCTGAACGGTGCTGTTTCAGTTATATTATTCTTTAATATGGAAATGAGTTTCTGTCTGAGAATCTAAGCGTGTTATACAGTAGTTTGATGTATATGCGGCTTGTTTTTGGTCTGTCTGTCTCTGTGTAGAGGGTTCACTTCACTCGAATGACTCTGAATCGAATTCTCCTCCTGCGGGACAGACTGGCGTTCCCACACAGGTAGTGCAACAGGTGCAGACAGCACAGGTAATGCACACACATATGTACATATGGGATATCAAAGCCATAAAGATCAAATGAATTCCAAAACTGTGTGATTTGTGTCCAGCAGAGGTCCGTGGTTCAGGCCACAACCAAGAGTCAAAGTGGACAACTGGGGGTCAGTAATCTACACATCACACCTGAGGTACACACACTTCATAACTGCTTTAAGCAGAATAACATTATAACATGCCTGTTACATATATGTGAGGTCTCATCTACTGTAATGGGTTCTTCTTCAGTTATGTAGTATATATCAGTTCAAACCTCAAAAGCTTGGTTTGACGAAAGTATGCTTGCATTATATTTCTTTACAAGCAGTGTGACTTGGTTTAATATTTCGCAATGTTTTTGCAATGTAGCAAGCAATGACTTTTATACTGTAAATTTTTTTTTTAAGTGTTTTGAGTGCTCATAGTTTTGGGATAGGTTATTGTGTTTGTATAATAACGTGATTACTAGAAATAATTTATAATTTTCAACAAAAAACATTAATTATATAAATAAATATATATATATATATATATATATATATATATATATATATATATATATATATATATATATATATATATATATATATATATAATATTAATTAAAATTAATAGAAATCAGAATTAATAGAAACTAAAAATTAGTTGCTATTTTTATTTTGATGTTTTGTTATCTAAATTGTACACAACAATGTATACATTAGATTTTTTATATAAATAATATATATATATATATATATATATATATATATATATATATATATATATATATATATATATATATATATATATATATATGTATATATGTATGTTCAAGTTTTTTCCTCCAAATTGTACATAGTTTACATAGTTTGATTTGACAGTTATTTAATTGTAATTGTCTAATTATTATAATATTTTAATTCTGTTGTCTCAGATGTCTAATGAGAAATAATCTGGTAAATTTAGTTTTTTTTACAGGTGCAAATGAACATTAAACATTGTGTCTGTATATTGTTTGTATGTTTATATATAAAGTTCAGTTTAATGTATTTAAGTAAAGATTTAGATTTGACATTATGTAGACATGCTTTGTGATGTTCCCCTCATACCTGACTCTGATTAAACTGACTTTTAAGAGTCTGATCAGTGTTTCCCACAGACTATCTATTTATGGCGGCATATATATGCAAATTCATTCTCTGCCAGCAGGAGGCGCTTGTAGAGATAGAGGTTTCCCCGGTAACGCTGTACACAAAGCAACGCTCCACACACAAACGCTGCTTTATCATTCATTGCATGCAAGATGAGATGAAAATGACATCCAAAATTTTCTGAATACAGTCGGTTTCCTTCAGAAATACAGTGATATAAAAGCACCCGCGCCGGGTTTCGATTCTGAAACGTGCAGTGCTCATGTTTATTCAATGAAGTCAAAGCCTTTTGGAAAACCTATTTGTGGCGTTCAGTTTTGATATTGTAGCAGGACACCACAAATAAATCAATGTATGGGAAACACTGCTGATGTGAAACTGCTGTTTGTTTGTGTGTAGGTCCCTGTACAGCATGTTTACCCGAACCAGTTTGTGGAGGGAGACGCCAACTACAACAATACTGCAATGTGAGCATCAACACAGTGCTTTTGGTGTATATTTAGCTTCTCTTTACTCCTGAAACGACATTTAGCTTTCTCTGTACTTGTCCCTCTCTTTCCCTTTTTCAGTCGTTCCAGTAGTTACCAGTTCACAGACCCCACCCTCTACTCTCAGGCCACGCCCTCTGTCACTTACTATGAGACGTCGCCCACCACCGGCTCGCAGGTTACGTCCCCCGCTAGCACTCAGCCTGTGTCTGTGACATCCGGGACGGGCACAGGGGTGGTCTCCATGTTCTCAGAGGGCAGTTCGGGGATAACCGTGGTGGCTGGCGGGTCCTCGTCAGGGGGCGTGGTCACCAGCGGAGGGGCGGGGAGTTATGTGATTCAGGGCGGGTACATGCTCAGTGGAGCCGGTGGAGGGAACCAAAATTTCTCACACAACACACGCGCATCACCCGCGACTGTGAGTGTATTTGTTTTCTTGAATGATGATTCAGAGTTTCACCCAGTGTTGTTATTGGCAACTAAAATTAATTTTAGTCATTAAAAAAAAAAAAAAGTGAGATATAAAATGAAATACTAGAAGAAAAACTTAAACGTTTTAAAAATTAAAACTTTTTAGAAATTTTAATGAAAATTAGGTGTTGCCTGGGTGGTTAACTGAAATAAAATAAGTTTAAGTTCTAAAATTACTACTAATAATTAATAATAATAATTTAGCACATAACAAAATTAATAAAAACAATAGAATAATAAAATATTAATATAATATAAAAAAACAATAGAATAGCAAAATATAAATATAATATAAAAGTAACATAATAATAATAATAATAATAATAGCACATAACAAAATGACTAAAACTTAAACTAAAATAAAAACTGAAGATATAAAAATAAAGCTAATAAAAAATATGAATAAATACTATAATAGTATATAAACAATGCTAAAATACACAGAAAAAAACACTGGATTCTCCGATACAACAGGTAAAAAAGGAGTTTTTGATTATGTGATAGTCAGTGAATTAACACCTGCCGTCTGTGTTCAGGTGCAGTGGCTGATGGATAACTACGAGACAGCTGAAGGTGTGAGTCTTCCTCGCTGTACTCTCTACTGTCATTACCTCCTGCACTGCCAGCAGACCAAGCTGGAACCCGTGAACGCCGCCTCCTTTGGCAAACTCATCCGCTCCGTGTTCATGGGCCTCAGGACCAGACGTCTCGGCACCAGGTACAGTCACACTGTCCGGACCATCTGTGATGCAATAAACCTTCAAGCCTCAACAAGAAATATGAACCATTTTTCTTTATTTGCATATTCATTGTACTGGGAAGCTCCACCCACAGTAAAATCTGGTCCAGAATTTGCTCCACATAACTGCACATTAAACATTAAATGTGTTCTGATTAGCTGTGAATGCATCATGTTGTGCAGCACTTTTTTTATTTGCTAGAATTATTAAAAATAAATTGTATACATGCTAATTTGAGATATAAATATAAAATAAAAAACTATAATAGTATATGAATGATACTAAAATAACAGAACAGGCTAATATTAAAACACCTGTGTGTGTGTGTGTGTGTGTGTGTGTGTCTGTGTCTGTGTGTTTCAGAGGGAACTCTAAGTACCATTACTATGGCCTTCGAATCAAGAGCAACTCCCCCCTGCACAGACTGGTGGAGGACCAGCAACACCTGGCCATGAGACAACAGCCGTACTCGCAGAAACAGAGGTGTGTGTGTGTGTGTGTGTGTGTGTGTGTGTGTTTATAGTTTGTGCGTTGTTGATCACTTTCTGTTGTTAGTTTGACTGATAGCCCTCATCTCTTGATATAGGATAAAGCCTGTGCAGAAGGTGGAGGGACTGACCAATGGAATGGGCCTGGGGGTGGGGCATCAACAAGGGGCGGGGCTATCCGACATCAGTGCCCAGGTTCACCAGTATCAGCAGTTTTTAGGTAAGACAAACACAAAATGTAGGAGCAGCTCTCTCCTTTGGATATATAATCTTACTTTACATCAACTTTTTGAATGTGTGTCTCAGATGCCTCTCGCAGTCTGCCGGAGTTCCCTGAGCTCAAAGATGAGGGTAAACCTCTGCCAGATGGACTCCATCCTCAACACGTACACACATATCAGCTGATCTACAGAGATCACTGTGAGGTGAGTGTGTGTGCTGGATGTCAGATGTGTGGTTATTTTAGTGTTTTGGTGAATAATGTGTGTGTGTGTTTATAGGCGATTCTGGACGTGATGGTAAACCTGCAGTTCCCTCTTGTGGAGACGCTTTGGAAGAGTTTCTGGAGGTTCAGTGAAGGACAAAGCAGCGACACGGATACACTCGACCTGTGAGACATATTGGCTTAAAGTGAAGTCACAACTTGTGATGTTGTATGGTGTCTCACTGATGTCTCTGTCTCTACAGTCATGATGAATCAGAGAAACGTTTGCCCAAGTCAGTTCTGGTTCTGTTGTGTAAATATGAGCCCGTCCTCAACTGGGCCCGCGAATGCGACAATTTACTGTACCAAAGCCTAGTGGAGATCCTCATCCCTGATGTCCTGAGACCAATCCCCAGTGAGTTCTCACAACTCTACACAAACTCTATATAAACTCCATTCCAGTGAGTTACATAATTCTACATAAACTCTATACAAAGTATATCCTAGTGTGTTAACACAACTCTTCACCATCCTTTACACAATGTTATACAAACCCAATTAATTACAAAGTTCTACAGACAAACTTTATATAAAAAATATCCTCAGTGAGTTACACAACTCTACACAAACTCTGTATCAACTCAGCAGCTTGTTACAAAATACTATACAATTCCATTTAAACAACATGCACAGTAAGTTTCACAACACTACAGTAACTACTGTCTATAAACTTTTCAACTATTCAGCTTCCTGTGTTACACAACGCTATATAAACAGCAATGAATTACAAAATGCTACATACAAACTTCATATAAACAACTCAGCGAGTTATAACACAACACAAACTCTATATGCACTTCTTTCCAGTGTGTTACAACTCTATACAAACTCTATATCAACTCCATCCACAGTGCGTTCTATAAGACAATTCAAAATTCTATAAGACACAAACCTATAAAACCTTGTACAAATTCAGACGTCATGTAAACAACATCCCCAGGGAATTACACAGCTCTATACAAACACCATTTCAATTAGTTATAAAACTCTACATAACTCTGTGCAAACTGTATAAACATCATTTCAGTTAGTTAAAAAACTCTTCATTACTCATTAGTCTACATTACATTACTATCCTCAGTGAGTTACATAGTCCTACACAATGTAAAACTAACTCTATATAAACTCTAGTCTCTATGATTTTTAAAATTCTACACAGCTTCATACAAACATTAAATTACAAAACTTTACACAGTTTTGCACAACTCTACATAAACAACATCCCCAGTGAGCTACACAGCTCGGTAAAAACACTATACAATTTCTATATAAATTCTATTCGCAGGGTTGCAAAACTCTACACAGTTACCAAAACTTTATACAATTTATAAACCAGCTCAACCATGAGCTACACAAATATATAGCATTTTTCACACTCTATACAACTTGATATAAACCTATAAACTCCATAATCTGTGAAATGCACAATTTGAGAAAAAAAAGTTCAGTTGCTTAACTCTATGCAACCATACGATGATAGTGTAAACTATATATTGACTATTATATGCACTTCAACAGAACTCAGTACAGCTCAAGATTCTCAACACTTTCTTATAGTTTTTGTTGCAGCAAATAACCATGGATTTAAATAAATACCATAATTGAGATCCATACTTGCAGAATTTGAAATTTAGTCTCCTGTCTTTATTTTGACTCTTTCTGTCTCTCTTCCTGTAGGTGCCTTAACTCAAGCCATCCGTAACTTTGCTAAGAGTCTGGAGAACTGGCTGACCAACGCCATGATCAACATCCCGGAGGAGATGGTCCGCATCAAGGTCTGAAACACACACAGATCTCTCTGTTTTCGGTGTGTTTATGCTAACACTGTGTGTGTTGTGTAGATCGTGTGTGCGGGAGCGTTCGCTCAGACTCTGCGGCGCTACACATCTCTCAATCATCTGGCTCAGGCGGCCCGCGCCGTCCTGCAGAACACGGCTCAGATCACACAGATGCTCAGCGACCTCAACCGTGTCGACTTCACCAACGTACAGGTAACACGGCTCGCTCAGTTCATGTCCTGTCATCCACAGATCTCCCTTCAGTTCTTAATTTACAAGTGTGTGTGTGTGTGTGTGTGAGTTTAGGAGCAGGCCTCATGGGTGTGTGGCTGTGAAGATGGTGTGGTCCAGCAGTTGGAGCAGGACTTTAAACTCACCCTGCAGCATCAGAACTCTCTGGAGCAGTGGGCTGCATGGCTGGATGGGGTTGTCTCGCAGGTCCTGAAGCCGTACACCGGCAGCCCGGCCTTCCCCAAAGCGGCCAAACTCTTCCTGCTCAAATGGAGCTTCTACAGGTGAGATTCCTGCTTACTCACTGCATACACACTGCATACTGCATATTAAAGTCCCCATGAAGTTGTTGGGCTTTTAGTATGAATATACTAAAAGCCTTACGTTATCTATAAGCTAGTGTGCTCCAAAAAAATGTATAGTCTCTCACTTCCACAGATATGGATTGATGATTTTGATGACGGATCAAACAAAACACTATTGGCTATTTAAGAAAAGGGGCGGAGCTGCTTTATATATTCTGCCCTGTCTTCCTGCTTCAGTTGAAATAAGTCAACAAATTGGCCGTTTCTCAAACGGAAGGCTGCATCCTCCGGAGGTCGCATTTGTAGGCTGCATACGTCATCAAGCCTGGTTTATTTCAGTTAACTGAGCATTACATTTGCGAGACAAAAGCATATTACAACAATTTACACTTAACTAAGAACAATGGTCAAATTTATAACTATTAATATACTAAAATAAGATCTTCTTTGTGATGTATGCAGCCTACAAATGCGACCTCCGGAGGATGCAGCCTTCCGTTTGAGAAACTGCCATTGAATACAAGTGTGCTTCACACGTCCTGAAATGTGAAGCCAAAACATTTGATTGCCCCCAGGTGGTTGGACCCATTGTAGGTCACGAACCCCTCCCTCTCCATGTAATCTAATGAGACATGAGACAAATTAATAATCAAATTCCACTTTCCAAAGATGGTTTCTGTCATTTTAGGCAGTTCTTATCATGCAGATATATGTTTATCTAATAAGTTTGCTGTTAGTTAGTTATTTGATGCTATAAAAACGGGGTGTGGTGTCATGATTGTGATCTTGTGATTGGGTCTGTGGAAGTTCGGACGGGACTTTGATACCACGGCTCCACCATGCAACCACTAGCACGCAGACTCTGGCTCCAAATGACGTCGTTTTCACAAGATTACGGCGGGCAAACTGAGATGTTACGGCTTCACTTTTCTGTAGTGGAAGGAAGTGGAGATGGGTCATCCATCTTTTTTTATAGTCTATGATTGAATGACACTGCGCGCTTCAAGGCACTTCAGTGGTAAACAGCATGTGACACAATGCACAATAGGCAACAGAAACATTTCAAACGTGCTACATTTTGTCACATGACCTTGTTATGCATTTTTAATCCAATTTTGTGTATAAAATCACTTTTGGCAGTCTGTGCTCACGGCGACCCGAGTTTGATTCCCATCTCGAGGTCCTTTGCTGATCCCGCCCCCCTCTCTCCACTCAATGCTTTCTTGTCAGCTCTCTACTGTCATATCCTAATAAAAGCCCATAAAAAAGCTGATGCCTTGTTATGGGTTTTAGTGTGTTTAGTTGTTATTTTGCCGTAATCTCAGTGTTTGTGTGTGTTTTGTAGTTCTGTGGTGATCAGAGATCTGACCCTGCGCAGTGCTGCCAGTTTCGGCTCGTTTCATCTGATCAGACTGCTGTATGACGAGTACATGTATTACCTGATCGAGCACCGAGTCGCACAGGCCAAAGGAGAGACGCCCATCTCTGTCATGGGAGAGGTAGACGTACAAACACACACATGCATAGTCAAACAGAGAGTCATGCAGAGATTTAACTTTGTGTTTGTCGTTTCAGTTTGCCTGTCTGAACAGAAGTCAAAGGTCAATGGATCCTGATAGAGGTAAGTAAAGAAACGCACAGTCACCTGTCTGATAAATCAGAACATAAAAATGTGGGAGACTTTCTTAAGTTTTTGTTCAAAACTCTAGCGACCACCCAAACTCTGTAGCATCAGGAAATCTCATTGATCGTGTTTGTGTGTGAATGTGTGTAGATGAGGAGGATGAGGAAGAGGACGATGAGACCGATGAGGATCAGGACATGGCTGTTCCTGTGGTTGTGGGGGAGGAGTCACTGGAGCCGCCCACCAAACTCGCCCGAACGGAGCTCTACAACAACAGCAGCACACCAAACTAACTTCAGCCGCTCGGACTGACGTTAATTCACACTGACACTGTCAGTCTCTGCAAACAAGGACTCTGTATGCTGAGCTCATTTTTCTGGATCGAAATACAATCTTCAGTTTTGCTAATTATTAGAGGAAGTTCAGTTTCAGTTCATTTCCTGTAAACACAGAGAAACTGAGCAATCGTTTGTGTTTCCTGAGGGAAATCAGCCCTCAGAGCTGCTGTATGATCTAATGAAGCTTTTCTAGAAAAACGGTAACATTCATATGCCTTAATTAAGTGCACAAACACACATTTTCATTGCCTTCCCTTTGTCAATCAAAGCTGCCATATGTGTCGTGTCTCGACTCCTAAAGTTACAGTTCACCCAAAATTAAAAGCATTCGCCCACAAGTCATTCCAAAGTCATCTATCTCCAAAAAATGTGTTCCACAGAAGAATGAAAGTTATATAACGACATGAGGGTGAATAAATGAAGATGGACATTTCATTTTTGGGCGAACTGTCACTTTAAGAGTCTTGTTTTGATGAACCTCCACCTGCTCCATGCTGCCATAGAAATCATTCTTTGCCAAAGCCAATCATAGGTCACCTAGGCCTGTTCCTCATTAATATTCATGAGTGTGGTCATTTCAGGTGTAGCTGAAAAGTACAGCAGCAGATTTAGCCTTTCACAGCTGTAACACCACGTCCTTTCATGCTTTTGACTTTTTCTTTCTTTGTTTTTTTAAATAATGAAAATTATATATACAATTGTTGTGCTTTTATCAGCTGTTTATCTTTGATGCTTTATGATTTGAGTCTTATGCTAATGGATCAAACGTGCCTTCAGAGGATTATTCAATCTAGAGATCCATAAACGTATAAATAAATGTCAGAAACAATCACGAGAATGCTTTATTTTATTTTTTAAAATCTGAAATCTCATCAGGCCTCATTTGTGAAACACAAGCAGAATCAATTTTGTGTAAATTCAGTTATCAAGTTTGGTTGACATGAATGAGATTCGATGTTTAATCATTGACTTATCACTGTATTAAATGAAAGCATCTTGTGTTCATAAAGAGATTCATTTCATCTGTCATTTTTCCTCATTTCACACGAATCGTTCATTCTACATCCACACAAATGTAGCCGAGCACAAACGATTCACTTCTAGCAAACACTGAGCACGTTTATTAGTGAAGAGTACAGACATGTTTTGTGATTGGACGCTTTGGTGCAGTTCATGAATATTCCGTATCTAATTATGGTGGTTTTGACAGCCAATCAGCAGCTAGTGTGTAACTCTCCAGTGGTTATAGAGCCACATCTAATGTGTGGAACAATTCTGCAGCAGTTTTAATTATATATATATATAAAAAAGAAGAAGATATGCTAGTGATGATTATGAATACTAATATAACAGAGTTTAGCACAGGTTTATTTGGTTTTTGAATATATATATGTGTGTGTTTCTTTAATTGTACTATAAGAGTTGCTGCAAATGCTATAATTTTAGTTATTATTATTCCCATGTATGATTATGCTAATGTATGATATAGTTTTATGATCTTGTACTGTTGAAACCATAATGGCCTTATTTGAAGTGTACCCGTAGCAGAGATCCATGTAAAAATCTGTATTATTGTGCCTCGAAGTTCAGTGTCCCTTTAAAAAAAGCTTTTAAGAAAATTATTCATTCTGATGTTTTATGTTTGTTACAAACATGCAGTTCACTTATTTTTCGTTAATTGAAATAAAGCTGAAACAAAGTATACATTTTAGATGAAAAATGTAACATTTAATCTGAAAATGAGAAATGTTGCCTTGGCAATGAACTGAAATAACATTAAAACTAAAACTGAAATATAAAAAAAAAATTCAAAATGAATGTAAAATACTACAACACAATTAAAATGAAAGCTGAAAAAATAAATCTAATTAAAAATATGATAATAAAACATTACTATTGTATAGAAGTCATTGTAATAATACTGCTCACTTTGATGCAATGAAAAGTCATAAAACCAGTAATGTACTGAAGGAATATTTAATTTTTATCAAAAATAAAGTAAAACAACGTTGCATAAAAACAATATTCTCATCCAGTCCAGCTGTGAGGCCACAACTAGTATTAAAAAAGGGCAGGAGGGGTCGACAGCTTCTGATTGGCTGATGACTCGGTCTAAACGATGTAAACAACTGCATCCTGAAACAAACAAAACAAATCAAACAAACAAATACAGATGAGCCCCAAAGCAACGTCTTACTTCTGTCCACGGAAACATCCTGCTGCACTTTCCAATTACAGGGCATTTCAAACTGAAAAATAACTACTTCAAACATCAAAACAAGTTTAACAGAGACAGACGTTCAGTTCTGTTCTGTGTTGGGAAGGTGATCGTTGACGTGTTTCATGAAAGGTTCCCAGAGTGTCCCGCGCTGTCGGCGTACAGGTGGAACTGCTCGGTGCCTGAATGACCTGCTCCCACACGATCACACGGACAGAAACACTGAGAACACAGCAGTGTGGAGTGTGTGTGTGTGTGTGTGTGTGTGTGTGTGTCGACTCTCTCACAGGACAATCCACGTGCCTCTGTCATTATCAGCCAACACCTGAAGAGAAGAACCTGCAATGAGCAGAAAAAAACATTGTCACAAAAAGTATTGTAGGTGACGTTAAAATTAACATAAAAAATGCATTTTATAATCAAATTACTTTTTGAAAGTAACAAAGTGTTTTTTATTATGAATTAATACAATTAGTTTATTAATTAGTTTTATTAAAGATATTTCTAATGAAAAAGTATTTCAATCATTTACAAAAATGTAATTTTAAATAAGGAAGCTCGTTTCTGCATCAGAGTAAAAATAAATATTTAAAAAAAATAAATCTTTAATCTCCCAATGAGACTATTTCTTCTTTTGAATGTAACCTTTTTTTCCATTCTGATGCAAAAACAGTTAAATCTGACCAAAAAAAAAAATATATAGTGCTGTCAAACGATTAATCGCGATTAATCGCATCCGAAAATAAAAGTTTTTGTTTACATAAAATATGTATGGGTACTGTGTATTTTGTATAAATACACATACATACAGTATATATATATATATATATATATATATATATATATATATATATATATATATATATATATATATATATATATATATATATATACACACACATTTATATTCTTATATTTTATATTATATATAAATATATTTAAATTTAAATTATAAACAACATTTTTCTTATATATATGCATGTGTTTGTATTTATATATAAATAATAAATACACAGTATACATACGTATATTATGTAAATAAAAACTTTTATTTTGGATGCGATTAATCGTGATTAATCGTTTGACAGCACTATATATATATATATATAGATATGGACGGCAGCGCATAAGTGTTGCAATACTTGGTCGTAGATCTGTTGTTTAAATTATTTAATATAAGGTTTATATTTTTAATTGCACTTACTGGTAAATATAATAATTTGCACCTCGGTTAAGAAGGAGCCTGTGTCATTTGCATTGCTCCTTGTGCAGTGTTAGTTTCATCTTGAGCTATTGGCTGGGCTGATCAGAAACCGGCCGCAGCTGTTTTCACTCTAGTCTCTTAGACTGTGTATTTATTTGATGTCTGAGCGCTGACGCAGAAGCGTTCAGCCGTTTCAGGTGAAAACCGAGGACTTTTTCCTGCGCGACTTTATCCGAGCAGTGACACCGAACAACACACTTAAGTATCATTTCTATCTTCCCTCACACACTCTCCTTTCCTATCCTCTTTCCTTCTACCTCTATCATGTGTTTCCAAACCATTCCGGTTTTCTCTCAAACACTCTAACATCACACGCAGACGGCAACGTAATCCTGCTAATCTGCGCCCTATCTCTACTTCTTCTACCTCACCTCTTTCTTTCTCTGTGGGTCTCTGGAATTGTCAGTCAGCTGTCAACAAAGCAGACTTCATTTCTGCTTTTTCTTTACAATCCACACTCAGCATCTTGGGCTTGAGTGAGACCTGGATTCGTCCAGAAGACTCAGCAACCCCAGCTGCTCTCTCTAACAATATCTCTTTCTCTCACACCCCACGTCAAGTTGGCCGGGGTGGGGGCACTGGTCTGCTCATTCCAAACAATTGGAAATACTCAACCCACTCTCCCCAATGCAATTACAACTCTTTTGAATCTCATGCCATTACTGTAACAGCTCCTATAAAACTCCAGATTGTGGTAATTTACCTTATGCTACAGACTTCCATTCACTCCTAGCTTCATTTGATCTCAAACACCTTACCACTACTAGCACGCACAAATCAGGCAACCAACTTGATTTAATTTACACACGCAATTGTACTGCAGACAACATTTTGGTATGACCACTACATATCTCTGACCATTTCTTCATTACATTTA
Organism: Acrossocheilus fasciatus; assembly: GCA_036784905.1. Classification (NCBI taxonomy): domain Eukaryota; kingdom Metazoa; phylum Chordata; class Actinopteri; order Cypriniformes; family Cyprinidae; genus Acrossocheilus; species Acrossocheilus fasciatus. The sequence goes on along the minus strand of CM071938.1, from coordinate 35,902,927 downwards.
CATTTAACAACCATGACAACCCCTTTACCGGTTACTTTTAGACGAAACCTACGCTCCCTTTCTCCCTCCCATCTTTCCTCTGAGGTTCTTCGTGAGCATTGGACCAAACTCAGAGCGGCAGAGAGAAAATGGCGCAAATCAAACGATCCGTCAGACCTGAGTAGGCATAAGTCTTTGCTCTCATCTTTCCCTGCTGAAGTCCACACTGCCAAATCCTCACATTTCCACAACAAGATCAACAGTGCTCCAGACACGCGTAATCTCTTCACAACATTTAATTCTCTCCTCTGTCCCCCTCCACCACCTCCCACCACTTCTATAACAGCCGATGACTTTGCCAATTTTTTCACAGACAATCAGTAGTCAGTTCTCAACTCCACACACACAGGACCTCCAACCAACCACATCCACTGCTAATACTCCCATCTTCTCCTTTTGTCTCCTCACTGAGGTGGAAGTATCCAAACTTCGCTCCAGCCGTCGTACAACATGTCCTCTTGACCCAATCCCCTCACACCTTCTCCAAGCAATCTCTCCCACACTCTTACCACTCACACACATCATCAACACATCCCTCTTCACAGGCATTTTCCCCACTGCGTTCAATCAGACTCGGGTAACCCCGCTGCTCAAAAAACCTACATTAAACACTTCTCTGATAGAAACTACAGACCTGTCTCTCTCCTTCCATTCATAGCGAAAACACTCGAACGAGTTGTCTTCAACCAGGTATCATTGTTTCTTTCACAGAACAACAAACTGGACGCTAAACAGTCAGGTTTCAGGAGTGGCCATTCAACGGAGACTGCACTACTCTAAGTCACCGAAGCCCTGCAAATTGCAAAAGCCGATTCCAAATCATCAGTCCTCATTCTGCTGGATCTATCTGGCACTTTTGACATGGTCAATCATCAGATCCTCCTGTCCACTGGGTATCACTGGGATTCCACTTCGCTGGTTTGAATCCTATCTCACTGGTAGGTCTTTCAGGGTGGCCTGGGGAGGGGAGGTATCCAAAGCACATCAACTGGTCATCGGGGTTCCTCAGGGATCGGTTCTTGGACACCTCCTCTTCTCCACATACACTACATTACTGGGTCCCATCATACATGGCTTCTCCTACCATTGCTATGCTGATGACACACAGCTCTATCTTTCTTTTCAACCAGATGATCCAACGGTAGCTGCACGGATCTCAGGCTGCCTGGCGGACATCTCGGCATGGATGAACCTACAGCTCAACGTGGCAAAGACTGAGCTTCTTATCTTCCCTGCCGCTCCGACTCTACAGCATGACTTCACCATCCAGCTAGGTTCTTCTACAATTACCCCATCAACTTCGATCATAAATCTTGGTGTAATCTTTGATGACCAGCTGACCTTCAGAGAGCACATTGCAAAGACTGCTCGATCTTGCAGGTTTGCACTACACAACATTAGAAAGATCAGGCCCTTTCTGACAGAGCATGCTGCATAACTTCTTGTCTAGGCCCTTTTCATTTCTAGGCTGGACTACTGCAATGCTCTTCTGGCTGGACCATCAAGCACAATCAAACCTCTACAAATGATTCAGAATGCAGCAGCACGACTGGTCTTCAACGAGCCCAAAATAGCCCATGTTACATCTCTCTTTAACTCCTTGCACTGGCTACCAGTCGCAGCTCGCATCAAGTTTAAGTCTTTGATGCTTGCATATAGAGCAACCACTGGCTCAGCACTCGCCTATTTCCACTCACTATTACGAATCTACATCCCCTCCAGAAGTCTGAGATCTCCTAGTGAGCGACAGCTCGTGGTGCCATCACAGAGAGGCTCAAAATCACGCTCCAGAACATTCTCGTTCACCATTCCTGGCTGGAGGAATGATCTTCCCTCCCATATCTGGAGTGCTGGATCCCAGTCAATCTTCAAGCAACATCTGAAAACTCATCTCTTTCGACACTACTTGACTTCATCCTAAACTTATAAATTAAAAAAAAAAAAACTCTCTCTTTATTTATTCCTTTCCCTGCTAGCTTGTACTTATTTAAACAATGCCTGAGACTTGGTGTTACAAGCACTTCGTTTGTCTGATTGCCTCTTCAAGATGAATCGCTTTATGTATTCCCCAATTGTAAGTCGCTTTGGATAAAAGCGTGTGCAAAATGACTAAATGTCTAAATAAACATATTATATATATATATATATATATATATATAAATATATATAAACAAACTGTATATAAATTTGTGTAAGGTTTGGAGGATGTGTGCCCAAAATAAAGATCATGTAAATACTACAGTTCAAAAGTTTGGAGTCAGTAAAATTTATTTATTTAATGCTTTTATTTAATTTTACTAAATTGATCAAAGATGACAGTTAAGATATTAATAAGTTTGCAAAAGTTTCAAATAAATGCTTTTTTTAAAACTTTCTATTCATCAGTGAACCCTGAAATGAACTATAATCATAGTTTTACACAAAAATATTAAGTGTTTTGAACACTGATAATCAGAAATGTTTCTTGATCATCAAATCAGAATATTAGAGTGATTTCTGAAGGATTATGTGACACTGAAGACTGGAGTAATGATGCTGAAAATTCAGCTTTGATCACAGGAATAAATTACATTTTACAATATATTCACATAGGAAACTGTTATTTTTAAATTGGAATTATATTTCACAATATTACTGATTTTACTGTATTTTTGATCAAATACATGCAGCCGCGGTGCGCAGAAGAGACATCTTTCACAAACATTAAAAAAAAATCTTTTGGACACTAGTGTAGGTGTATTGCTCATGTGTGTCTAAACCACACCTTTATGCAGAGCCTCATTGGTCATGCGGTTGATGTAGCGCGAGCTGCTCTCGGGAACGAGCCACCGCATGACAGTGTTCACACACGACTTCCTGTAGGAGCTCCACACGCTTCCACTGCGGCAGAAACAAACACATGAGAACATCTGAGCGAGGGCAAACAGACAGACAGCACGGACCACGCATCCAAAGGTCATTACCTGGTCTGACCTTTGACCTCAGTGAGGTCACCGACACCGACTGTACGACATGCTCCAGTGTTCAAATCCCAACTGACCTGCAGACTGGAGTGATACGACTTGGGTCTACACACACAGACAGAAAACAAAGTATTAATGAACATTTCATCATATGTATGTGTTTTGTGTGTGTGTGTGTGTGTGTGTGTGTGTATACCTGCAGTGTTCATCCTCACAGTTAGAGAACGCCAGCAGCAGCAGCCCAATGTTTATCACCACTATATTGGTCTCCGGGCAAACCTGTTGCCATAGAAACAGCAGAACACATGCAAATTAGAACACTGCACCAATAGAGCGCAACAAAGTAAACATTCCATTCATCTTTGTCTTTTTGTCTGATTCTCAAATACTTTTCTACTTCAAATCAAATACTGTAAGGCTGTGATTCTCCTCGTAGCTTACAACACTTTAACATAGACTTTTTAAAAATCCCTATGGGAAAGATGAATGGAAAAAAACGCTTCCAGGAAACGCAACAGAAAAAATGGGCAGCACTACAGGACAACAAATCCTAACAAAGATGAAACATGTAACACAGCAGCTCCTCTTGAAGAAAATCCCATCACCTCGAGGATGACCACGTCGTAGTCACTGAAGGAGCAGAACTGGGAGCCCCAGTCAGCATCATTCCTGATGACCTCGTTGATGAGATACTCGAAGTCCAGCGTCAGCTGCTCGATGCACACACACTGAGAGAGACGCAAACACACGAGAGATCAAACACAGCCCTGCAGCATCGGACGCGTGCGGTATCAACACACACCTGACCGCTGAACTGTCCCGTCACCAGCTGCAAGTTTCGTCCCTTCAGATCCGTCACAGTGAAAGGAAGCAGGACTTTATCATCCTCATCTCCTACAGACAAGAGACAGACACATTACAGATTATATACCAGTTCAGATGAGCTCTAGACAGAAAGAAATGAGAAAGAAAAAAAATCATAAAAACTTCATACTTTATAATCATTAATGAAATGAAAAAGAGTCAGTTCTCCATTAAGTGAAAGATAAACATACAGCGCGACCAGTGTAGTCTGATTTACAGTCAAAAGACTCTTATGAGTCAGTTCCATTTAGTGAATCAAAAACATATGGTGCAACAGGTGCTGTCTGATTTATGAGTCTGTTTTTCAGTGAGTGAAAAACATAGCGTAACTGTTATAGTCTGATCAGAAAACAAATGATTCTTTTGGAGTTGGTTCATTTTAGTAAGTCAAAAACAAAATGCAGTGCGACCGGTGTAGTGTGATCACAACCAAGTGGCTCTTATGAACCAGTTCTTTTTAGTAATTAAAAAACATACAATGTGATCAGCTTAGTCTGATTTATCAACAGAGATCAAATGAATCAGTTCTTTTCAGTGAATCATAAATGTACAATGTGACCAGTATAGTTCGATTCATGAACAAATGACTTTTATGAGTTTTTTATGAGTTTAAACATACAACCTGACTGGCATAGTCTTATACATGTAAAAAATGGCTCTCGTAAATCAGTTCTCATCAGTGAATCAAAAACACAGCATGACCGGCGTAGTCTGATTCATGAACAAATGACTCCGGTTCTGGTAATTAAAGAGAACTTTAGGTCATCCGAAGATGAACGAAGGTCTTACAGGATTGGAATGACATGAGGGTGAGTAATTAATGACAGAATTTTCATTTTTTGGTGAACTAACCCTTTAACAGTTCAAAAAGACAAGCTACTGGTTTGAATTAGTCTAGGGAATCCATGACTGTACCCAATATGTCAGATCGGTTCCACCATAGCACCATTTTGGAGAATATCCGCTGGACACAAATAGCGTATGCTGTTCTATGTCAGCTGCACCTCACGGATACGTCTTCTACGTTCTTTACGTTTTGATTTGAACGAAAACAGCATATTCGTGTGCTGCAGCTGACGCAGAACAGCGTACGCTATTTGCGTCCAGCGGATATTCTCCAAAATGGCGCTACTGTGACGCAGTCGAGACGAATTGTTGAATAAAGTCATTATTTTTATATTCTTTGCACACAAAAAGTGTTCTCGTCACTTCATAACAGTCAGATTGAACCACTGATGGCAGATGGACTATTTTGACAATGTCTTTCATACTTTTCTGGGCCATTTTGGGGTGGAGTAACCCTTTAATGACAAGAACAGATGAGAAATGTCGTACCGCTCGGCTGCTCTGACGCTCTGGCCTGCGGTAGTCTGTATCTGAGGGTGGTGTAGTTGACGTAAGCAGGCTCTGAGGAGGAAGAGGAGGATGAAGGCTCATGAGCATGTGGAGACAGAGAGGAGACGGAGGAGGTGGATCCAGGAGACATGACTGTGTTACACACAGCACTGTCCTCTGCCTCTGTGGGCGGCACTGAACTTTGGTTCTGTCCTGAGGAGGAAGACGAGGGTCCTGGGACCTCAGCGTCTCGTTCCGGTCTCTCTCTTGTTCGCTCCTCCTCGCTGTGAAATCGCTGGGTCTCCGTCTCTTCTTTCTCTTTGGTTTTTCTGTCGTGTTCCCTCGCTCCAGCCTGAGCCCGGCGGAAAATGTCAGCAGCGAACTCTCTGGCCCGCACGGCCGCCTGTGATTGGCTGGAGGAGAGCGGGGTGAAATGGGGCTTTAACTGTCTGAGGTCAGGTGACCCCTGAGACGAGGTTGATGAGGATGAGGAAGGCGATGTAGGTCCAACAGGAGGAGAAGAGGAGGAAGCATCTCTCTTACGGTAGAGAATCTGATTGTTTTGACCATCCTGCTGCGCGTCTCCTACACCGATGAGGAATTCACACATCAAACAAAATAGAGATCAGATCACACTAACAATTGAACACTAAAATCAATAAACAACACACCATAATTACTATAAATTCATTTAAAACATTGTACAGATAGCAGCAATTAAATGTTAAAAAGTAAAATGTTTGAAATTTATATAATGTCTTTTTAATGTTTTTGAAAGAAGTCTCTTCATTTGTTCAAAGATACAGTAAAAACTGTAATACTGTGAAATATTATTGCAATTTAAAAGAACTGCTTTCTATTTGAATGTATTTTAAACTGTAATTTATTCCTGTGATCAAAGCTGAATTTTCAGCATCATTACTCCAGTCTTCAGTGTCACATGATCCTTCAGAAATCACTCTAATATGCTGATTTGCTGCTCAAGAAACATTTCTGATTATTAACAATGTTGAAAAAAGTTGAGCTGCTTCAAATGTTTGTGGAAACTGATACATTTTCTTTCATGAATAAAAAGTTGAACAGCATTCATTAGAAATAGAAATCATTTGTAACATTATAAATGTCTTTACTGTCGATTTTGATCAATTTACTTTGCTGAATAAAAGTATGAATTATGAAAGTATTAAAGTATGAAAAAAAAATCTTACTGACCCCAAACTTCTGAACGATAATGTACATGAAGGAATTGAAAACAGTGTCAAACAGAAGTATTTCAATTTAAGAATTCACATATTACAAAAAAAGACAAAAGATTTTTTACTTTTTAATTTATATATTTATCTTTTATTTACTTTTTGTATATATTTATTTATTTATTTCAAATGACTCCATATGATTCAGTGGTTTGAAGAACATTACTACTGAGTAACGACTCATAAGTGAATCATTCCTTTATTCATTTAATTTAAAAGAACTGTCCAAACAATCTGATTTCCTAACTCAAGTTGCACTGAGAGAAAGCAAACACACACATTCATGTGGCCATCAACAAACCAACACACACTGCTGTGAACAAACACTGGCTGTGTACCTGAGCAGAGGGAGATGGCACAGGCCACCAGAGAGTAGCTGGTGTTGAGCAGAATCACCTGGTCCTTCTTCAGCTGCAGCGCCGGCTGGAACGTGGGGAACGGATAAACCACCTGATAGCGAGCGTTCAGAACGTAACCGTGCTGCAGACACTCGCCACCTGCTCACACGTGAACAGAGAAAAGTGTTTGTTTGCTAGGAACTAGAAAGGAGCAATTCGTCTATGCTAATAAAACACTGATGCACCTGTGCGTATGGTGGACACGGAGGACGCGGGGCAGCACTGTTTGCACGGTTGTGCGGGAGGCATTGAGGTGATGGTGATGTAGATGTCCCTGTTGTTCTCATCGCTCATCATCATGTTCATCAGGGCTGAACTGGAGCTGCGTGTGCTGACAGACCACAGAGAGCACGTGTTTAGATAACACATGTTTTAACCCAGCCACTGGCTCATAACAGACAGCATTGAGGAGCAAGTCTCTTACTTAAAGCCAAAGACGACCAGCTTGGAGTGATCATTGTGCCACTCGCAAACAGTCAGATAGAGATCGCTGTAGATGTCCTCACCTGCAAACAAGCGCACATGATGCACCTGCAGAGAGAGACAGAGGAAGTTCATGTTATATCATGGGGTAATCTTTAGATGTCTGTTATATACAACAGATTTTATACCAGTTCAGTTCATTTTATTTATAAAGCACAACTAAACAGCAATCATTGACCATTGTGCTGAACAGTATTGTTTAAAAGAAATCAAAGTACATAAAATATGACAAGACAAACAATAGCCAGATCATTTTTAAATAAGCCCCTGTTGGCTCATACACTATAAGCCTTCTCTAAAAGATAAGCTTTTCGCCTTGTTTTAAAAAGGGATTGTTTTGCAACTGCTCTAGACATAGAAAGGCTGTTGCTTTTGTGCCTTGCACCTTCTTCTTCAGCCTAGATCTAGGGACCAATAAGAGTTTCTGATTCGATGACCTTAGACATCTAGCTGGGGGGTAAAAACTCAAAAGGTCAGAAAGTTACGACAGTCTATTTAAAACCTTAAAAACAAAAAGTAAAAACTCTGTTTTAAAATGGGCTGGCAGCCAGTGCAAAGAGAGTAGGACAGGGGTACTATGTTTGTATTTGCGAGTGCAAAAGTCAAAAGTCTAGCAGCTGCATTTTGTACTGTTTGTAGGCGATTCATACATGATCGGCTAATACCAATATACATTAAATTGCAGTAGTCTAGTCAAGATGAGAAAAAAGCATGTATAACTCTCTCGAACTCAGCACACGTCAAAAAACTCTTCAACTTAGCAAGCTGAAAAAAAAATTGATTTAACTACTGCATTTACTTGCTTATCAAAAGTCAAAGCAGAATCAAGCACAACACCCATAATTTTTACTGAGGGCTTGACATATGTGGTCAGATCACAGAGCACTTGCTGTATGTTGTCAGATACAGCTAGAGGTCCGAACATAATTGCCATAGTCTTACTCTCATTGAGCTTCAAAAAATTAAGAGACATCCAAGCTTTAATATCAGACAGACAAGCAGTTGCACTCAAACCCTGGTTATCATTTGGCTTATATTTGAGTGTTGTCAACATAACAATTGTGCTTATTAAAAATTGAACCCAATGGGAGCATATAAAGAAAATAAAATGGGAGCAAGGACAGAACCTTGAGGAACTCCACAAGTCAAAACTGCTTTAGAGGATGATCACCCATCCACACAAACTGAGTTACCTGTTTGAGGCGGCTGTGCAGGTTGAACTCCCACCAGTACAGGTGATACGTGTAGAAGGAGAAGTCGTCGTCCTCTCCGCAGTCACTGGTGTAGGACAACACGTACCGGCCACATTTGGTGAAGCCCAGGAAGATGTGCCTGTGAGAGCAGAGAGACCCAATCAGATACAGCATTCATATCGCTCCAAGATAACGGATGGGACAGGACGCATCTTCTCCTTACCCTGCTCTGAGGAACTCCTCACTGACGATGGTCTTCAGCGGGACGCAGACGCGTGGAGGGAGTTTCCGGAAGAGCCGCTGAGAGAGATGGCCATTCAACTGACAGATATAAAGAGAGATGTTAATACAGTTACAGAGTAATACACCTGGAAATATTAGCCATTAGTACAGTTAAATTGGCTGTTAGACTGACTTTGTAGAGAAAGCTGCTTAATCAAGGTTGTTTTGGTTACATATTAAATCCATGACAGTTATGATGATCATGTTTGCACTGAACACTACCTGTCTGAGGCATTTCTAGCATTTATTCATGTTAAATATTGACCTATTTACAGTAATGAGATGGCATTCGGGATGTAAACTGTTATTACAATGAGAATGATAGATGTCAGTGGAGAATAATGCACTCTACTTAATATACAGAATAATGCAAAATCTACTTTTGACCATTGATGGGCAGATCAATCATGACAGATTCACAATCATAAACATTGTTTTTTGAATATTTATTGTTGCCTCAAAGAACCGTATACTGCAAATAAAAATGTTTCCATTGTCGCGTCCATTAAAAGGTTCACATATATAAATAATAAACACTGAGAGACGCAAAATGACATTAAGTGAAGCTACAGCTAAAAATGCTAATAACACACACATTATTATCTACGTTACGCTTAGAGGAAAAAAACATTTCAACGTTATAAATGCCACTTTTGGCCCACATCCCCCTTTCTGCATACCCGCCCACGCGTGAGGAGTTTGACGATGTGATCTTTGTGTTTTTTCTGTTGTTTTTGTTTGTTGTCATCTTTCTCTGATTTCGAGCTGGGCGCCATTTTTGATTTTTGCCAGCTCTTTGGCTTTGCCCTGAGTTCAGCCCAGCCAGCTCGCTGATTGGCTCTGCGTTCTCAGATGAGGGCTTTGATTGGTCACAAACGTCGTCAATCAAAGGAAAGAGGGCGGGTCTTCTGCTAGGTTCTGCATATTATTCACCAATCAACAACTCTAATTTTTGTTTACGATAACGCATATTAAGTGTTTAAAAGTAATTGTTTACAAATAAGTTCAAATTGTATGAGGTTTCTGATTAGTCTGCTAATAATGTCAACGTCGTCTCAATCTACGCACTGCAGTAAATTATAAAATTATAATTTATTTTATATTTTATTATATTATCACTTTCAGGTACGTTTCGGCAATGCTTCATTAAAATAATTAATTAATTTAAACTTTAGAACAATGTTTTTTGAAAGCTGCCATTCTACATTCTACATTTGTGTCACGCTGTCATATTGTTATTGTCGAGACTTATGGGGTGGAGGACCTATGATCTGAAGGTGTGTCTTTGTTGAAATAGTTGATACATGAATGTTTGTGTGAAATCCCTCCCTTTCTATTATATGCATACATGTAGAGTCCCAAGCCATAATTAAGCTTTATTGACATTACTAATGCAAAATATACATTTTACATGTAGACATTTAGTTATTTAGCAGACAGATAGATAAAACAGAATTAGAATAGAGAGTGCTAGAGGGTCAAATAAAGATGGAGATGTGTTTTTAGCACTGATCTATAATAGAGTACATTATATTATAGACATTATATATACATTATAGTCATTATATATAGATCAGTGGTTTTTAGCCGTTTCTTGAAGATGGACTCAGCTGAAGAATAAAAAAAATATATACAGCAAAAAATATACAGTACCAATGATTAATTAATATTATGTAATAATAATTAAATACAACTATTTAATAAAAAATTACTGTAACAGAAGTATAAATAATTTTTGCTGAGTTCAGTAACAGCTCACATTTACTCCGCCCCCAAATTACAAACCCAAAAGAGGCGGGTCTACTGGGCGTGTCTCTAAGACGCACAAGCAGGAAACATGGCGTCGTTGGCAGGTCGTCTCTTTCGGGCTTTTTTCATTAGAAATACAGCAAAACTGAGCCGCAACACTGGCTCCGAATCAGTAAACGTGACAGGACCGACTTTCAGTCGAACCGCCGTGTCAACCACATCGGGGGCTGTCCTTCCTAAACCAATTAAGGTGCGTTTATAAGTGTCTAAACACTGCTGCTGGAGACTCCCGAAGGGACGCAGTAACCAGGGTTGGGTTTCGTTCTAGCCAATGAGAACTAAGAATGGCTTGACTGACATGACTAATAACCAATCAAATTGTTGCAGCGGCACATATTTGATAAAATAAGGAAGTACTTCGTGTACGGTTGTTTTTAAAAATCAATTATTTAAAGATATGTCAGTTTAACGACTGCTTTTTTTTTTTTTTTGCGTGATGTTTATGCAAAACATATTTCCATATTTTTTTAAAACGCCAATTGTACAGTTTTCGATCAGCACACATATATTATTATAATTGTTAATGATTATTAATATGATTTAATTTGATGTACTTCTATTATATTTCTGCAGGTCCCGTTCGGTCTGACCCGCATGTTTATAGTGGTGGTCCCGTTCCTTTATGTCGGTAACCTGATCAGTAAAAATTTCGCTGCTCTTCTGGAGGAACATGAGATCTTCGTCCCAGATGATGATGATGATGATGACTGAGTTCAGATACAAGTAATATATCAATTTAATAACCATATATATCATGTGTATGTGGTTTTCAGATATTCATGTTCTTGTTTTTTCAGAGCATGTTTCACTCCAGCTGTCTGAAGATCCTCTGAGCGGTTCCAGACGCAGATGAACAGAATATATTTATGCAATAATAAAGATTGTCAACACATTTTTGTGTTTACATACCTGCATTACACTAACCATGTCCATAAGCCAAAGTTTAATGCTGTTTTTATGTTTCCAAATATTGTCAAAGACTAAATGACTTGAGGCTGCCCTCATCAGCCGCCTCTCTTCTATTTAATAAATTGCTTGAATGTTAGTTTCTGGTTGTGTTTTTGTTCTATATGTAACATGTTTTATTGTACATGGTTTATTCTGAAATAATATTACATTGAAATTCATACACTTTCACACAGATGTATTTTTTTTTTTATTGTGTTTAACTTAAAATATATCTTGATTTAAGAGACTGGAATGTTTATTCACTTTCAGCACCACCGTAGTTTCTAACCAACAAGATAAAAAAAAAAAAAGAGCTTCAGATAACACAATATCCTGTATACACATGACCAAAGGGAGATGGAGAAATCAGTGCATCCCATCCATCTGGTTTGACCTCTTGCTGTGCTCTCATTGGTTGGTGCTGTTGCCTAGGAGACGCCCCTCCTCCAGTGCAGCATTAGTGAGTTTGAGGTGTTCTTTAAGTGCGTTGATGTCTCTCTCGCTGCGGCCCCGTAATTCAGCCAGCTCAACATACACCTGCTTATAGCGCTCGCTCAACGCTTCATTCTCCTACAGGCAGAGAGCACACGTTATAAACGATCAATACAGTCGTTATTCATGGCTAGGCATCACTTTAATATACTTTCATATATATTAATACTGAAGAAAAGTGATAAACACTGTTTGGTTTATTTACACTAGCGTTCAAACATTTGGGGTTGATAAGATTTTTTTTTTAAAGAAGTCACTTCTGCTCACTAAGACTGCATGCATTTGACAAAAAAAACTACAATTGTGATATATTATTACAATTTAAAGTAACTCTTTTCTATGTGAATATATTGTAAAATGTAATTTATTCCTGTGATGCACAGCTGTATTTTCAGCGTCATTACTCCAGTCTTCAGCGTCACATGATCCTTCAGAAATCACTCTAATATGCTGATTTACTGCTCATGAAACAATGTTGAAAACAGTTCAACATTTTTGTGGAAACCGTGATTGATTCTTGATAATGATGAATATAATGTTTAAAAGAACAGTGGAAATCTAAATCTAAATGTCACTTTTGATCAATTTAATGTATCTTTGCTGAATAAAAGTATTAATTTCTTTAAAAAATAACATTTTTACTGACCCCAAACATCTGAAGTTAGATTTATTACGTACACTGTTGTCACTGCAATAAGACTAGGAACATGTATAAAGAAAGTGAATAGTATTCATTTAGATTTCACGCTGGGTTTCACACAAACTTTGTACCTTAGTAAGAGTCTGGACCTCTTTCCTGAGACAGCTGATCTCTTTGTGTAGAAACTCCACCTCGCTCTCCTTCACCTTCAGTAACATCTACAGACGGACACGGACATGTCAGCATAACAAGACTCCAACTACTTTAAATAACATAATACAACTATTCATTCATTTTGACCACATTTTAATGAACAAACTACATACAATTTGTTCTTGCAAAACTTCAAAAAAAGCTGAAGGATTATTCAAATTGGTGAAAATGAAACAGTGACCAGTCACAGCACCTTAAGTATACATGAATGGAGGCGAAAAACAGTATTATTGTTAACACGCACACTAGTGTCATCATGAATAATATATAAACCACCCACACAAATGGACAAAGACAACAAATTACAGTTCATTTAGCAGGACAAAGAAGAAAAAACTGAATCTATAAGTTAAATCTATATCTATCTATGTATCTGAATCCATACATTGCTGTAAAACATAAGGTATGGACTGATGTTTGCTGGAGAGTGTTTGCAGTGGTCCGCTGGTGATCAGATCAGTAGATGGCAGTGTTTGTCTACTTGTCTACACCTCAAGTTTCGGGTAGTTAGCCTCTGCTGGTGGATGTGGTAATTACACCATCTGGACTCCAGAAGCATCTTCATTCTCACTCCTCTTATTTCACAGTGACCTGTAGCCCTAGACTCTGCATCATACCACTGTATGCCCAGAACAGGAAGTGCAGAGGGCTTTTAATTAAATAAATAAGGAAATGGGGTCAAAGGTGATCTATTTTCCCCTAAATGGACAATATGGGAATGTAACTTCACCTGCGATCTAGGATTTATAAATTGGATTATTTTTGGACACAAGAGGAGGATTGCAGGGGAAGGGAACAACTTTTGTGTGTAGATAAATCCTTGTTTTTTCCCCCCCATGTTTTTGCATTTCTTTGATGGAGATTATTTTTGGCGCAGAGCATTAAATACACGACTGATCTAGTATACTAACAATGTTTGAATTTTAGTAACTATTGATATATTATCAAATTATTTATCTACTCTGTATTATTTCATTACACTATCATTCAAAATTTTGGGTCGGTAAGATTTTGAAATGTAAACCTCTTCTGCAAGGCTGCATTTATTTGATCAATTGATACAGTAAAAACAGTAATATTATGAACAGTTTTCTATTTGAATACATTTTAAATTGTAATTTATTCCTGTGATTAAAGTTGTATTTTCAGCATCATTCCTCCAGTCTTCAGTGTCACATGATCCTTCACAAATCACTCTAATATGATCCAAACCTTTTGAACCACAGTGTTTTTGGGGACTTAAAAGCTTCAATTTACATTGATTTTAATATTCTAACATGCTTCTGAGATGTATCTTGTATGTCCATATACATCTCTCTGAATCATCATAAAGCTGATCATGCAATGGTGGCAGATATTTTTATTTCATATATATATAGGTCAAAGTTCAGAGCCTTACCTCTAGTTCGGAGGTGCTCCTTTCGTAGCTGCCAAGCGGAACAACTCCTGACCTCTGACCTGTGATGAAGGATCGCATGAGATTTATCTCCTCCGTCAGACGCGCCTGAAGTTCCTGTGAGAACAGGAAGAGGAAATGTGATTTTGACACATCCAAACTAAAAACCACAAATGAAGACATGCTCATTCACACATTGACATCAAGACAATCATTTGTGTTTCATGCTGATCTGAAACCCATTTTGTAGCATTTGTATAGTGTCAATAACCCTGATTAGTATTAGTAATCCAGCACTGGGTGAGTAAACAAAACCCAGACAGTCGCTCTTCTGAGAACAATGAAACAGGATGCTGACGTTGAGACATCATAGTACAGACACTGAAATCTCTATCTGTTTCCCCTCTGACTAATTGATATGTGTGTTGTAATTTTAAAGCTGCTGTGAGTTAGATTTCAATATCTGACGTACGGATGAAATGTGGCGTCTGAATGATTGCATTTATGAAATTAGTGCACTATAATTACTAGCGGGAAATCTTTTGTAAGCTTCTTTTCACGTTATGAATGTAACAATTTATTCAGCAAGGATGCATTGAATTGATCAAAAGATACATTAAAGACTTTTATAATGTTACAAAAGAGTTCTATTTCAAATAAATGCTGTTCTTTTGAACTTTCACTAATCAAAGTTTGAAAATTATATATATATATATAATATCATATCATATCAAATCAAACATCAAATCAGCATTTTAGAGTGATGTCTGAAGGGTCATGTGACACTGAAGACTGGAGTAATGATACTGAATATTCAGCTTTGCATCACAGGAATAAATTACATTTTAACATGTACTCGCATAGAAAACAGTTATTTAAATTGTAAAAAAAAATATATTTTGCTATTTTACTATTTTTACTCTATTCTTGATTGAATAAAAGCAGTCTTGGTGAACAGAAGAGGCCATTTTCAAATATATTAAAAATCTTGCAGGCTCCAAACTTTTGAACATACATTTCCCATAATTCTTTGTGGCTAATAAAACATCAGTTTCACATCTAATGTTTTATGTCATGCTAGAAGTAAAAAACGCCTCCTGTCTTTGTCAAAAAAGTAACAAAAAAAAAACAACCAAATCAAATCGCATATAATTATGAGTCTCAGAGCCAAGGTGGAGCCACACAAAGTGTGTATTATACATTATTTAACTGGCAAATCTGTCATTTTTGGACTCTAGAAGTTGAAATTTTACTGTCATATGGTGATTGTGTGTCATCCAGTCCTCCCATCCCACTTCTTGTCTACCTGGTTCTCTTGCCGGAGCTGCTCCATCTCTCTCTCCTTCTGTCGGATCTCTCCGTTTCGCTCTTCGGTGCTGTTCTGGATGCGGATGAGCTCCACGCACTGCTGGGAATAGCGCTCTGACAGACCGCCCAGCTCCTGCTGCAGAGAGAGCGACTCGCGCCTGATAGACACACAGAGCCATGCATTGATTAACTCAATCACTGACCGATGAGTGATCAGGTGATTCTCTCAGTGGGATTCTTGTCAATTACAAACTGTCAGTCACACATCTGCCACTTCTCAGAGTAAATGACGCTCTTGTGTTCTGATTCTCTGAGCCGTGAGCACAGCTGAGAGCTTATGTACCGTACTGATTATTGTCACTGGATTCCCATGAGAGTATGAACTAGCTGTGTGCGTTTTCTGGCATGAAATATATTCTTAGATATTTAGAAAACTAAAAAATACAGCTATTAACCCTATAAAGCCTACTGGATCATATTGATACATAAAGGCATCTAATTTAACAGCATGATCGAAATTTTGCTGAAAAACCCACAATCTAATACATGCCTTTTGTCATTTGTTTGATAGTTTATACTCTTTTAGTAAGTAAAAGGCCTTTTAGTATAATTGTACAATCAAAAAGTCATGGTTCATGTGTCTTTTCGCTGCGAAATCTTTACTAATTTTTAAAGTAAACGTAAGAATAACCTATATCATTATTAGGTTAACTTAATTGTCCATAGATATTGGATATCCTAGTTTGCTCATGATTATCTTGCTGAGTGTATTTTGTATGAATTGTATGAATGTGGACGTACAGCTGTTGTCTGATGGAGGGGTCTGTCGTCTGTCCTCCTCCATGAGCCTTCAGCTTCTCAATCTCCTCCTGATGAGCTTTCCTCAGAGCCTCCATCGCTGCAGGATTGAAGATGAGACGTATGACGAGAAGCTTAGCACTTAAAATAATGGATAAAAGTCACTAAATTCTCACCGGATCATATATCAAAATCGGCGTTACTTTAGTATCATTGACATACTACTACGGTTTTTGTTAATATGTTGAATTAGATATTTAGATAATTTACCTTTATATATACTGTTCACAAGTTTTTTTTAACATGTTTTTCTAAAGAAGTCTCCTATGTTCACCAAGGTTATTTATTTGATGAAATATACAGTAAAAACATGAATATTATGAGATATTATGTAATTTACTCCTGTACTAATTTTCAGCATCATTACTCCAGTCTTCAGTGTCACATGATCCTTCAGAAATCATGCTAATATGCTGATTTGCTGCTCAAGAAACAGTTCTGATTATTATCAATGTTGAAAACCATTGTGCTGCTTCATATTTTTGTAGAAAACATAATACTTTTTTCAGAAATCTTTGATGAATAGAAAGTTCAACAGAACAGCATTTCTTTGAAATAGAAATCTTTTGTAACATTATAAATGACTTTACCGCCACCTTTGATCAACTGAATGCATTTCTTTTTTTTTTTTAATAAATGATTATATAACACCTTTATGTTCTATCACTTTTATTTGACCCTTGTGGTGTACTGCAGCCCACACTGACCTTGGACTGCGTTCTTGGCCTCCTCCTGCAGCAGTCTCTGTTTGTCTCTCTCCATCTCTCTGCTCTCTCTCTCGTGCTCGTCGTGTATCTTCTGCAGTCTCTCTCGGTGCTCTTTCTCCATCTGCTCCAGTTTCAGAGCGCAGGGCGCATCAGGACCACAAACACCGGCCACCACACGGACCTGACGAAGAGCCTCGATCTGCTGCCTCAGAGACACCACCTGACCAACGCAATGCATCCAGACCACACACACACACACACACACACACACACACACACAGACGATGCACATTAAATGGTCCTAGACCAAAAGGATGTATAAATCTAAAAACACACCTCTCGCTGAAGCACCTCATTTGTTGTTTGGGGATTCTGGACACCAACTGGTGACCTTTTCTCTCCGATCGGAAGCTGCTCAAAGTCTGACCACTTCTTCTCAATGTCTGGCCCGGTCTGAGCGTCAGGACCCTGCGGCCGGGTCAAAATCACTGGAGTCAAGACACCCTTCTTCAGCTCCACCTTATCCCAGGGGTCTTCGCCCTCCCTGTCGGAAATTCCCTCCTGGAACCACTTGGTTCGGCCCTCCAGACGTCTCTCAAGCTCTCGGTCGCGGCCCTCGCCGGCCTCTCGCCGGTTGGTTAACGGTGAGGACGTCATGTGGCAATCATCTGACCCCGGGCCATGGGGTGCGGGAGAGGTTCGGGACGGTGCATTCTGGGAACTGGAGTTCTCTCTGTCGCTAATGTCACTGTTGTCTGGGTGTCTGAGAACAGGCAGAGATATCAACTTCAATTTGAAAACAGGAACCTAAGTCAAAGCTCAAACCTGCTCCAGTGTAACATCAGTAACGTTATTTCAGTTTAAACGTCCAAAGCCAAATCTTTCAGATGACCATAATCAATATAGGAATGATTCATGCATATTTGATATATTTTGATATAAATGATTGATGGGTGAATATATGAAAACATGTCATGTTTCAACCAAAATAAATTGCATTTAGCATGAGGATTAAGCTTATGTTGTATTATGATAATACAGTTTTTTTGCAATGGGACATTATTTTTATGACAATTTCACTGTAATCCAGCTATTTTATTTTTTAAATTTGTTCATAATTCTCATTATTATTATTATCAATGATGATTCTCATTATTATAATGCTATATAGTTGCAATACAGCAAATACTACTATTGCATGTTATAAAACATGCTTAATTGTCATTAAAAACACTTTATGGAAAGAAAAATAGGTTTCATGTCATCTTTTTTCTCTTTCAGACATGTTCGTGACCATTTTCATGAAATTCGCCCCGTGACTGATTCTCTGCGTTTATTTCTTCAGTTCTGTCATACCGAATGCTTTCAGCCGAATCCCTGAATGAGATTCTTCTCCTCAGTGTGTCGATCCAGTTCCTCCTGATTCTGGAGGTCATCGCTGACAGGCTCACCAGTCCATCACGCATCTGCCGATCAATCACAGAGGTTTGAGACACAGGAATATTCTTACTTTTTCCTGATGAGTGGTCCTCTTAACTTTTCTGACAAGTTCTTACATGCAGTTGAAGTCCATAGTTTTTATCGGCATCAAATTCCTCCACTCGCATGCAGTGACGTAAATAAATCTCACCATCTGCCTCATCTCTCTATCAAGGAGAAAAACACAGAATTCAAAATAGTGTCATTAAATCAGATCATGCTTTCAGATACTATGGTACTCTCGGCTCTATTTTACAAATTTTACCATGTTTAAATTTATTCCATGTTTTCCACATGACATATCCGTACAGTCCTTTAACTGAAATTGCCATGCAAATAAATTATTGTCATTCTCGCTCACCTCTTCAGCCCCAGAGTCTCTATAGTATCTCAGTCCTGAGTCAGAGATCACGAACCAGTGCTTCCTCCACTACAAATAAAAACAAGTAACTCATAGTAGTCTGTGCAGATTAATAATGCACAATAATCAAAACTCTTTGAACAAGATTTTAGGCAAAATCAAAAAATCCTGTAAGTCGTCACCATTTGCACGTGCGCTTTTTAATTATGCATAAATAAATGACAAAATAGGGGAAAATACAAAAAGTAAAAGTATAGCAAGTTATGCCAACTTCCTTATAACAGCATGCAGACAGACATGCAATGTCATGCAATAGAGATCTAGTTCAACGGAAGCAGACCTGTACCTCTTCATCTTCATCCAGCATATACATCCATCCCTTTTTACAGTGCGGAAGATCAAGCTTTTAGGAAACAGAATCAGTTGCGTTAAATCAAGTGCAATACAGTCAGCTCAACATCTACAGTAAAAATCTTCCCAGAGCAGCAATATGACATTCCAGAGCTCAGTAATCCAAAGCACGGGACACACACACACACACCATTTACTCAAGTATTTCAACAAACACATACATTTCAACGACTTACCGACATGGGTATCCGGTTGTAGGCATGAAAGAGGAAAGAAACTGCTTTAGTTGCTCAATTCTCGCTTGTCACAGAAATGCGTGTTCGCACGACGATATAGTCGTGCATTAAATAAATACAAATTCGCACTCATGTAAGCAGTTCCCGTGCATAAATGTTGCTTTAAAATAAATACAACTTGTACAAAAACGTTGAATTATCCCTGCGTGACTAGGCGAGCATCTCTCTAAGAATTGGTCAAGTGACCAGAAGAAGCTTCCGCGAAGCAGCTCGCGGTTTGACACATCAACAAACTGAGCTGTACAGCTTCTCTCAGCATAATTTAAGCTTCAAATCCTCTCATAGCTAAACTAAAACCTCTATATCTAGCGCTAAATATAATGTGTTTGCTGTCTATGCGCTCAAAAGCGCATTCTCGTCCGTTCTTCGAGCACCACAGACACCTGCCTCTGAAGCAGAAACCGAACACCTCAGCGTTGGTGAACTTCAGGTGACTTTACCTGCATCTGAGGGGGCTCTCCTGGACCTCTGTGCTTTCCGTTCACCATCCTAATGATGTCTCCATTTTTGCTGGACCTCTGAGAACATATTCAGAGAGATACTAAGCAATAAGTGTTATCTTTAAGATGGTGTCTCAAGAAAACATTGCTAGCTATCAGTGTTGGGGAGTAACACACATCGTAATTACGTAATTTAATTAATTATTTAAAAATAAATGCAACTGTAATCTGTTACAGTTACTGAGAAAAATGTGTAATTAAATTACAGTTGCTTATGAAAAGGGGGTTACATCTGAATTTTTTCACACACACACACACACACACACACACACACACACACACACACACACACACACACACACACACACACACACACACATACAGATTTTTAATTGATATCTTTCATAAATTGCATTGATTGCTCTAAAGTATGAGACACCAATATTTCAGGAGTTTATGATGCACACATGCTTATTTAATAACTGATTTATTTAGTTGGGTTTATGCATTATTTTCTAAGATTAACAGTTTTTAACAAGGCATTGTTAGATGCCTGTGTTTCCTAGCTATGCAAAGATTTGATTTAAAAAACAGTATCATAGCAACTAGGCTATATCTAGTTATGATATTGAATCTGTATTTAACCTCAGAATGATCTCAAAGTAAAAAGAGGTGTTAAAGTCTGATTTTGCGATGGCTGTGCTTTAAAATTAAATTATTGTTGAGTTCTGCTGTAAGCTCAACCCTGCCTGGATTACATGTTTGAAAATGATTAACTGTTGAAAACATTAGATATTTAGAAAAGTAATCAGAAAGTTATCAAATGTAATCAGTTACGTTACACTTACACTACTTCTAAGGTGCTTCTTTCAGTGTAAGTCTATGGGATTTTTCATTTTGCCTGTTATATCATCTGCCCAAATATGTGCTATTTTTATGCCACTTTTATTTATTTATTTATTTATTTTTTGCCTCCGCAGATTCAGCAGAATAGATGACATCAGTGAGAAAGAGAAGCAGTGTGTGAAACTAATCTCAGGCACCTGTGAATGGCCTGATGCAGTGCTGTTGGTTTTTGACGAGCCTCCCATCTCTTTGTTTAGACGTCTCCGCTCTTTCTCTCTGCGGTCTCTTCCTCTCTCTCTTTCTCTTCCTCTGCCTCGCTCTTCTGAAACCTCACGCTCATAGTCGTGTCTCCCATCCCCATAGCTTTAACCACAGAAAGGAGAAGCAGAATTTACTGACGGGGTTTCCTCTCTCTCACAAACTCTCTTTGCCACTGAAATGATGCCGGTGCTTTGATGGGGATCTGTGAATCTCTCTAAGAATCAGTCCATATTTTGACTTGAGAGCTAAAAGATGATGTAATGAAGGGGTTTATGGGAAGTGGATGATACTGGGGCCGCTGAAAATATTTTGAGAGGGAAAATATTTTTTGATTGCACAAAATGTATTTTTAGGGATGCTAAAATTATTATTACTATTATTGAATTTAATTAAATATGTTTAATTCACGGAATTTAAATCATGAAATTAGTCATTGACTAAAATTAAAATATAAAATATAAAAATATTTTTGTCATTGACAGCTCTAGTTTTTAAAATAGATAAAAACTAAAAATAAATAAACTTTTTAATAGCATATCTTTATTTTTTATATAGTCCTCATGACTTTATTTGTGTGTGTGTGTGTGTGTGTGTGTGTATATGCACTAGTCAACATTTGAAGTGCATCAAAAGCTTTCACCAAAGTTGTCCTAAAAGCTAAAACCTAAAAATGTTGACTACTGTGTATATATATATATATAATTTTAAGTTTGATTTAAAAAAAAAAAAAAAAATTCACATTTTTTATTTAAATAGTCGATCCTCAGGGAATCATCATATCTGGTGATCCATCAAAAGGTTTGAAAACCTGTGATAATTTACTACTTTACTTGTTTATTTATGTTTTAATCTTAGTTTTAAGACTTTATTTTAACATCCCGTAATTTGGTTTGCCAAACTTCTGCCAAAACTTATGTAATGGTCACAAGTTATTTAATTATAATTCAGATGGAAGCGTATTTGGAGTAACTTGTCCATCACTTTTTTTCCAGTGGAAATGTTCAGATTAGGCATCTGCGTTTTCATTAGCACCAGCACCATGTTAGTGGAAAAGTGGTACCACTCTCCATCTCTCTTCAGTTCCCTGACCTGTGCTGATTGTCTCTGCGTGGGCTCTGGCTCTGCGGTCTCCTTCTCACTATTATTGCTTGCTCTTCCTCAGGGTACAGCTTCGATCGGGGAATATCTGCAATGATCACATAGTCCTCAATGGTCATCTCTGGCACTGCTGGTTGGCTGGAAGACCTGGTGTTCTCTGAAAGAATTAGCGCCTCCAAGCCCCGCCTGATGTTGCTTTTGCTCCGATCATTGACCGGCTTGTCCGTCTCTGCAATTAAGGCTTGGGATTTGGACAAATCAGGAGATAGAACCTGATTCCGGCTCCGCCTTGAATGGGAGATGTTTGGTGTTGATGCAGGCGAGGCGGGGCTTAGAGGGGAGTGGGTGGGGCTTAGCGAATGGCGGGAATCAGATCTGGATTGTTTGTCAGAGGTGTCTGAGTATCCGCCATTCCTGCGGCTTTTGTTTTTCGTAGTACCGTTTTTTAGTATGCCATGTTCATCGTAATCTTGATAAGGCGTTGAGGCACCAGGGCTGTTAGAACCACTGTTGCGACTGTTGTAACCACTATTTCGACTGATGCGGCTTGTTTTGTCATCACAATAGCCTCTTTTAGGAGAGAAATCTCGGCTGTTGTATCCAGTATTGCGGCCACCACTCTTTCGACTGCTGCGACCGCTATTGCGACCACTGTGTTTGCGTTCATTATAATCGCCATCGATTTCCACATCACAATGTCTTTTCGACCAGCCGTTCCTGTCTTCGGAGACATCTGACTCTGCCGAACTCGCGATTGATTTGAGATTCTTATACAGCTTTTCAGAATCCAAGCTGTGTCCGTAGGAGCTCTGGGAGGGGCTTCTTTTGTGGGTGGGGCTAAAGGACTCCCCATATTTATTCATACCTGAGCTTCGTGAGGGAGATGTTGTGCGCGTGACCACCGAATCTCGTCTTCGTGATGGAGTGCATCTCCCAGAAGCCTGTCGAGAGGACGTGTGGGACGTCCGGTGACCGTGCGCGGTGGAACCTCTGCGATGGGACGAACTGCGCGATTCCCCTCGCCTCTGTGGAGACACGTTCGTAGATCTCGGGCTGCCAGAACGAGGGCTTCCACGGGATTGGCTGTCCCCGCGTCTGAAATTTGAATAGGACATGTGTCGCTGGGGGGAGAGGCCACTCATTGCCTCGTTGCTGAGATTGTTGGAGCGCCTCCTATAGGACGGGAGACCCAGGTCAGGGTTTCGGAAGGGGATTGTGGCTTTGCGCTCAGGACTGTGATTGGCTGGAAGAGGGTGGCCCCTCTCGAAGTAGCGCATGGGAGCA
This sequence comes from Acrossocheilus fasciatus, assembly GCA_036784905.1. Classification (NCBI taxonomy): domain Eukaryota; kingdom Metazoa; phylum Chordata; class Actinopteri; order Cypriniformes; family Cyprinidae; genus Acrossocheilus; species Acrossocheilus fasciatus. Next base: position 35,879,330 of record CM071938.1, on the reverse strand, counting down.
AGAGGACTGCCATCTTCCTGTTTCCTGTCCCGTGAGAGGAAGCGATTGGCTCTTTTAAAAATGGCGCGGCTGCTGCTTTGTTCTGTTTCTCTTCTAGGCTCTGTTTGAGGAAGACATGGCATTGATATTGTGCTGATGCATACAAATTATTGAAATAAATGAATAATTAAATAATTAAAATTTTCGTAACACTTAAGTATAGGGACCAATTCTCACTATTAACTAGTTGCTTATTAGCATGCCTATTATTAACATATTGGTTGTTTATTAGTGCACATATGCTGCATGACCATATTCTACATCCCTAATCCTACCCAGGTTTCCTATGTTTTCTAAGATACTGAAAACATGGACGGAATCGCGGTATCCAGCTATAAAAATAGAATTTACTGTATAACGGGAAATATCATGGAATTTGCTATTTGGGAAGAATTAATTAAAATGTCAGTACGCTTAAATCAAAACGCGATATGGACCAGTGTCTATGAATATTAAGCCGCGAAAATACTATTTAAATATGAATCCTGCATGTTCTGCATGTCCCTGTGTGAATGAATGGTGCGGATGCACGGTTTCGTTTACTACACACATACTGATTTCATAGGGCCCTACAATACCTAAACTTAATAAATACCTTACTAACTATTAATAAGCAGGAAATTAGCAGTGTATTGAGGCAAAAGTCGTACTTAATGGTATGTTAATAGCGAGAATTAGACCTTAAAAATAAAGTGTGACCAAAATTTTAAAGTGTTGTTTATTGATTATTGAATACACAGGACAAAATATACTAATATACACTCACTTTTGCAGTCTTACCCTGTAAAGCCTACTGTATCATAATTTATATGCACATCTCTAATTATCAACTGTTGTTCACAATCTACTTCATGCCTTCTGTTCTTACGGTTTATATATTTTTTTTAGCAAGTAAAAGGCCTTTTATGTGAATTGTAAATATACAATTAATATAAAAGTAAATGTAAGAATTGTTGTTGTTGTTATACTGTTATTGTTTCAAGATGAACTCTTACTGGACCGAAGCAGCTTTACTTGATTTTCCACACATCATTTTTAAGAAAAAACATGTTAAAATGTGAGTTTCAAATATGATCCATCAGGCTTTTGAGGAACGCTTATTTGTTCATCTCTCAATCATCATTGTATTGCATTGCATTATGAGTTTTGAAACTACAATTAAATCTTACTTAGACATATTTGGAAATATAAAGTGACAACTGGTATTTAAATGCTTTTTATGTAAGTAGTCTGTCTACTATTATAAAGATCTTGTTGATTTACATTACAAGCTATCAGAATTTCTTCTTGCTTTTTGACCATATAAATATCACTGACTACACCAAATTACATATTTTGCTTAGTTTGGGCCATTTTTCTTCTTCTTCTTCTTCAAAAAGGATTTTTCTGATTATCATTTCATATGTAAGGCTTTACAGGGTTAAATCTCACCTGTGTGTTGGCTGACACTTCCTCTTCTGCTCATGCTGATGCTTTCTCGTCTGCTTGTGTTGGCGCTCCCTCTTCTGCTCTGCATTTCTATCACAGAGCGACTTTCTGAGCGCTGAAGTGCTGGTTCCAGTTGAGTCATGCTTTAGGTCTCTTAGTTCAGTAACAGTTGTGTTCTTATAGATGAGTTTTTCAGGGCCTTGTGCTGCACATAAAACATCATCAGATTATTCTGCTGGCTATTTTCTTGAACTTTGCTTGGCACACATTAGTTTTTTTATGTTATCTGTGAAGTTATGCAGCATGGAATTCAATATAATATAACTATAAAACAATATAAGATAACTTGTTTAAAATATTATAAAAACTGACGTTCTTTGATGCTTGTTCCTGGTTTGCAGAAAAGTTGATTAGTAGTAGATTAAAGCAGATGGCACGACACACTTTAATGAGTCTTCATCTTCATCCATTATCTGAATTAGATACGGTCAAATAACATATTGATGTATTTCCAACAGTGTTCAACTCCACCTGCAGCTTGAGGAGAATGATGCTGATCTTAAGAAACAGATGTGCGCCAAAATGTCAGGTCGTGTAGCTGGTGCTCTCGCTGTATTTTTTAATCAAGGAGTAATCGTTAACCATTTAAAACAGAGATGTACAAACCAGTTGGCCTGCCATGCCATATCACAAGAGCGAAGGGGGGGGACTTTACTTCTAATTTATTTTTTGTTTTAACATGTTGTTTGTTTTATTTTCTAATTACAATGTATAGAATATAAATGAATTTGATTGTTAAGATTTTATTTGTTTTTAAGATTAAATACTATTATAGTTTTTTTGTGTGTGTATTTTTCATTTTAATTTTTTTTTATTTGTATGAGTTATTTTTTTAGTTGTCTATATTTTTATGTTTTATTAAAATGTGAATTTTTATTTTAATTTTATTTATTATAGTACATTAAGTTTAAATATTGCTAGCTGAAATTAAATTAGAAGTAATGTATTTTATTTTATCTTATTTTACTGTGTTTTAAAAACAATTGTTTATGGTTTTAATTTTAGTTTTAGTTAACTATAATAATAGTTTGGGCACCTCTGGTTTAAGCAAAACCTAATCAGATTTTTCCCCTTTAGTCTGATTCCACTTCGCACCTTAATTGTGAGTTTGTTTGTTTTTTATGGCTCACACTTTATTTTAAGGTCTAATTCTCGCTATTAACTACAACTTTTGCCTCAATAAACTTCTAATTTGCTGTTTATTAATAGTTAGTGCGGTATTTGTTAAGTTTAGGTGTTTGGTAGGATTAGTGATGTAGAATATGGTCATGCAGAATATGTGCTTTATAAGTACTAATAAACAGCCAATGGGTTAATAATAGGCATGCTAATAAGCAACTAGTTAATAGTGAGAACTGATTCCTAAACTAAAGTGTTTCTTCGCATGTAAACCATACAATGCATTTTTATACTATTTTAGTTTTGTTGTAGATCATCTGGTTACTCTGAACTCAACAGTGCACACTCTGGATTGATGCACACGGTCATGTCAAGAGACAAAGTGGCGAAGAACAAAGTGACATCGCAGCGGCTGCTTGTTCAGGACGCATCACCTTAATCTCCCTGATTGGCAGATTGTGACGGAATCCAAGCGCTCTTGAATAATTTACATCTCTGAGGTGAAGGTAGAGACTTTTAACTCCTAAATACAGCGATAAGTGCAATCTTAGCAGGATCTGTACCAGAAACAGGATATTTTAATGTAGCTCGTGGGTTAAACAAGTTCCTCAAGGCTTAAAGGTTAGATGGTTTTTATGCCAGAGCTCGAGCTACTAATCAAGCAATGTTACATTTTACAGTAACTCGGTTTAACATCTATACATGTATGAGGCATGAGCTTACAGCACAGACATGCAAGGTGAGCAAGACATGCACCTTTTAACGTAAGTAATGAAAGTAACCAGCAGTGATGGAATAGAATCAATTCAGTAGCAGAGGTGCACAAATAAAACACTCCACAAACCTTCTCAAAGCTGCCGAGGCTTCACTAATGCCCTTGCCAGCGTCTTGTATCTCTCCTTCTTCTCCCCATCTCTGTGGCGTTCCTCCTCTGGCTCTTTCCTTCATTACTTTAGGAGTGGCAGGTGTAACTCAAGCTAGACTCTGCCTCTCCTCATGACTATTTCATCACACCTGCGCTGTCCCTGTTGCACCCGAGTCTGCTTCCTTGTTCTCCTGTTCCCAGTTCACATGTTCTTCTTCTCGTCCTCTGTGTTCCTCAGTTATTTCCAGCTCTGGCTCTTGTTCTTCTCCGGTTAGTTTTTCACCCTGTCGATAACTAGTGTCGGTGGACGTGAGCCGAGCTCTCGCAGCTCAGTTGGACATGACTGATGACTTTGCGATTCGAGTGTGCTGCTGTTTCGTATTTTATTGTCCGTGTTGTGCCGGAATATAGTGTTACTGTCTGATCCCTGAGGACTCTACGTGATCGGCTCATTAAAATGCAACGGGATCACAGAGCAAACCTCTTATTCCCCTCTTTGTTTTCCATGAAGTCACACTGATGGCAGCTCGAGCTCTGGTGCTAATTGAAGTGCAGAATGCTTGGCCAGCTTGATCTTGGGTTGCACTTGGCAGAGGCCTTCTGACGAAAGCAATGCATTATTTTAATGTAAAAGGCCACACCCAAATGTACTATTTAGGAACCAAACATTAAATCGTGTCATTTGATTGCACACTTTGTAAAGTGAATGTGAGTGGTGTTTGTCCATGCGAAACACCACCGTGATGCTGAAATGTTTTGGGTGGTTGCCAGGGTGTTGCTATGAGGTTGGTAGGGTGTTACCACGAAGGTGTTCTAAGTGGTTGTCAGGGTGTTGCTATGATGTTGCTAAGGTGTTCTGAGTGGTTGCCACGGTGTTTGCTATAAAGGTTGCTAGGGTGTTCTGAGTGGTTGTCAGGGTGTTGCAGTGAAGGTGTTCTGAGTGGTTGTCTGGATGTTAATACGATGCTACTAGGGCGTTCTAATTTGTTACTGGGGAGTTGTCATGAGGTTGCTAGGGTGCTCTGAGTGGTTGCCAGGGGGTTGATATGAAGGTGTTCTTAGTGGTTGTCAGGGTGTTGCTATGAAGGTGCTCTGAGTATTTGCCATGATGTTGCTAGGGTGTTCTGAGTGGTTACCAGGGAGTTGCCCTGATGTTGCTAAGGTGTTCTGAGTGGTTGCCAGGGTGTTTGCTATAAAGGTTGCTAGAGTGTTCTGAGTGGTTGCCTGGGTGTTGCTGTGAAGGTGTTCTGAGTGGTTGTCTGGATGTTGATATGATGTTACTAAGGTGTTCTAATTCTCTTTCTGGGGAGTTGTCATGAGGTTGCCAGGGGGTTGATATGAAGGTGTTCTGAGTGGTTGCCAGGCTGTTGCTATGAAGATGTTCTAAGTGGTTGCCTGGGCGTTGCTATGAGATTGCTAGGTGTTAGGGGTTTTGAAAACTCTATAACTTTAAATATGAGCAGTAATAATAGTGAGGCTGCTCATGGCATAAAGAAAGTGTTCGGAACAGTATAAAAAAAAGCTTTTATTGATTGATCTCAGGCTGAATTCCTAAATCAAGTGAAGTACTTTTATATCGCTGTGTGAAGTAGTTTATAGTTACATTGCGAAATATCAGAGAAGACCAAGAGACGTGAGCTGAAGGGTCTCCATTGTGTCTCTCCTTCATGGCCATGTGGGGTCTAGCTGGTGTTTTCTGCCTGCAGGACGCTTTGACACAGGAGGACAGACAACATCTGTCGTTCTTTGCCCCCTCCCTTCCCTCCATTCATAGGCACACACTGCCTCTCCCAAATGGTGCCCTTTTGTATCGGCTATTGTCCGCCGCTACATTGTGTGACTCTGCCTGTTCCCCAGAGCTCCATTGATGAGTGTTGTAAGAGACCTCAGCCAGAACTCCTCTGAACTTCTCCTCGAGCTTAATGTTTAGCCATAAAGGCTCAACAAAAGACATTTTGTTCTCTAGCTACATCAGTGTTAGGATACAAAATCTCACACTAACTTTCTCTAGAATAGTGCAAGAGAACATAATTAAACTTGTTTTTGGTTGTTGTTTTTGTGATGTGTGTTTGAAATCAAGAAAGGCTTTCCCGCCAAAACACCTGCCAAATAGTTAGGAAATGTGCCAACTAGTTCAGGGTTTTTTTCCCTTTCCCAAATCCTTAAATTTCTCCCCTCTAGTCTGGTTGGAAAACTTGTAAACATCCTGCAGCTATTTGACGGCGTTTCTCAAAGGCCCCTCTCTTGAGCGATGCACCCGCAGCAGGCAGAATGTGGGGTAAAGCCATGAATAGCCCAGTATGGGGTGACCAAGAGGCCAGAGCAGATGTTAATGATTAGCTTCGTTCTCATCCCTATAAAGAACCCGCATCCCAATCTATTCCCCATTTTCTAAAGAACCATTTCCAACCCTTACAGAGTGGCACACATAGAAGTCATAAATCCAGCAAAGAGAAAAGAAAACGTGAACCACCACAAAAGAGGCTTGCAAGAAAAGAGGCTCCAATTTAGAAGCCTCTCACAACACTGTAAAGTTTGTTTTTGGTGGTTTGTGTGGTTTATAAGTTTGTCTTTTCTTTAGGCTGAAAATGCTGTAAGAATTGTGTCAGCATTCAAATATGAATGTAAGGATGCTCTATTTTAAGCCCAATATATATAAAACAGAAGTGTGTGGTGGAGTTACTAAAACAACGAAATACTTTCGATAGTTCATAATCTTTATTTGGAAAAATAATTTAAGCTAAAACTTCATTCAGAGAAAGAAAATCAAACAAAAGCCTGTTAATGAAAACAATAGCATTAATAACATTTTTTACAATCCTTCTTTAAATAACTTTTTCTCAAAACATCCCAGCATCCCGAAGTGCCTTTGCAAGTAACAGGAACAACTTAGGAAAAACGCAAACTTAAATAATCTTAAAAACATTACAAATATTTAGAAATACAACTTAAATAAAAATAAATTAACTTAAATCATACAACTCTTGTTATAAAAAGAAAACAAAAAACATACAAACAAGGATATTATTCATAATCAACAACACAAACTTATTTTTTTATGTCGAAAAACAAATTACATACATTTTCTAAACCATAATGCAAAAAAGCGGAGGCTTGGAAGACTTTGAGATTTTTTTTTTGAGCACTTACACATAGATTCCACTGGTCATGTGACAGGATATGACATCATGTGACATTTTAACCCAGTGCAAGACAGGCCAGTATGGCTGAACATCCACCGTTTTGATGTAGTCCCTTGTACACTGACTTGTGGGGCCAGCAAATGTTGCCAAAATATTGCTAAAATGTTATCACAACTTCACCAAGGTGTCAAGACAGTCAATGGCAAAACGATTTGTGACACATTTATTTTAAACTACGTCCTTAACATCCTTAATGTTTGGTGCAGTCTCTGGGCACAGTAAAAGCCTGTGGGAATTATTGGCGGAAAACCAGCAAATGTTGCCAAAATATTGCTAAAACGTTGCCACAATGCTGACACATTATTGGACATCACATGGCAAAACACTGCGATACTTAACTTTTCTTGTATTCTCTTCTCTTTCTTTATTTCCTTCCTAATGCCATTCTCGTGTGATGAACCCACGTTGAAAAACATTTAAAAATGGACACATATTGTCCAACACCTTTAAAATGGCTTTACAGGTAAATTTTACAACTACATTTGAAATTTTAATGACACTCCTGCCATCATTATCATTTCCACAAGCTTCCAAGCCTACAGGCCACCACTGCCTGTGCCTCTTTCAGTACAGAGAACCAGCTCATCCTGAATATCAGTTAATCAGTCTTAGTTTCTCAGCAGCAGTAGTCATGAGGTGGGACATTTCCACCAGGTTTCGAGCAGCAGCATTTTCTTAGGGAGTTCAAAATGTCTCCCATAGGACACAATGAGCATCGGCTTCCTGCAGGCCCATTACACCTGAGATGGGAAAAGACAACAAAACGCCAGTTAGTTCGTTCTCAGATTCAAGGTAAGAATGCTAAGTGGACACACTTTCTTTGCATAATGTATAAAGTCAACTACATGTGACACTCACCTCAGTTGCAATTACACATTCATCTTTTTCCTCCGACATCACCATGACGGATTTGTATTTGGTGTCGACACAAGCCGACGTGGATGCCGATGCACATGCCGACGCACATGCTGACTCGGAATACAGCGAATCGGAATACTTTGATTCTGAATACTTCGATTCTGAGTACTTTGATTCAGAATACTTTGATTCAGAATACCTTGACTCTGAATATTTTGACTTTTCTGATGCATCACTGTAAAGAAAAAAGAGAGCAGCATGTTAGCAGTGCATAAATGTTAGTGGACATTGAGGGAGTAGTCAATGAAGTTGTTATCTTGGACAAGAATACTCAAACACAATTTTTACCTTTTCAGACGTTTCCTGCGCTTCTCCTCAAATTCAGAAGAGTCTTGCAGAGATTGGCACTTTACATCCTCGCAGCTCTCGGACAACTCCTTCGCCGCCATCTCCTTCCCACCGTGCTCCAGTTTCACCTCATGCTTCACCTCGTATTTTACTTCATGCACAAGGTTGTAGTCTGCAGGCGCATGTCGTGTCTTATAGCTCCTCTTCTCCTTCTCTGTTGTCATGCTCAGGTCGTCATGATCGCTGTGAAAATCGATCTTCTTGTTGATGTTCTTTAAAGGCGCTGCCCCGACGACGCTTACGGCCAGGTCTTTGTCTCGGTGACAGTTGTTCGTGAGGTTGTTGATCGTTTCGTTTTCCCCGTTGGCGACCTCCTCCTCTCTATCCCGTCGGCGCTGCTGAACCTTCGAGCGAACGCAAACCACCACCACGGCGCATGCAACCACCAACAACAACACCAGCAGGACTCCCGATCCCACGGCAGTCCAGGGAACGTCACCGGCGATTTGGGACGCTCTGTCCGGAAGCAAGAACTGGCAGTTGCGTCCTCCATATCCCGGAACGCATGCACACACGTAGCGATTGTTCCTCTCGTGGCAGGAGGCGCCATTATGGCAGGGGTTGTGTTGGCAGCGGCTCACAGGTGAGCTGCAGTTCCGTCCGGTGTATCCAGGTGGGCATGTGCAGATGTAACCGCTGGCTCCTTCCTGACAAGTCCCGCCATTTTGGCAGGGGTACAGCGAGCACTCGTCTCCAGCGCGATCGCAGTTCATGCCCGTGAACCCTTCGGGACACTGGCACAGGTATGAGTTCACCAGATCAACACAACGTGCACCTGTGGACCGAAAAAGGAAAGAGAATGAGATTCTGGACCGCTTTTGATCGCTAAGATTCCTCAAGTTCAAATCCAAACGTGCATCATACCATTAGAGCATGGACTGGAGGAGCAATGGTCAATCTTCTTCTCGCAGTTGAACCCTGCGTATCCTGTGGGACACTGGCAGAAGTAACCACCATCGGGGTTGTCGGCGCAGCGTCCGCCATTAAAGCATGGCCCGTCCGCACACGTCATGGCACTAAGCTCGCAGTTGTTGCCATAAAAACCAGGTGGACAAGTACAGCTGTAGGTGTTCTCCATGTCCTATGAATGCAAAAGGAACAGGATGCTTAGTAAAACAACCAGAACGAGTGTTTAGTGCAAAAGCGCTAAAGTCTAATTTACATGTTGGCAAACTTACAGTGCAGCTTCCTCCATTGCGGCAGGGGTTTCCTGTGCATTCGTTGACCTCGATCTCACAGCTGGCTCCCGTGAATCCTGGCCGACAGGAACAGGTGTAGCTGCCCTGACCGGTGTTACTACAAGTGGCTCCATTCAGGCAGGGCTTATGATGTGTGCAGTAGTTCAGATCTGTAACAGAGGCGGACATATGTTGAGCACATGTGGATTAATCCGACCCAAAGCAGCGACACATGGCTGGACCGCAGCTGGACAGCTGCTGCACGCTCAAACGTCTGTCCCGTATCTCTCTTTCAGCCAGCCTCTCTCCTCTCTACCAAACATCCTTGTGTCGCTTAGTCTTTCAAGGCCATTCTAAATGCTTTTCTTTGATCTTTTGTGTGTCTTTCGCTCTGCTCGCTTTCTTACCTTGGTTGCAGAAGAGGCCACCCCAGCCTTCCTGGCAGTTGCATTGCCATGGTTGCTGGCAGGTTCCATGAAGGCATCCTGGGTAACGTATGCACTCATCACAGTAGCGGCCTTTAAAGCCCACTCTGCACCTGATGCACAACATAAACAAATCGTCCAATTAGAAAATCAATCCCGAAGGTGATTTCAACAACAGCTAATGACGTAAACATTAGATGAACATACTTGCACTCTCCAGGTTTCTCGCAGAAGCCGTGCTCCTCGTCGCATCCCGGAAGGCAAATTGCTGTAAGGAGGACAAAACACCTGCGTTATGATCGTGAAAGTACATTTTCTTATTTTAACTTTGTTTTCTGTAAACCCTAACTAGGACATTTTATGTCAAATGAAGAGGGAGGTGGGGTCACTTAAACCTATTAGCGGTCTCTCCTGCTAAAAAATACTCAAATCTCCTAATCACCACTGAAGAATTTCTGCTTAACACATGACAACAATAGGGCGCTCACAAACAAGGGGACCCTTCTTTCCTCCCTCTCTTCACTGTGGGTCAAAACTTTTTTTCTCCCTCCTGTGCTCTCAATGTCTCCGGGTAGGGAAGATAAGAGTGGACAGCTGGTGTATGCGCGGCCAGCGGGCGACAGCTGCTCCATTGTCTGCGCACTCCCGGCAGCTGCCCACTTCAAACAATACCTCCCTTACGCCAGCCAATCAGAAGCCAGCCCACTCTGGGAGCAACCAATAGGACGCCAGCATGTAAATTTATGGCACGCGTGAGATTATTCCTAAAAACTTTCCTCCTCCCGACTGGAATAAATCAAGTGGTGTGTTGTGAGAGTGGGCTGGAAGGGGGAGTGTGAGTGTGGGGGGCGGGGGTATTAGTTACAAGTTGTTCGTAACCGTTAACTTTGTTTTTTTCCTTGCTTTTTCTCCCTCTCTTTTCTAAATAAGTTACATGCAAACTTTTCTTTAAATCTGGGATGAGTTTTTCAAACCAACAACATTCCATTTACAGAATTTTATGCAATGTTTGTTATTTTAATATACAATATTTTAACTCACGTTCTGTGCAGTACTGGCCCTTCCACCCGGCATCGCAGATGATTTCTCCACGTTCTCCGCAGGTGAAATGACCGAATGCATCATCTCTGGGCCGGCAGAATACGGAGCATCCCTCGCCGTAGTAGTGCTCGTCGCACACAAAGCGGTAGGAGTACTTGAGCTCGGTTCGACCCACGCTGTGCAGGTCCTGAGACCAGTCCTCGCCCACAGTCAAGTGCCGCTGTGTGGTCATGGTACTGATGATACGCTCTGGGTTTTCTGTGTAGAAGATGATTTTCAGTGATGCAATTCAAAAATATTCATATTTGCATTCTTTTTCTGTTATGAGACCACATACCTGTTGTCAGGTCCTCTTTGGAATCAGCATGCACTGCTTCGATGATAAGAGAAAAGGTTCCCTGCAACAGCAAAAACAGATTTGTCCATCAGAAAATGAGGTGAACATTATTACTTCTGAATTACTTCTCAATGCATCAATGCATCAGCACTCACCGGCCACGTGAAACCGAAATTCATCCTGATGGGATTGGTGAAAGAGCCATCCGGTAAGGTATCTGGCACTTGGAAAGAGTTGGAGCCCAGCACAGGGGTGACGGTGCCTCCGTAGGTGCAGGGCGGCTCTGGAGATGCATTGGGCTGATAATGTTTTAAGCAGATGCGGAAAAAAGTCTTGCACTCGCACTGCTGGTACGGTGTGGTCAGTCCACCTTTACAGCAGTTCTTGTTGCCTTGCACACCCTTCTTGTTTAAAAACTCCTGCAACTTCAGCTCGAAGACGCCTGAGGAAGACGCCTGGAGAAGAAGTAATGTTTGAATTTTAGATCTAAATGGGATTGCAATTAATACACTGCTTTAGATTCACACATGAGTGAGAAGTCAGTCTTACCTGGCAGAGCAGCATGTACAGGATGGAGAAGAGCAACAGTAAGTAGCGTCCCATGATGAATAAATAATAAATAAATAGGTTATTGAAAGTCTTTGAGCAACTTGGCTGCTCCCAGATCAGTCAGGGGATCCCTCGTATTAAAAGCCTTTTCTTTTCGCCGACTGATTCATTGGAAGAGGCGTGCTTTCAGAAGGTACTGAGCGTGAACGCAGTTCCTTTTCATGTCAAGTGCGCACAAAGCGACAGAATTCCCAGTTCTCCCCCGAAAAAAGTGTGTCCGAAACAATCAGAGAAGTCCCAAATTAAAATAAACGGACTTGTTGAATTCCGTCGGAATGGTATAATCCTCAGAAGTCGGAGAAGAAAAGTTGAAAAGATGCTCGCGTGTGTTCTTATAGTTCCTTCTTGGTCTGATTATAAACCAGGGTTCGTCACTGGTCCAACATCCCTCCTCACGTCCTTCTCCCGCGGTCTCTGTGCGTTTGTATCTGGAGCGAGGCCGCCTGCCGCCAGTTTTATACGGGGTGCCACATGCCGGGGTAATAATATGCTAATGAACCACTACCCCCAATCTGTCCCACGCTTTACAATGCGGCTCCCTTGCAACCAGCCCCTACCAACCAACCTCTCCTCAACACATCAGCGCTGCTTGTGTGTGCGTAAAAGTGACTGTAATTTACAACTTGAAGTTTTAGACGTTAGATTATTTATTATAGATACATTGTTTGCATTATAATATATGTACAATGCGACGCAATTGAAAAACGCGTGATAGTTTTGTGTTTGTTTATTCTTTCAAGGAGTTATAAAACCCGTGTGTTTTATTTGGCATAATTAAACTAATCTAAAAGTTAACTAACAGCACATTTGAGGCAGACAATCTCAGTTTACTTCCCTTTTCGTTTCCTGCTTCAGGGAGTCTCCTGATTTGTGTGTAAAAAACATTCCTCAGGCTAACACTGTGTGTGCGTCAGGCAAACTCACAAAAGAATACGCATCATTTGTATGGAGGCCAAATTCTCCACTTGCTTTCCTTTTTCCGCTGTGTGTGTGTGCGTGCGTGTGTATGTGTGTGTGTGTGTGTGCGTGTGTGTGTATTAAACGCGTGCAGTGAAAGAGTCCGAAGCGCGCGCGCGAGCGTGCGTGGGTGCGTGCGTGCATGAGTGAGTGTGTGTGTGTGTGTGTGTGTGTGTGTGTGTGTGTGTGTGTGTTGCTCGCGTGGCCATCCCCGGGGCGCTCCGCTATTGTGTGCAGGCGGAATAAGTTTGCTCTCAGCTGTATGGTAATTCAAGCAGCACCTGCGCTACCGTTCTCATAATCGGGGGATCCGCGGAGCCCCACAAAAACAAGCAAATCGCCTCCTTATCGTTCCATTCTCAGCGGCCCATTTAAATAAATATATGTTTGTTTTTCCTGGTCTTTTGAACGTCTTCGATGCCCGACTGTTGTCTTACATTAGAACCCGCTACGATTTCCCCCCAAGCCAGTATTCGTTGTTTGGAGGGGGAAAAAAAGTGTGTGTGTGTGTGTGTGTGTGTGTGTGTGTGTGTGTGTGTGTGTGTGCGCGCAAAAGAAAAAAGAGGCAGATTTGCGCGTGTGTAGTGGGGGTGGTGGAGGGGGGTGTTAATTTGGTCGTTCATTTAAGTGCGATTTTCTTAAGCACAAAAGCTTTTCGCCTGAGGTCCATAGTAACCAAACACAAGTGAGACAAATTACATCACTGTGTTAAGATATGCTTTGAACTCTTTCTGTATTTCCAATCCACCAACCTTTAAATGAGCCAAATTTTCTGACATCATAGAGTGGAAAAAAATGGATTCAGTGAAACTTTGCTGGTCGCAGGGGGCAGGGGTGGGACAGTGGGAATGAGCTGGGAAAAGATGGCATTCCTCCTTTTCTGTGTTTACTCCCTGTGTATGATCTGAGTTTAGAAGTTTTTCCCCATCACATATATTTCTAGTAGCCTAACTAGATCGTGTTTTACTGTTCAATTTTATTATTTAAAAAACTGTTATTTGTAAAATAATGTTCTGAATTAAACAATTTAATAAATAAAATACCAAGCCAATCTTATATTTACACTTTTGCATTTATTTGTAACCGTAAAACTTTCTGATGACAACACAAGTGGTACACAGAATGTCACCTGATGACTTAAAGTTTATTGAATTGCGTCACCAGCAACTAACAAAGTATGACCCATAAAAATGCCAATAACACAAAACACTACCATAATGCAGTAAACACTGATTAAACAACCAATAATGCAACATAAAACACACCATTGCAGATCATTTTTTTAATAAAGCTCAACAAATGCAATATTTTGCTATTTTTCCCCCTCATAAAACATATACTTTTTATTTATAATTTTAGGTTATGTATTTTTTTTGTCATTTTTGTGTTGTGTTGAGTTTTTTTCAGATAGTTCATACTTCCATTATACTTTTATAGGCCATGATTTTTTTTTCTGTAGCGTGTTTACTTTTTTTTTTTTTTTTTTTTTTTTGCAGTGTACAAAAACGAGTTCTTGAGCCACAGCTTTGGTCCGGTTGTTTTGCTCGTTGGCTCTCCCCTGTGGAATGAGCTAACCGTGAAGTGAGGAGCCTGCAGGAGCCTAACTCAAGCCCCTCAGCTACTATCACGTCAGTGGGACTCGATCGCTTCTTGTTCTTGCCTTTCTTTGCGCTTTCGTTTTTCATTGATTGTGAAGCCCCTCGGGGGACAGTCGCTGAAGGGGGTCTACGGTACGCCTTCAGACGCGACCAGACCCTTACACACCATCTGCCACTGACTAAACGCCTGTCTCCTCCCTCCCTCTGCCCGTGTGTGTGTGTGCTCACTGCCCTGCGTCTAAATTGAACTAGAAGCATGTTAAAGAACCTGTAACGGTATGGGCCGGCAGGGGCCAGATGGCGCAGGCGAAGCCAGAAGTGTTGCAGTCCCAGCGGAGTTAGACAGCACATGGGCGGCCGTGGGAACCTAAGCTGGGCTCGCATCACACGGGATCGATCATATGAAGTCGTGTGGGGATCACAATTAGGGGCTATAATGTTGTTTGCGACCTATCGATCGGCGCAGGGGTTGGAGAATCTGATTTGATACGCCACGCTGTATCTTAAAGCGCGGCGCTAGATTGGAGAAGGTAACATTTTAGAGCAGAGAGAGAGAGAGGAAGATGTGCGCACAACAGATCACTTTTGGGGAGGGGGTTGATTATTTTTAAGGGGATCTCAATTGTGAAATGTGCATAAAAAGTAATTTTCTTAGCGCAATGAAATTTGACGCCACTAGCACAGCTAAAAAACACTGTAAAGCTCAGGTAGTTTGTGATATAGTCAAATTTTATCGACATATCGCGAAACTGATCGCTCCTCAGCATCACTGTTGTCATGGTTACCTCTTCAAGCAAACGCTACTAATCGTTTTTTTTGTGTGTGTGAAAAAATCAAACCCTTCAGTGTATTTGTTTACTGCTATAGCCTACATAGTTAATTGTGTTTTTGTCCCTTGTTCTGTTTATTCATTTATTTTATCTATTTATTTATTTTTTGTAATGTAGCCTATTTGAAAATGCATAAATAAAACATTAAAAAACGCGACTAACCCGTCGAAATATATACTTGTCATTTTTAAAAAAGAATAAGCAAAAGCACTTTTGCTAATAGGCTACACACCCAACTTTTTGTTTTGACTTTAAGCCTTCCCTGCTGAAAAAAAAACCCCAAATAGAGACCATCACAGAATTTGTAATGGTTTTACTGGTTATAACGGGAATTGTACTGTTTTTAATGGAACCATGGTATAATTGGTCACCTTCTGTTGGTGGCTTGTTAAAACCACTAAATCCTAATGGAACATGTCCCAAAACACAATACAGGAAACTATTTTTTAATGGTTTTAATGGTTAAAAGTTGATGGTTTGTAATGTTTGTAATTGACTGTTCCCAAGAGCTTGATTGACAGGCGATCTGACCAATCATGACGCCGAATCCGCCATCTTGCCCGACATCACGGTTTAAATAAAATACGTTCTGATGTTCATTCGTGTTTATTTCGTGCTTTGAGTAGAAATATGAAAAGATGGCCAGTTCAGGTGTCTCATGAATACAGTGATTTGTCACATTAAAAAGCCGTAAAACGGTTTATTGTTTGAATTTCTTTTTAAAAAATGTCAAAATCTGAAAGCTGAGACTTTGTTTGATACCAGAAGTCTTGTGCTTTCAGTTTCATCTTTGATCCGCGATGTATTTTTCACTGCGTGAGAACATGATGTGTAGTGTGAGAGCAACATAGCTTGTCGGACATAGCAACAGTAACCAAGGAGGGCGGGTTTTTGCGAAGGGTCAGCCATTAGAATTTCTGATGGTTCCTGTTTTATTTTTTATTTATTTATTTTCCTGGAATCATAAATATTGTTTCAGTCCCATATGTATTTTATGGTTCTGCTAAGATACACAAAGCGCGTAGGTTGGTAGCTACAGGCGCGTTCATCAGGCTACCTGTGGTCTGAGCATTGTTTTAGATCATATTACTTTGACCAGCTGCCCCAACAATTCTCGCGCGCCCCGGCTCTGACCACGAGGCTCATTATCATGCGCCGTTGCCATGGACATGATGGTCGTGGCTTCATTGAGCTTCTCTCGGGGGCCTCCCGCGGGGATACAATCATTCAATAATTACGCGGGGATCCTCTTATTTGCGCCCGCGTGCGTCTGTTTGTGGGAGTGCGCGAGCGTAAGGAGACAGGCGTGGACGTTTGGGAGCTGACGCTTGTCGCGTGCCTACGCGTATCAAAACACATCTGCTTCGAGGGCTCCAGGGACTGATGCCACCACAACATATCGACCTCTGTCTCTCTCTCAGCATATTGATTTGACAAGTCATAGGCATTTTTGACACCACGGTCCCCACGCTAAAGATGTCGATGCAGTGCGCCTTCATCCCACGTGATGATTCAGGTTTTTTTTTAATATGAATTATATCTTGTAGTTCTACTATCTAGCCCATTAGTCAAAAGTTTGGACTCACCTCACACTGCATGTTTATAATGATTGCAAATACCTCTTTATTCACGGCTTATTGCTAAATAGCTTTTGTAGACAAATACAGTGCCTCAAAAGTATTGAGACACCTACATTGAAAATGACTGAATTTCGTTGCAGTACATACGAACATATCAATATTTTAAAGAAGCACATATATACATTAAAAAAGCATGCAACTCAGATTAATCTGGCTAATATTGGACCATGAACTAGTTTTTTTTTTTAATTCAGTTTAATTAATATTAAATTATATTTTTTAAAAACATTAAATATAATAGCATAATTTTTGGCCAATATGAGACATGCATATACATAAAAATTTAATATAAAATAGTATACTTGACAAAACATTTTTATTCATTCAAAAATAGGTTTTTAAATTATAAAGTAGTATTAAACTAGGTTATTTAAACTATATTAAAACTTGATACTATTTTAGTTTGATGATTAATGTGATGAAGTGTGTGAACTTGAGAAGAACTGACTTCACACATCCACTAAAAATCAATAAAACATCAGCTTAATCAAAGACATAAGCAAAAGAAGAAGAAAAGGGAATGTTAGCGAAGAGAAAAGATCCTTTAAAGACACTTGCTCTAATATTTTTTTTATTCTCTAATATAGTAATAATGAGGCATGAAGTGTAACTTAGATGTCAGATTCATTTTGGGGTCATTGTGCATAAACTTAATTTAACTGGAAAGCACAGAGAAAGAAAAGCGCCATGTTCCTCCTTCACTCATTAAGTAAAGGTTCTTTATTGGCATTGATGGTTTCATGAAGAACCTTTAACATCAATGGAATCTTTCCATTCCACAAAAGGTTCTTTATAGCGGATTTTTATGATGTTCTTCACATTTTCTGTTGCACAAAACGTTCTATAGAAGAAAAGGGTTCTGTGGAATATTAAAATGTTCTTCACACTAAGAAAAAAAAAATGGTTCTTTATAGAACTGTTCACTGAAAGTTTCTTTAGAGACCAAAATAGCTCTTCTATGGAATCACTGTTAAAACCCTCTTTTGAAAGCTTTGTTTTTAGGAGTGTTTAGATGCGCCTCATGAAGTTCAATGACTGATGAATGTCCAGAATGAGCAGAAATAAAGCGTTTATTTGTTTGTGTTTTGATCTCTATCTAATTCCATATGTTTCCCCCGTAGTTTTGCGGACTTTACTGTTACTCTAAAGTGTGAAAACCGTAATAATGAAGAATGAGTAGGTGTGTCCAAACTTTTGACTTGAAGTACTTCAGGCTTTTGTTTTGAAAATGAAGCCTCTTTCTCTGTCTCTCTCTGTTGCAGCATCTGCCCTGAGGATGAACAGATGTAGGCACCTGTGTTTAGGGCTCACACATCCCCCATCCTCCTTTTCTTCTCCCTCTCCTCCCTTTTAACCTCCTCAATCCTCCTCAGAAGGGCCCACAAAGGGGTAAAAGAGGAGGAGGGGGCAGTAACTATACCCCCTGCTCTATACCTCCATCACCCCCTCACACACACACATACATGTTCCCTGAGGACACAAGCTCTCTATGAGCCTTTGTCATGAGCACTATCTTCCAGACAAGCCCGAACAATCTGTTGCAAGATGATTGCTCATTTCCAAACAACGCTGACAACACAGGTGTGTGTGTTTGGGGCGCATCGCATGCATTCAGGTTCATTTATATGGGACGCTAAAGCTCTCGAGTGTCACACTGGATGAAACGCACGGTGCGTGATGGGACACACTGGGCGTGATTGTAGGTTACAAGAGCCGCAGGTACAGTAATCACGCTCCCCAACACACTTCTGTAACAAACTCGAGTGTTGAATGTCAGCGTCACACCCTCCAAAAAGTGACCCGCCCTCAACAAAGCCACAGAAAAACAGAATAACTAAGATCAGCTTTTAAGACAAAGCCGGTGGCAGGTGTTGAGTGTGTCGGTGGTAAGATGAAGCTCGTGGGAAGAGCTTCATCACAAAAGGACTTGTTTTCCATGCACGCACTGATCCGGAGTCAGCGGTCGAAGGCTGTCCTCCGACATCTCATCCATCACTGCTCAACATCAGATATGACTCTAGATCAGCGACGCGGACACGCACACCATGATGCTCATGTTTATGTTCACCTTTAAACGAAACAACTCAATAACTGTCCAAAACCAGCCCCTGTGTTCCTTACGATTGTTTAGTGAGGGTTACTGATGATGGATATTGACCAGGCCAATCAATCGGTCAGTTTTTAAGGCAGTTTTCAGTTAATTTTTTATTTAATTGTATTTCTATGAACTTAACTAATGTTTTTATGAAATGCATGCATTTTAATTGATTGTTTATATATTTTCATTGTTAAAAAGTTATATACACACATAAATTATATATGTATAATCGATATCTATCGACTGGACTTTTTTATTATAATTTAAGATTTTTTATTTAATTAAATTAAAATAATGTATAAATATGACATTACAAATACATTATAATAATAAATCTAGTGTAATATAAAGAGTTGATTTAGGACATTTTGAATATGTATATATATTGATTGATATATATATATAATTCTTTGATATTTGATATAGATTTTAATATGATTTATATTATATTTTATTGTAAGAAATATAAACATTAACAGTAATAATAATAAACATGGTGTAATATAAAAAATTGATTAGGAAATTTTGTGTATATTTAATTTGTCATATTTTATAAATGAGTATTGTAAATAATTATATTAAAGTTGTTATTTTTCAAATAAAAATACATTTTATATATTATACATTTCTTTGATAAAAACAGAAAAAAACAGTAATATTGTGAAATATTATTACAATTTAAAATAACTTTTCTATTTTATTATACTTGAGGAGAGACCCCCCCCACATGATTGTAAACTGCTTTGGGTGTATTGCAATACACATTAAAGTGCTATATAAATGCCTCATTCATTCATTCATTCATACTTTAAAATATAATTTATTCTTGTGATGCAAAGCTGAATTTTCAGCATCATTACTCCATCTTCAGTGTCACATGATCCTTCAGAAATCATTCTAATATGCTGATTTATTAACAGTAAATGTACATGTTTAATATTTAATATTTGATTGCACCTGTTGACAGCAGGTGTGGAGTCCGTTCTTTTAGGTCACACTGGACTTAAGTGTGTCTTTTTTTGTCTTCCTGTTGCCCTCTAACCCTTTCTCTCTCTATTTTTCTTTTTTTTCTCCAGCGTTTCTCCACTGTGCACCTGTTGTGAGCTCTTCAGGAATTCTCTCTTACACGTCGGTCGCTCGGGGACAAACAGGGGTCCTGAAGGTGAGGGGGTGAAGCACTCTTTCTTTCTCAGCACTCAGCCTTCTCTTCCTCCACTGTTTTTCTCTGGCCTTCCTGCATTCTGTCGCTCTTGTGCTCTCTCTGTAGAGGTCTTAGACCCCTGCCCCGTGAGTCTCGCCCCAGGGGAGAGGGGCTTTTGTGTGCCGATGCCCCTGCAAGCTGGACAGACAGCTGCTGTGGAGTGGTCATCTCCACACACACACACACACACACACACACACACACACACACACACTCTGTCTATTACCCGCGGTCTATTCAGCTCACAGGCAGAAATGCAAAGGCATGGTTCTGCGAAACTTTAATGAAGACAAAGTCCAGCATGCAATGGAGGCCGTGGCTCTGTAGTGACCTGTACTCACTTACTTTAGACTCCGCAACCATTTATGAGATAATAAGAGAAACTCCAGAGCGACTGTGTCATTTATTCAAGTTTATAGAGAATGAAGGCTTATTTAATGCGCGAGGGAGGTGTTTAGTGACTTTAATGCTTTTTTGATGCTGAAATCTCTGTACGGTGCTCAAACATTACTTTTTATTGTATGTTATTAAAACAAATGGTCCACAAATAATTGTTTAAGGAGTGTGTAGAGACAATTTCATTTTGCTTCTCCATTTTACCACCTTTTCTAATTGTTTTCTAATTTTATGCAACCTAGCAATCCAAACATGTTTCTGTATTTTTATTGTTATTTAAATTAGTTCACTTGAATTTGTTATATGTAAGATATGTCAAATATTTTATATTAAATTAAACATAAATGCAATTGTAATAAATGTAATTGATAATTATATTATATTTGTATATTCACATATATTCATTAATTGACCATTATATATCATTAACCAAGATTATATATGTTAAAAGGTATTGTACAACTTCTAATTTTATCATTTTTACAAGTGAAATCTTTTATTCATAAAAGATAACTAATATTTACTATTTAATATTTATAACTTTTAATGTTAAAATTAGTGCTTTTAATTTTAATTATAATTTAAATTTATTTATTTGTATTTTTTAATGAACAATTACATAGTATTTCATGCAGTTATGAAAAATAATAATATAATAATAATTAAACCTAAACATTTTTTTGGCTTGCTAATTTGCATGTTTTTCCAAAAGGTGGTAAAATGATGAAGCAAAATGAATATTTCTCTATAAAACAACTTATTTTACACAAAACAACTAAAATTAAAAAAATCACTCTCTTCTACTCATTTTGAAAGACTGAAAACACATTTAAGCAATGTAATTCCAAGTAATTTTCATTCATGTAAAGCTTAAAAATAGCATGTTGAATGTGTATTGACCTAAATGAGGATGACAGCCTCCACATATACACACACATACACATACACACACACACACACACACACATACACACACACACACACACACACACACACATGTGGCCATGTCTCTGTTGTCCTGTTGCAGAAGCAGATCTGTGTGATAATGCCATTGTGTGGACGAATCTAATGACGCCTGTTGGTGTGTTATTAAGGCAGCACAGGGGTCATTAGGAGTGTGTGTGTGTGCGAGTGATATAATAAAAGCAGCACGCGGGTCATTAGGAGTGTGTGTTCAGTTGGTTCCCATGCTCTGAAGCAAAGCTGGACAGCAGGGCTGTGCTTTCACACACACATCATGGCACACGCCTGTTGACTGAGGCACAAAAAAAGTGTGTGACATCGCCGTGCCCTGGCGCCCCTCTGCATCCCCTATGTCTTTTCTCATCCCTCCCCTCCCACCCTCATTCTTCCTTTCTTTCTTTTGGGAATCTCTCTATCCGTCCGTCCCTCCCCAGCTTAGAGTCCTGTGTTCCAGCGAGACCCTTCCTCTTCTAATCATTTTTACCCATCAGATGATCCGGCCCCTTATTTCACACTGAGACTATTAAGATAGAGTCCTCCCCCTCTACACACACACACACACACACACACACACACACACACACACACACACACACACTACTGCAGGTCCTGAGGGACAGCATTGGAAGCATTGTGTGTGGAGACACATCTGCGTCAACACACATGTACACATTCAAACAGTGACTCTCATACGCCCAGGTCATATTTCACCCCAAAATCTAAAGAAAATTTCATTTTATATTTCATGTAATATGTTTTACATAATATTTTGAATAAACAGAGAATCCCGTTTTAGGACCATTCTGATTTTTTGCTTTGCAACATTATTTTAATGACAATTAGGCAAAACTCGTTTACACAATGGAAATAAGTAAATTAAATAATTATCATTACCATAATGCAGTAAGTAAATAAATAAATAAAATAAATATCATTATCAGAATGCAATAAGTAAATAAATAAAATATTTCTTATTACCTTGATTTTAAAATGAAATAATTCTCATTACCATAATGAGTAAATAAATAACTTTCATTACTGTAATGCAATAAGTAAATAAAATGATCATCAAAATATCATTCTCATAAAGCAAGGAATTTTCGTTACCATAATGCAATACGTAAATAATTTTCATTACCATAATGTTAAAATAAAATAATTCTTTTTACCATAATATTAAAAATAAAATAATTATCTTTACCATAATGCAATACATATGAAAAATGATTATCATAATGTAATGCAATAAGCAAATAAATATTTATCATTGTCACAATGCAATAAATAAATAAAATAATTCTCATTACCACAATCCAATAAGTAAAATATTTATTACCATAACCTTAAAATAAAATAATTCTCATTACCATAACGCAAGAAGTTCTCATTTCCATAATCCAAAATAAAATAATTATCATTACCATAATGCAATAAGTAAATGTTAAAAAAAATATCATTACATAATGAAAAATTCTTATTACCATAATGCATTTTTTTCTCATTCTCATTACTGTGATGCGATATGTTAAAATGCTAATACTTTGTTTTAATATATTTGTATATAGTTACAATGTGTATATATAACTAATATAATTGTAGTGTATTTGTAATATATATTGATTTAAATGACCAGTTAAACTCATTTCCATCCAAACTATTACCATTATGCATTTAATTTATTAATTAAAAAAAAAATTATAATGATTTTATGGTGAAATAAGACTTGGACATTTCTTGATATTTTTCATGATATTCACCCACATAGATGTGAACATGCACTGACAGAAATAAACACCTGTAAGTTTGAATGTTTTAGAGGTAGCAGAAATATATGTGTGTGTGTGTGTGTGTGTGTATACTTGTTTTTCTATTCAGGTGGGGACTTAAACCTGAATACACACAGACTCATGGGGACTCGTAACAAGCTAATAAATCACACAGAATGAAGGTTTTTGAAAATCTAAAAATGCAGAAAGTTTCCTGTAAGGGGTAGGTGTAGGTGTAGGGTTGGTGTGGGGTGATAGTGCATACGGTTTGTACAGTATAAAAAAAACTTTACGCCTATGAATGTCCCCACAAGGATAGCGAAACAAGTGTGTGTGTGTGTGTGTGTGTGTGTGTGCGTGTTTGTGTGTTGGTATCAGTTCTTATCTAGCCAAGATCTGACGGGTGTTTGATGGACTTGTACTCAGCAAATGTGTTTTCAGCCGATCTGTGTCTGTCTGTGTGTGTGTGTGTGTGTGTGTGTGTGTGTGTGTGTGTGTGTGTGTGTGTGTGTGTGTGTGTGTGTGTGGATGAGGGGCGTGAGGTGCCTTTGATAGTGTGATATACGCGTGTGTGTGCGTGTGTGTTTGTGTGTGAGGGCGGCTGCCAGGGTCAGTTCTGTCCTGGGAAAGTTGAGCTCTCCATTTACATCAGCACATGTTGAGGCCTTCTGGTGGCTGCCTGAGCGCACGGGTGGACAGATGGCACCAGCTCATAGCTGCAGATTCACCGAGGAGGAGCTACACGAACCTGATAAATGGTGGTGAAGAAATGACGGGATCAGCTTGCTGTTTTTCATCATAATCACTGAAAGTGTTACGATTGTGAAGCAGATATGAGGTCAAAACAGGCTAGTTTAAAAGCAAAGTGAATATCAAATCACTGGTTTTGATAGCACAAGTAACAGTTTTTACACTTCTTGAGAGAAGCAACCTGCATGTTTTTTTTTACTTATCAATTCAATACAGTTAAACTTTAGACCAAGACCAAGTCTTGGTTGCTCATAGTAACGGACTGTCAAATTGTCAGCACATCCTTGACCTTTCACGTCGTTTATCACTTGACCTCATATTTTATTCAGGAGATATTTTTGCTTTTGGTGCATCCATCCATCCATCCATCTATCATCTAATATTTCTAATCTATCTATCTATCTATTGTTTCTAATCTATCTACGTGTATATATATACATATATAAACTGTGTGTCTGCCTGTCCTTCTAACAAGCTATCTATTCATGTATATGGTACTTTTTGGTGTGTTTTTACTGTATTAATTTTACAAAGCTAAAAATATTATTTTAAAGGAGTCGAAGATTTGTTTTGGAGGAGAAAGTACCTTTTTCTCTTGTTTTCTTAAACTTCTCAGTTCTGTCGTCCAGCTCTGGGAGGAGATGTGAGGCTCAGTGAAACGCAACACTGCGCGCATGTGTCGTGTATTAATCCTCTTACTGCAGCAGATGCTCGTCTGTCAATCAACCTGACGCGGCTGCGCGCGCTCGAACTTGACTTGAGAGCGCGAGAGAAAGAACACAGCAGGTGCGCGAGGGATCCGCGCCGTCGTTTAGCGATGGAGGAATGGTAAATAAAGCCGTTTATTGAACAAAGGATGTCTTGACCGGCCACAGGCTTGTTTTGAACCACTAAAGTTGCATTTGTTTACCGGACAACGCAATGCCGTCGCAGGACGAGGCTGAGGCGCTAAATGAAGACGACAGTCCGCCTCCGGTTCCACCGCGAGCGGCTCCTCAGCGACACTCACCGGCGTCCGCCGCCGTACCTGAGCGCCGGGTCAAGTGTGTACTGGTCGGGGACGCGGCGGTGGGTAAAACGAGCCTGATCATCAGCTACACCACTAACGGATATCCGGCAGAACACATTCCCACCGCCTTTGACAACTTCACAGGTAAACTCAAAATACACATCGACTCTAGCGTGCGCTCAAGTACGCACCTGGTGTCTTATATACCGTTTTATATTAGCTATATATGACTATGTAGACCTGTCATGAACTTTTTGACATTGCAAGTGATATTTCCTTGACAATACATTAAGCTCAGCTTCATAATTGACTAAATATTAATACAGATTGATAAACATAAGTTTGTTATTATCTCAGCTAGGGTTGTGGTGGATGGAAGACCAGTTCAACTTCAACTGTGTGACATGGCAGGACAGGTGATCTATCTATCTATCTAACTTATCTATCTATCTATCTATCTATCGTTCTATCGTTCTATCGGTTTATCACCAGTTTGTCTTGATGGATGGATGAACTCTTTTTCTCTCTGTGCTTTGAATGGCAGAGATGGGGGGCAGCGGATCAGCCTCTATATGTAAGCAACAGGATGTGACGGAAGAGCGCCACCTAGTGTTAGAACCACTGTATTCTCTTAGTGCTGAGTCCTGTAGATTTTTGTGACTGTCCAGTAGATTGACTCTGTGATGTTGAGCACGCAGTGACGGATCATTTTCCATACTTGCATAGGCTATCTTTTGTTATAAATAGAAAAGTGCATGCAATCTAGAAGTTTGAAAAAATTATGCAAGTAATTACTGCTCTTCTTTGCAATGCATATATTTATAAATATAGGCCACAGTATTTGAATTGGTAAGTAAAATGTGGCAGCTGTCTCACTTTTTTTTCTGTTTCAGGATGAGTTTGAGCGCCTCCGTCCACTCTGTTACCGTGAAGCTGATGTCTTCCTGCTCTGCTACAGCGTGGTTCTTCCATCCTCCTTCAGGAGCGTGACGGCCCGCTGGGCCCCCGAGGTTCATCGCCTCTGTCCGGGCGTTCCCATCATCCTCGTGGGCACCCAGAGCGACCTGCGGGAGGACGTCCAGGTGCTGATCCGACTCGCGGACGGCCAGGAGAAACCGGTGAGCGGAGACGACGCCCACCTGTGCGCCCGGAGCATCGGCGCCGTCACGTTTGCTGAATGCTCAGCGCTGACGCAGAAGAACCTGAAGGAAGTGTTCGACGGCGCCATCCTGGCCAGCATGCGGCACGCGGAGGAGGCGGCGTGGCCGAGGATGCTTACGCTGAGAGAAAAAACTCCAGATAAAATCAAGCAGCTCTCAGAAACATGGTGGAGGAAACTGAGCTGCGTCCAGAGCTTTGACCTTCACTGACGGAGGATCCAGTTATGCCGCACTGGTTGGTCTGAGTTGCCTTCTGCTCACAATATAAACCAGCCCTCTTAAAGTCAAGTCCAGATGAAATGGGATTTACAGACACATTTTACTGTGGTGCATTTCCAAATTAAACAGCATATTCAGCGAGCAACAATGTAGGAAAGGATGTGAATTTACTGTGAAAAGTAGCTGTTTTATGTCAAGTTTACAACAACAAACATTTTTTTTGTTTGGAATAATGTGAAGTGAATTGTGCACAATACTGAAAACGTGCATTAGGAAAGTAAATGGGGTCAGTTTTGATTCATGTTTACTTCTAGACATTTTAGATATGACAAAATGATCATTTTCATTAGAAGCTTATGTAAAAACTTAAAAGTACGTGACAGATCAACTGATAAATAATTGCAAGGACTTTTTTTTTTTTTTTTTGTAAAAGCCCTTGTCGTAAGAGTAGGGAAAAGATGAGGATACCATTTGTAGCCATATGTGAATTTATATATTATTATTATTATAGATAATAGTTTGGAGTATGCTTTTTTTCTTTAAAGAAGTTAATTTCTAAAGGATCATGTGACACGGCTAAAATAAAGTTTTTCATCACAGAAACAATTACATTCTAAAATATATTCAAATAGAAAAGTTATTTTAAAATGTAAATATATTAAAAAAATTATATATGCATTTCTTTTTTTCTGTCTTAATTGGACCTCCTTTAGCGTCAGTGTTACGTGTTGTATACACCGGTGACCCAGAAGTGTTTGTGTCGTTTGGCCCAGTACCCTGCACTCATAGCAGTGGATTAGCTGATCCTGTGAACAGACTGAAGATCAAGACTGAAGGAGTCGGATTTGATATCTGCGTTACACCTGGTGTACTCCTGTATAGTCTGATGTTTTGTTTACCACTTCAACTATTTACTTCATTTTATACTCATGATAAGTCATGTAAAGGAACTGAAATGACAGTGTTACAGTGTTTTCGTCTCATACATTTAAAGTAGATTTGCGTCAACGAAAATGAACTCTTGTTCAGACAGCCGTCAAAGGTCCGTATGGCCCTAAAGCCTTTAATCAGATCTGATTCATTTACATCATTGTGTTACGCTTTTCCCTCTGCAATCTGGGACTCTCACAGCAGACGTAATTACCGCCATCACAGAATGACAATTACCTGCACAATGACACTTACTGCGGGCTACAGGCTCTGAGTGGATCTGAATGGACTGAAATAACACAAAACCCTTTAATAGCAGCATTTACAGCCTCTAATATCTGACTCGCAGGTGCCGGCTGAAGCTTGTACAGTAATGAGATTCATACGTGCAGATATACTGTTTTAAGTCACCTAAGTTTGGTGAGGTTTAAACACCTGAGCTTCTTCTCAGTGTGTCAATCTGTATCGAGAACATGAAGAACTGAAAAATTCATATTGATTGACTACTAACATGAATTGGAAGCTGAAGTATTTTACATTTTTATGCGTTTAGCGTCTTATTGCATTCAACATTTATCAGTTCATGCACTGAATTAAAACCCATAAGCTTGGCTTTGCTAGCACCATGTTTTAATATTTGAGCTACAGAAATGTATGCATGCATTTACTTAAAAAAAAAAAAAATTATACATAGTTTTAAAATGAGGAAATTCTATTTGTTTGTTTTTTTTCTTATGAACTTTCAGAACATTTTCAGTTTTTATGTAATGATTTATTTGGTGTCATTACCAAAGTGCTCAGTATTTGAGCAGAGATGGGGGGGCAGCGGATCAGCTGTTCAGAAATAGTGATTTATTTGAATTCTTATGAATTCAAAGTGAATTTACTGCAGTGAGGTGGGCTGATCGGCTCCCGTGCCGCAGCTGATCCTGTAATGGGTCGAGACAGAAGCCACCTGTGGGAATTAGGCGGGCAGATGGCGACTGGTTTTCCCCTCACAGGATCTCTTGACCTCAACCCCCACCTGCTGCAGGAATAACACCAGTACAACAGGCCTTGAGAGCTGAACCTGGGTGATTTTATCAGTCTGACTCACTGAAACAGATCATTCAGTTCCGCTGGTGTTCTGAGGCGATGACAATCCTAAAGAGTGTGACTTACTTTTTTTTTGTTTTTCCAAAAACATGACTGGAAACAATATTTCCTACTCTGCATATTTTAATACACTGTTATTGTCAATAGTATTCAATATAAGGCTTTAAGCGTCTCTCTGGTAGTAATGCACTTATGGAGCTTCACCTGTAGAGGACACTATTGAGTTATGTCCTGAACATCAGGTGAACACAAGAGGTCAAGGCCGTCCAACCTGAAGCATCTTCTGTGTGGGTGCTGCTGGGATGGCATTAATGCTTTCACTGCTGTGTGGCTATTGGCAGGGATGTTTTAAGTCACAATAAATGTCTGAATGCCATTGAAATCAATAAAATTAAGTCAAATTAAGTGTGTGTATCAGCATGTTGCAAATGCTGCATGCTCCTCTTTTCTTCACTATCTTCAAATTTGCTCAGTGCTTATTCAGCTGGCGTTTGGTGGTTTTTAATAGATGTACAAAGACAGTTCTCCTCACATTCACACAGGTGTCCTTGCATATCCACACAAAGTGGCACAATACATACCGTTATTAATTTTAAACGCATTACAAGTAATGCGAGATACGTAATCAGATTACTTTTTCAAGTAACTAGTAAAGCAAAGCATTACTTTTTAATTTACAATATAATATCTGAGTTATTTTTTCACATGGTTTCCCATTTATTGACTGACAGCTCTTCCGTCCCCCCGTGTTGAAAGAAATCATGAGTAAGCTTGGTGTTGTGTGCGCTGTCTAAACATGATGTTACTGTAGTTCTAGACTAAATGTGAACATGCATGTACTCATCTCACTTGCACAAAAACAGATTCAGTATTCCTCAAAATAAATGAAAACAGTGCAATGTAAACCTGCAATAATTAAATGTATTAAATAACACATATCCTTTATGCATTTAATCCCATTTTATTAACCAATATCTTTGCTGCTGACCTTCGATGATCCAATTCAACCATATTAATAAGCAAAAATGAGAGTTGTGAGAGTGTTTTCTCCTGCATTCTATGCTTCATGCAATCCAGAATGACTGGATTCATTTCACTTTTTGTGTGAAATGGCTTTAACATTTTCCAAAAATAGACATTTTTATATTAAAAACAAATTAGCAAGCAAAGCTCAGATGAGAAAAAGTAATGTAACGCATTATTTTCCATAAAAAGTAACTAAGTAACACAATTAGTTACTTTTTTAGGGAGTAACGCAATATTGTAATGCGTTACTTTTAAAAGTAACTTTCCCCAACACTGCCTGTGATGTCATATATGACACGTGACTGTCGCGTGCTGCTGATGCGCTCCGGTGCTGGACAGGTTCCTCATTCCTCTGTCTGAGCAATTCTTCATTTGAATCCGTTTGACATTCATTTCCATTCACCAAAGACTATGAACTTTGCATTGATCAGAATCAAACAGAAGTAGTATTGAGAAGAAGCGATCAGATCGGTCAGTTAATCTAATTAACAAAACGATTCAAAACAACGACTCACTGATTCATTTGAATCATAATTATATTGAGTCATTCATTCAGTTAAATTCAAATCTATTCGTATAGCACTTTGCACAGTGAAGCACTCTAAAGTGGTTTTACGGTGTCCAAAATAATTCTGGTTAGCTCATTCTAAAACCTAAAATAGAAATAAGGACAATTTTGTATTTGAATTTTGACCGCGAGCATTTAAAGCGACAGTGCGCGCAAATAATAAACTGACCATAGTCCGTTGGTGTGAACAATCGTTATATAGCCTAGTTAGCCTATGTATTATGGTCCTTGGTGTGAACCGATCTTAAAATATGTGGTATAGGCCTATGTTATCTCACCTGAAGAGACATGCACGTTTTTTAAAGCATAAATGATGCTTTAAAAACCGCCCCTGACGGTTGTTTGCTAAAACGGCTGCTAACGGTTGTTCGACAGGTAAACTCGTATAATCGGTAACTTAGTTAGCTACTAGCTAGTTGTTGCCTTAAGGAACTTGTTAACAACATCTACTTATTTTACCTCGTTTATAGTATTATAGTAACTTTTAGTTCAGTAATGTTGTTTCTATGTGTTTTTTTTGTTTGTTTTTTTTTTTTTTTTTTAAGTTTTTTAAATCGTTAGGTCTTGATTTCAGATAAGTAGAGATACTTCTGAACACATTATGGCAAACATAATGTTTGAGATGAGATGTTTGCTCATCTTTTTCAAGGCGTTTTCTGTCAAAAACTTAGAAAATGGGTTTAAGATAGAGATATGTGTAGTAAATATATAAATCTAAATAGATGTTTGTAGCAACACAACAGATGGTTTCCAGGTGAAGCGCTCTTTAACAGACATTACTGAGATGTATTTGTGTGCTATCTTTCACAGTTTGCTCTCTTATAAAGTTCCTCGTCCAGTGGTCATCAGAAGCTTCTGCAGGGTGCTGAAGATCAATGTGGACAGGTGTGTTACAGCTGCTCCTCTGGTTAATGGTCTTCATCAGCGTCTCCCAGGGTCTGCTTAGTAACGGGAAGGAGCTGAAGGAGGTGCGCAAGTGTAACACGAGTGTCTAAAGTTTCATACCTCTGAGCACTCAGAGCCTTTACCAAACGCAGCCGGCACAGATTAACCAGCCTTCGATGAGAAAACTAGCAACAAATGTTTGTTTAGACACATTATACCAGTAAAACAGAACTCCACACACTTTCTGGCACATCTCCTACACACACACACACACACACACACACACACACACACACACACACACACACACACACACATTGGTTTTCTGTTCTCTATATCTCACAGACGTGCAGCTGTTGGTGAGATTAGACTTTTAGCAGGTGTCTATTTATAGTGCGGGTTAAACAGATCACAATGGCACGTCAGCACTTCTGATCACGCTGTTTAACAGCCAATTGAAAACAAAGACATACACTACATCATGGCATGATTCAGACCTCTGAGTCGTCTGCTGTCCGTCAGCAGGTCCAGACTAAACCTCAGCTGGCCTCAGAGGTGGCGAGATGATTTGGACCGTGGTGCAGATGCCTGACAGTTTGTGGCATATGTGCAAATAGCTGGATACTCTAAGAAGCTCCATTAAGAAAAACAGTTAGAGTGTTGACATAGTTAACATTAGACACACACACCGGGGTCCAAAAGACCACATTGGAAATAAATGTTTTAAGGTTTGGAAATGTCAAATGGATTAGAAGCATTTGATTCTTTTTTAATTCTTTTAGTTCCCTTGTAAATAAATAAATAAATAAAGGATTCCAAAAAGCACATTGTTCTAATTAGAATTTCTATCATAATTTGGAACCAGTCCAATGAGATTCTTACAGGACTTGAGATTCCTGAGAATGTTTTTTTGTTTTTTTTGTACCTGGGATCCATTGGCATACTGTTTAAATCATTCTCTTTAATGTAAATTGTCTCAGTAAACAAGCTGCTGCAAAGAAAATGAACAGGATAGGAACACAATCCTTTGTGTCATTAAGTCCTGTAGGAATCTTAGAGGAATTGTTCCAAAATATGATTTTGGATTTTGAAATTCTAATTATTGAATCCTGTGCAATTTTCATATTGGAATCCTTTAGGATTTTAAAATGATTTAAAATAAATTTAAAATTTTTGTTCTAAACTAATTTTAAATTATGAAAATAACTATATTAATTCAGAAAAGAAAGCAAAATAACATTGTCACTAGTGCATTTAGACTTTTGGACCCCACTGTATTATTTGATAAAACAAAATGCACATTTACAAACTATACAATACAAAATTAATTAAATGACAAAGTATTATGGATGTAAATGTCATTAAAAAAAAAATGTTTATTCATACCTTTTCAAGTAAGTTATACTGATGTTTAACATATTGCTCTGTGTGATATTGTGATTTATGATCATAATATTGAAGAGACGTGATGTTACTCAAACATAGTTTATTCACTGCAATGCATTAGGAGTATTTCTGTTCTGCAGATGAAAATATATCTACCTGTGCATGTTCTCATGTACAAATACAGTGGTCAAAATGTAAACATTGCTGAAGAAATTCAACAAGTTAGCATATTTCATATGCTTCATTCAAGAACATCAGCGTCAAAAGCCTTAAACAGATTGAGTTTCCTTTTATGAAATCATAAGCTAGTGAATAACTGAATGAATAAATAAATAAGTCCAGATAACAGGCAACCAGTTATTAAGATAAAGAGCAGAGGAAATGTCCCCCAGGGAACCACGTAGTTTCAGGTAAAGCGTCACGGCTCATTCAAAGTGTCTATGACACGATCAGTGCTGATGCTTTTTAAATATCACAGAAAAGCAAAATATATACATGTGAGCAAATATGCATTTTCATACCAAATCTGTGCTCTGATAAATAACTCAATGCATAATGAATAATCACATTCACAAGAAGAAATGATGGCCTTCAACTAGCCCTCAATTATTTTTCCATCTAAAAATATTAATTACTTGACATCTTTGTGCAAAAAGTGATTAAAATGATGACTGTTGGTGATCGGTGAGGAAAATACACTTTTTTAGAAAACATTTCACGACTTGCACAGCACTGCACTGCTAACACGGCCTCTCAAACACAAATCCATTGACCATGTGATCAATTAAAACAAACCAAACATCAGTCAATCACATTCAAAAGAACAGTGAGTTTTACAGCTGACATTATAATGACAGGCAGGCTGGAGCGACTAGAATAACATTCTGGAAAGATCAGAATAAACAATCATCTGAGTCAGAAGCAATAACTATTTGGTCCTCTCAGAAATGAATTTTGATTGTTAAATCCCTGCAGCCCGTGTTAAAAGTCAGAACAGAAGATCTGAAACCTTCTAAAAACCACCAAACACTGAAAATAAAATGACCATTAAATTCCAACAGAAACGAGATACGGAAAAGTATTTGTGATACCAAATGTGTTTTGGTGTAATATTCAAATGTTTGGTCCTTAAATTCCTTCATAACAAAGTGATTGTAGCCAGCATCAAAAAATATGACTTATTTTAATATTTTATGAATAACTGCATTTCATATTGAATTTAAAGGAATGCCTGTAACTTTTCATTCAGTTTTTGTTGTCAATTGTCCAGTGCCTTCTCTAATGGTCCTGTAGTGCTGGTTTGGGATCTTTTTCTTGGAGCCTCATATCAGATCCAGCTCCTGGGTCAGCCTCTACCTCAGTCGAGCAGAGAAGCAGCGCATGTACTCGGTCATCCAGCGCTCGTCTGCCACACTCAGAGCTGATCTCCGAGACTTCTCCAGGTCAGCTGACCTCGCCCGCCGGTGGTCTGAGGATCTTCCACCTTTTTTAGCCTCTCTTCGTGTCTGGACGCCCACGTCGGCCCGATGAATCTGCAAATGAATTCAGATATATTCCGTTTCTAGGATCTCTGACTCGACTCATTTGCAGTTTTCTACACTGATGAAATCCAGCTCTTCAACCTATTAAACTTTTGTATACCAGAGAAGGTAATCTGACGGTAGCTTCAGGATATCACTGCTCTACGCTGAATAATTCACCACTTCCACGTGTGGAGTCAGATGTCACACAGTGCTTCCACTGATTAGTACACGGCTGTTTAGTCACTTCAAAATTCCCCTCTTTGTTTGTATCATTTATTCAAATCTGTTAAAAACACACTCATGCTCACTTCTGCTAATGGATACCCATGCAGCGAAAAAAAATACAGTGCAGCTTTTTAAAATATTTTTTTAATAATAATATTTAACTATTTTAAATATTTATCATTTATATGTCAGCGAGCCAACATATAAAGCTGTTGCGCTTTAGGCGACCCGAGTTAGAGTCCAGGCTCGCGTTCCTTTCCCAATCCTGTTCCCCCTCTCTCTCACTTTGTTTTCTGTCAAAATATAGTCTACTAATCCTAATAAAAGGCAAAAATGCCAAAAATTAATCATAATATATATATATATATATATATATATATATATATATATATATATATATATATTTATATAAAACTATATATGTCCACATAATATGAGAAAATATATAAAAAAATATCAGAAATATAAAAAAAATATTTTAATAAAAATGATAAGTAATTCCTTTCTACTAATGGCTATACAGAAAATAAAATATATAAGCAAAATAAATACATAAAAAAATATAAATTCTAGCCAAATTGTATGTTATTTATATAAACTGTTTAGTTTTTAATTTTCTTTAATATATGGCCACATAATTCAATAATATATTGAAAAAGAAATCATACATTTAACATATAAAATATTTTTTGATTATAAAAATATATTTTAATACCTAGTGACATATTTCTTTAAATATATATATTACATTTTTTTTCTAAAATTTGTATTATAATAAAACATACTTCAAAATATATTTACAAAAAATATATTAAACTTTTTTTGCTGTATGGGTACAGGACGTTCTCATGGCAAATTTCTACATCTGAGGTAATGATAGGCTGCATGTAAAACTGTAAAATGTTTAATCTGGACTGAAAATGAGAGTAGTTTTCATTGCCTCTAATATCAGATTCGATACAGAAAGCTACGGTTACTATCAGGCCTCACCTCTCCAGCGGACATAGACGCTCTCATATTTGGTGTCCTTCTGTCCCTAGTCTCAATGTGCCTTTCTGCCCAGTCACAACGGATAAAAGACCGTCTGTTCTCACGGTTGGACGTCCGCTCCTTGGTGTTGCCCGGTGGTTGGCTCTTGGCCCTGGTTGGTTTTCTTGATACGGATAGTTGAGATTCATCACTATCCAACTCCTTATTAGGGTAGCATGGCTCTGAACGGGGCGCCCGGCGTCTCTGTCGCCGTTTTGGATTAGATTCTGATGGCCCGTTAGGAGTCGCATCTTTGTAACCATTCTCTGTGACAAAAGCAAAATGAGTAGTTCACTCAAAAATGAACATTTAAATCAGGTTTCAATCAAACTGAAGCTTACAAGATATGAACGTACCCAAGGGAAGTGAGCTTTCCACGGTTGCACTAGTATCCGTGTGAACTTCTCCATTCACCTGTGGCTTCGAGGAGTTCAGAACCTCTGCGTTCTCGTTCTTGGACTCTGATGAGGATATGTAGTGTTTGGCATTTGAGACGTTCCCCTCCTGCTGTTTGGGACTGGACCTTCCGCTTGAGTCAGACCCGCTGTCCCATCCGTCCGCAAATAAGGGTCTGTGTGTCTGCTCCATCAGCCTCCGCGTCAGTCTGTATTTCACAGAGTCCTCGTAAGATTTCGAGAACGTCTCCCACTTG
The DNA here is from genome assembly GCA_036784905.1 of Acrossocheilus fasciatus. Taxonomy (NCBI): domain Eukaryota; kingdom Metazoa; phylum Chordata; class Actinopteri; order Cypriniformes; family Cyprinidae; genus Acrossocheilus; species Acrossocheilus fasciatus. The sequence goes on along the minus strand of CM071938.1, from coordinate 35,843,854 downwards.
GGATCTCTGAACTTCTTCATGTACTCCGTCCGGATCTTCTTGGACATCATGTTGTTATTGGAAGACATTTCGCCCTGCTGAAATGATCACCTACGGAATGAACATAATAATGTGTCAGTCTTGTCTATGCACGCTCGCATACTTGATGTCCCTCTGTTCCTAATAGTACATAGTACGGATTGCCATGATTTTAGTGTTTCAGTCAGCCCTACCGTGCACGGAGGAGAAGTGCATTGTGTTATTCCAGTTCTCCGGTAGAGTAGGTTACAGCCCAGTGCCCACATTATTTATTTATATTCTTTACATAATACATAAGCCCCGATGTCACATTTCTAAAGGGACATTTCTTACGTTCTTGGGACGTTTTTAATACACGTTTATCGTATGATTAATAAATTGCGACGATGCTTCCGTCGCGTTTTTACGAGCATGTTCATGCATCCCTAATCATAATCATAACACACTGCATTAAATGTAGATGCAATCGTATTTATTGTTATTAAGAAACTGGTAAAAATCATTGAAATATTATTCGCTGAAGAAAACCGTCTGATTACGTTGGCAGCGCACTATGTTTACAGGTCTGTCTTCACCTGCGCTGAGTATGTAGGTAAACACTGACTCGGATAAATGTAAGCGCTTTAAAACTCACCCACTCCTTTCTTTCCCGTTCCTTATGCTTTAACGTTGGATAAATACGTACATTTTTATCCTTACGTCCTTATGAATTCCGAATACACCTATCCATCACTGTTGAGCGCCTGCTGCGTACTAGAAAAACAAGCCTCGCTGATATTACGGCTTTGGTTATTTACAGTGCGCATGCGCACAACATCACTTGGACTGCCCGAGGACTTGATGCGCAAATACACACGCACAATCCAATCTACCGTTTAATTGATCCTAATTTGATTATAATCGTCAACTTTCTTCCAGTCGATAGAAGTTGTTAATTATTTGTGGAGTTAGTTTGTCCTAATATTTTTGTAATGGGAAAAGGCGAGAATATCATTTGTAACAGGTGACAGTTATGATACTACATTTCTCTCATTACTAATGATGAAACTTTCTCAGCGCATGCGCATAAAAGGTCTTTGTCTGTCAGGAAAATATTTTAACTGAAATATGAAATATGAGGTATGAACATTTTTGGATGTGCAATCTTCTGCCCTTCAGCTGAATCTCATATTGATTTGATCTGTGTGCATGTTAAAAGTTAAGATGAATGAGTGACGTACTTATCAACAACAAAACATTTTATGTAGCTATGGTAACCTTATGAAAAGTAACCATGGTTTTAGGATAAATAAAACCGAAAAAAAAAAAAACAAGATACTATAGTTAAACCACGGTAACCATAAATTAACTATGGGTTTGCTACACTAACCATAGTTTATCCATGGTAATTTGTAGTAAAACTGTGGTTATACAAATTCAATATGCCAGAAAAAAAAAAAAACATGGTTATTACACTTTTACTATAATAATAATGCAGTAAAACCATGGTTAATTTTCATAAGGGCACGTTGTTGGTATTACAGGGTAATAGTATTTCCCATACTGACAAAAGTTACCATATAAAGAAGAAAAGTAAGAAAAGTATTCAGTAACTTAGTATTAAATCAGTACAGTAATACCTTTTAGGTTTATTTACAGTATCTCAGAGGTGAGTACACCCCTCACATTTTTGTAAATATTTTATTATATCTTTTCATGTGACAACACTGAAGAAATGCACTTTGCTACAATGTAAAGTAGTGAGTGTACAGCTTGTATAACAGTGTAAATTTGCTGTCCCCTCAAAATAACTCAAACACACAGTCATTAATGTCTAAACCGCTGGCCACAAAAGTGAGTACACACCTAAGTGAAAATGTCCAAATTGGGCCCAAAGTGTCAATAATTTGTGTGGCCACCATTATTTTCCAGCACTGCCTTAACACTCTTATATACTGTATGCTCAATAGGGTTTAGGTCTGGAGACATGCTTGGCCAGTCCATCACCTTTACCCTCAGCTTCTTTAGCAAGGCAGTGGTCATCTTGGAGGTGTGTTTGGGGTCGTTATCATGTTGATGTTATCATTTGATGCAGTGTACGGTGTATGGTCTGAGCACTGACAGGCTGACCCCCACCCCTTCAACCTCTGCAGCAATGCTGGCAGCACTCATATGTCTATTTCCCAAACACAACCTCTGGATATGACGTTGAGCACGTGCACTCAACTTCTTTGGTCGACCATGGCGAGGCCTGTTCTGAGTGGAACCTGTCCTGTTAAACCGCTGTATGATCTTGGGCACCGTGCTGCAGCTCAGTTTCAGGGTCTTGGCAATCTTCTTATAGCCTACGCCATCTTTATGTAGAACAACAATTCTTTTTATCAGATCCTCAGAGAGTTCTTTGCCATGAGGTGCCATGTTGAACTTCCAGTGACCAGTATGAGAGAGTGAGAGCGATAACACCAAATTTAACACACCTGCTCCCCATTCACACCTGAGACCTTGTAACACTAACGAGTCATATGACACCGGGGAGAGAAAATGGCTGATTGGGCCCAATTTGGACATTTTCACTCAGGCTGTACGTGTACTCACTTTTGTGGCCAGGGGTTTAGACATTAATGGCTATGTGTTGAGTTATTTTGAGGGGACGGCAAATTTACACTGTTATACAAGCTGTACACTCACTACTTTACATTGTATTATTAGTATTCAAGCTAATAATAATAATAATATATATATATATATATATATATATATATATAAAATCTTTATTAGCTGATAGTTTATATCATAACACCCGCTGTGTTATGATATAAAGTATCAACTAATAAAGATTATGATTCCTTTATACAAAGTATAAACTGTAAGATTGTCAGTGCTACTGTAATGCTTCTGTGATTCATTAATTGTCCTATACACATTCATCCTCCATTAGAGCCCACTTAAACAGCCCAGACGGTTTATAGCTGTCATATTACAGACATAACAAGACTTTGTGTTGTGTTAATCATCTGTAAACCATTGGAGAGGTTGGTTTAATATTGTTTAGTCTGTCTCAGTGTGGGCTGAAACCTAGTGTACTGTACACTGAAATGACACATTCATTGACGAATACCATGTTTAAAAATAGATTTTCAGTTTTATTTGTCTGTTAAAGTGTGAATTGTGTTGGTCATCAACTGGACTGGTTGTACAGTGGAACGTATGTCAGAGTCACTGGAATCTAAGGGAGCGGGGTCCTTCAATTTCAAACAGCATTCACCAAAATACCAAGCCATGGAAGTCAGTAATAAATACATTTGTGTGCAATGAGAGCGCTTGGTATTTTTCTCTTCCTTGACGTTTTCTCAGTTTATGCTTTTACTGCTCGCTCCTACGTCAATGCATAAATGACGACTGTAGAAAAGCTGTCCACAGGAGCAATGCACCGTCACTTGGTTCCTGAGCAGGAAGCAATGATAGGATGGTGAGCCAGGCGCTTAGAAGCACTTGCGGTGGACGATGCTGGGGCCGGCTTCATCGTATTCCTGCTTGGTGATCCACATCTGCTGGAAGGTGGACAGGGAGGCCAGGATGGAGCCGCCGATCCAGACAGAATACTTGCGCTCAGGGGGAGCAATGATCTACAGAGGGGGAGGAGATAAAATATTACTCAGAAAACCAGTCTGCGGTTTTAAAGGCGTCATGAACTGACATATAAGAGGTTTTTGAACTGTAAAAAATATCCTGCAAATTTCAGAACTCAAAACTCTCTCATTAGTCTAAACAGCTTATATTGAAGGCAGTCTGCCAAAATAACAGCTTTTGGAATGTGCCACTTTTCTGGTGTAATAGGTGGCTAAGCATTGCCTCCGCAGAAGAGTCTGATTCTACATCGCTGCCTGTTTAGCCCTGCCCACCGATTCACACATGTAGTGTCAACAAGAGCGTCAAACGCAGGTCTATGCAGAAACCAAACGATAAAGATGCTCCGAAGACAACAAGACGCGGTGCAGGGCAAAGTTGTGGTCTTCCTTCTGATCCCAACGTAAGGAAGGCGTGAACTTTATTTTTAATGAAGATCCAGACCATCAGTAAGAACTTGGTCCTTTGTTCACTTTATTTTACCAAAGATTAGTTAACAAACGAAGCACAATTTGATGTGGGATTTTCAGAAAGATTGAAACTAAAAGAGGATGCAGTGTTGAATATATTGGATCCGGCAGTAATATCGCAACACACAAGTGTAACTGTTTTCATTACGTGATCACTATTGCTTTATCTGTTATTACAGATTGTTTGATATGTACTGAATATTCATGCATTTTTAACCTAAATCACAGCATCATCCATCTGTGAAGGACATAGGCTGTCAATGTGTTAGCCAATCATAGCAGTGAGGGGGGTCAAAAACAGGACAGAAAATAGCTTATTACTTCTAAATTATGATGGTTTTTGATATGAACATTTTTGATTATAAGTGGACCTCAAAGAACAGTACAGTGCAAAATAATAATAATAATAAAAAAAAAAGAAGGCCATTCATGACCCCATTAAACTCAACCCAACAAAACCAACCCAGCAAAACCTTGAGTTTTATTGCTCTAGGCTGTATTACCTTGATCTTCATGGTGCTTGGAGCCAGGGCTGTGATCTCCTTCTGCATACGGTCAGCAATACCAGGGTACATTGTGGTACCACCAGACAGGACGTTGTTGGCATACAGGTCCTTTCTGATGTCAATATCGCACTTCATGATGCTGTTGTAAGCGGTTTCGTGAATGCCGGCAGACTCCATACCTGTGCAGGTGTTTTAAGAAGAGCATATAAATGGTTGGAGGACTAAAAGGTAAGACAACAACAGATAATATCACGTTTTCAAACATACCAATGAAGGAAGGCTGGAACAGGGTCTCGGGGCAACGGAAACGCTCGTTACCGATGGTGATGACCTGACCGTCGGGAAGCTCGTAGCTCTTCTCGAGAGAGGATGAGGAGGCGGCGGTGGCCATCTCATTCTCAAAGTCCAGTGCGACGTAGCAGAGCTTCTCCTTGATGTCACGGACAATCTCACGCTCAGCTGTGGTGGACGACAAAGCAAGAGTTGTTTATTTGGTCTGTTTCACACATGCTAGAAACATGCCTGTAAAAAGTGACCAGGTACACACCGGTTGTGACGAAAGAGTATCCGCGCTCGGTCAGGATCTTCATCAGGTAGTCAGTCAGATCGCGACCAGCCAAGTCCAGACGCATGATGGCGTGGGGAAGAGCGTAACCCTCATAGATGGGCACATTGTGGGTCACACCATCACCAGAGTCCAGCACAATACCTGATAACAGCCAGGAACAATATATCAGTCAGCCAGAACTAACAGTAAGCATGTTTGAATGCATAATTAGTCACAAATGTGACCCTGGACCACAAAACCAGTCATAAGGGTCAATTTTTTTTTAAATTGAGATTGATACATAATCTGAAAGCTGAATAAATAAGCTTTCCATTGATGTATGGTTTGTTTCACTATTTGAAAATCTGGAATCTTAGGGTGCAAAAAAAATCTAAATATTGAGAAAATCGCCTTTAAAGTTGTCTAAATTAAGTCCTTAGCAATGTATATTACTAATCAAAAATTAAGTTTTGATATGTTTACGATAGGAAATTTAGAACATGATCTTTACTTAATATCCTAATGATTTTTGGCATGAAAGAAAAATCTATAATTTTGACCCATACAATGTATTGTTGGCTATTGCTACAAATATACTCGAGCTACTTATGACTGGAATTGTGGCCCAGGGTCACAAATATATAATAACAGTTGCTTTAAATGCACTGTGTGTAATTAAATAAATGTTGCTCTTTCATTTACAGCATGTTTTCTTACCGGTGGTACGGCCAGAAGCGTACAGGGACAGGACGGCCTGGATGGCCACGTACATGGCGGGGACGTTGAAGGTCTCAAACATGATCTGGGTCATCTTCTCACGGTTAGCTTTGGGGTTGAGAGGGGCCTCGGTGAGCAGGGTTGGGTGCTCCTCAGGGGCCACGCGGAGCTCGTTGTAGAAGGTGTGGTGCCAGATCTTCTCCATGTCGTCCCAGTTGGTGATGATGCCGTGCTCGATTGGGTACTTCAGGGTCAGGATACCTCTCTTGCTCTGAGCCTCGTCTCCAACGTAGGAGTCTTTCTGACCCATACCGACCATCACACCCTGAAGGGGAGCATTGAGTACAACATGATCAGAATAGCCCAAGGGAAACCCATACAGTCATTCTCTCAATGACAAATACAAATCCAGTAAGGATCTCTGTATGTACCTGGTGACGTGGGCGGCCGACGATGGAAGGGAAGACGGCCCTGGGGGCGTCATCACCGGCGAAACCAGCCTTGACCAGGCCAGAGCCATTGTCGCACACCAGAGCTGTAGTCTCGTCGTCGTCACACATCTTGATGGGTTCTACAAATAAAGTCAATGAGAAAAAATCAATGAGGACACTACAACCCAGACAACATCATTATCACTCAAACTGATTATTATAGCATACTACTAACAGTGTAACTAGTTACATGTAACTAAATTATGTAGTTTAATTACAAAATAAATGTAATTGTAATCAGTTACAGTTGCTGAGAAAAATGTGTAATTAAATTACAGTTATGAAAATGCTAACAATTACAAAGGGGTTACATTTGAATTTTTTTCTCCACACACCCGCATACAGATTTAATTGATTTCTTTCATAAATTGCATTGTAAAATATGAAACAGCAATGTTTCAGGAGTTTAGGACAATATGACACATGCTTATTTGATAACTGTTTTATTTCCTACTTGGGTTTATGTATTTGCTTTATTTTTTTTCCAAGGCATTGATAGATGGCAGTGTTTCCTGTCATAGCAATGCAAAGATTTGATTTCAAAAACAGTAGAGGCCTATCATAGCTATTAAACTAGGCTATATCTTGCTATGAGTTTAAATCTGTATTTACCTCAGAACAATCTTAAAGTAAAAAGAGGTGCTAAAGTCTGATTTTGTGGTGGCTGTGCTTTAAAATTAGATTATTATAATCTTAATTCAGGTGATGAAGGATTTTGAAAGTCTGACAGTAATCAGTGTTGAGTGCTGTAAGATTAACCCTTGCCTGCTTTACATGTTTGAAAATGATTAACTGTTGAAAAATTCAGAGTAGGCTAATCAAAGTAATCAAATGTAATCAGTTACATTAATAAAGAAACTGAAATAGTTACACTACTTATTACATTTTAAATAGGGTAATAACATATTAGCCTAAATTTCCACTACTAAATAGCTCAGTGTAATCTGAATGAAACGATGTAAGAAAACAGTTCATTTCTTTTATTGTTAAATACGATTTGTATTTCCATTTGCACCAATATGATCAAATGATCGTAAACATATGCTAAATAAATTTTAAATGTTAAAGATCACTGTTTTTTAAATGAAATGTACAGGCTATACAGAGAAACGTTTCTATGATATCAGTGCAATAGCCTAACAAGCGAAAAAAGCGAAACATTAGCGTCAAATCCTTCCATTCACATCGTAAAGTTTCCAATTCTGAATCGCTGCTCTTATTCATCTAGTTCACTTACCTGTGGCTGTTTGTGCTCAGAGTCGCGAAGTCAAACTGAAGTGCCTGCTACACAGTGACCCGCGCACGCACCATCTTATATACACCCGTCCTCTGCTTTCCTGCTCTTCGGACAGCCATTAAGGAATGCCCGTGCATTCGAATGGAATTCTTCCCGATCCTCGTCCATATTTGGGTGTCGGTGGGTCGAGCGGAGGGGCTCCATATATGGCGCTCCAGACCCCGAGCCACAGCGAGCGAGCGGGCGGGCGGACGGGCGCAGGGCCACTGTCAGAGTGGGCTCAGAGGCCAACACTGGGCGTTTGTGGACTAGATCTCAATATAAGGGCATGACATTGGGTTGTGATTGTTTATCATTAAATCTGACCAGTCCTCAAATGAAAATGTCAATGAATTCGAGCAAGTTGCTTTGGATAAAGGTTTTTGACAAATGTATAAATGTAAATGAAAATAGCTTATTTTTCTGTGGTGGTACATTGGATCACAAAACCAGTCATAAGGGTATTTTTTTTTCAATTGAGATTTATACATCTGAATAAATAAGCTTTCCATTGCTGTATGGTTTGTTAGGATCGGATAATATTTGGACGAGATACAACTGTTTGAAAATCTGGAATCTGAGGGTGCAAAAAAAATCTAAATATTGAGAAAATTGCCTTTAAAATTGTCCAAATGAAGTCCTTAGAAATGCATATTACTGATCAATCTTTTTTTTATTTGTATATATATTTACGATAGGACATTCATAAAATATCTTCATGGAACATGATATTTACTTAATATCATAATGGTTTTTGGCATAAAAGAAAAATCGATAATTTTGACCCCTACAATATATGGTTGGCTATTGCTAGAAATATATCCGTGAGACTTAAGACTGGTTTTGTGCTCCAGGATCACATTTAGATATTATAGACTACTTTAAATGATGACAGCAAAACCAGGAGTTATTAAAAAAATGTACATTTTTGCAGTTTATTAAATCAGGCAAAATAAGATAAATTGGTCCATTTTTTTTTAAAGTCAATTGCTCTGACAACAAGTGGCTTAGTTTGCATGAAGCCTATTAACATGGCATTTCTGAAATAAATGTAGTCAGTCTGTGGCAGTGAGATAACAGTGTTGTATTCAACTTCTTCCTTTCCCAAGGGGAGGAGAATCTTGGAAAATCTCCTACTTGAGTCTGATGTATAACTGAACAATGCAGTCACCATATTAAGCCCTTAAAATATACTATCATCATCGTCAAAAGAAAGATGGCAATGTATTTTCTTAAGCTTGTTCATTAGCTGGCATTATTGTAAAGAAGTGCTGTGAAATCATGGTTAAAATATCACCAATGACCAATATTATCAAAATAGACACTCAGCAACCCTCTCTGCCTTTCTGAGAACAGGAACAGGATATTATAATGATGTTTTACCTTCTTTTATTTGGAGATGGTTATTAAATTAGACAGTCATTAGATGACCATTAGAGAAGCATGACCCTGTGAGCATCTCAGTGAAGCTTGATGCCAAGCCTAATGCTTCATCATAAACAAGCGAGTATCATATTTCCTCCTCTAGTTCCAGACAGTTTATCTAGTGTCCTGAGGGATTCCAGAGGCTCCCACCCCATATAGGGTGTCAGAGAACCCCCGTAAAGTGCAGCTTATTTACTGTGGACGCCACTAATTTTACCCTCTCTTCCCTATTTATAGGAGCTCGGAGACATTTGCTTCTCCATCAGTTCAGCTGCTCTTCTCACACCAGCTGCTGGAGGACGGAGAGGAGGAAGACAGAGTGGGAGCGACAGATGAGTGAAAGAAAACAAAAAGACCTTCTCAAATAAAGCCTTGCCCAATATGGACACTTAAGCATGTCTGGATTACTGCATTAGATATCCAACCAATTGGCATCTGCAAGCAAATGCAGCCAAAACGTTTCTGAACCATCTGTGTATGATATTAAATTTGATAAACTAGTGTTGGTGATGCATGAAGTCAGCTGAACAATCCATTAATGACAAACACAAATGAGCTTCATTTTGAATGTTATATCTATATTTTTATCTTTTTGAGAAATGTACATGTGCTTCTATAAAATGGTCACCTTAATGCAACTTTTTGCCTCCTCAAAGTTCAACATAAAGACACAATTTTGCATAAAATCCAGACTTATCAAAGCATAGATATAACTACTGAATACATTTATGCCACTTCAGAAGCGCTTCTGTGTCACCTTTGCAGAGTAAATTTGATATTTTATCTAATTCAACGATGTTCAGGCATCTTAGAGCGTGGCTTAACAATCCAAATACTTTTGGGTTCACCATCTTTAAGAAAACACCATAAAACCCAAGCTAACATCTCCATTTGGTGAGCACCATTTGGCTTTGTTATTCTTTCTATCTTTGTCTTGCAGCAGAAGAAAATCATCAAGAACTGTCTGCCTTCAATTACAGAAATACAGTTTATTCAGAAAATTCACATGTTGGATCATGCAATTTTTATGAAACGGTACAAAACAAAGTTGGAATATTAACAAGGCGACAATAAGTAGAAACAGGAAGTAATGTCATATATGAACTTTCAGGTAGTGCTCGTAATTGGCTCGCAAGAGGAACTCAAAGTATGGCTTTGATTTGAGACTCTCCAGCTCGTCTTCCTGCAGAAGATCCTTCACGTCAGGCAGGTACGACTGCAGAGAAACACCTGTGGCCACAAACACAAAACACACTCTGACTGCATAGGCAGATTTTGCATTGAGATTCACTACATGTCCTAAAGTAGGGTTGATCATGTACTTTATATCTGCTAAAAGCAAGTCTCAAATAAGCCCTACACCACTTTGAAACCTCAAGACAATCTTCTAGAACAACTGTGAGTGTGTGAGTCACTGTACCTTCCTGAATGAGTTTCTGAAGGATCTTGACGAAAGTGCTGTCTCTGGCTGCTTCCAGAGGATTGTCATTATCATCAGACGATGACCAACTGCAACCAATCAATCAGTCAGTCATTGCAAGACCATTATAATCAAGTAAAATGAAACCTCCGCACTAATCTCACTGGAGTGAGTTTTGAGATGCTCACCTCTCCTTCCAGTCTTTCTTCAAGGCTTTACTGAAGATCTCCCGTTTTAGGGCATCAATATCAAACGCGTCCTCCTACAGGTGACGAATACACATCAGAAACATATGTGCTCACAAAAGTAACTTGTTTTTAATGTAGTTCATTATTGAGAGATACCTCCTCTAAGTACTCCAGCAGATCGAGAGCTTTCTTAAAGTCGTACTCGTTGGCTCCACGGTTCTCATTGCAGATGTACAGCTGGAGACGAGGAAGAGAGATGTAAAGTAAGACAAATGAGGAGGAAGCGCATGACCACAGTGTTTTTGTGGTTTACTCACTTCAATGAGGTTACGAGGGCTCAGTAAAGGCATGCTGTCTGGGTTCAGCTGCTTCTCGTCCAGCAGCTGCTTAGGAAGAGTCTCCTGATGAAGCAGAAACCTCTCCTGCTCCACTATATCTGCACCAAGACAACAATTCTATATCAGAAATAGGGCTCAAGAGATCAGGTCAGATTCGAACCCACGTCTCCCGCATGAGCACCACAGCTCAATGTGCTAATCACTAGCCCTGATAAACTGAGTATCAACTCCCATTAATCTCTGTGTCTACAGAAGAAAGACGCATCATTTGCTCCATGTTCTGTTGAACACTAAAAATGCTTTTTGCAATATGACAAAAAGAGAAAACAGAAATTTAGAGTCATTATGGCTTCCAAACACATGTGAAGGCACATGACTGACCGTTGAGCTGTCTGCGGTGCACGGCTTCAGGCATGTCCGACGCCAGAGCTGTGAGTTTGCTGAGGGCCAGCAGGGTTTTCTTCTTGCTGAAGTACCGAGTCTCCATGTTGGCCTGACTGTACAGGGTACGATGGGCCTGTTGTGAAGAGAACACTACAAGTGACAGTAACCGCGTGGTGTGTGCTTTATTGCACATAAAAAAAAAACAACATGAAATAAGTATTTGTTTTATTCCTTTATTCTCTTACTCGCTGATAGTCTTGCACATGTATGTCATGCAGCCAGCTGAGGTGATCGTGAGCCTGCAGGAAGCTGGCCAGCTGCTGGTGTGTCGCTATTGGCTGAGACAGCAGCTTCCCTCTCTTGCCTTTCTCCATGTACCAGCGGAACAGGAAGTCAGCGAAGTTCTACAGGAAACAGAGAGGGCTGTGAGTAAATGCATTTGGCACAGGTACCGTAAACAACTGTGATTTCAGTATATTTTTCTTAGAACTGCATTGCAAGAATTTCAAAGTGTCCATGTGCAATACTCTTTAATTAAACAAAAGAATTATGTTCAACAATTATTAAAATATTCTCTTCTAGCCAAAAGCTACACTATCCAGAATATAGTAGCGGTTAAAAGTTTGGGATCGCTGAGATTCTTAATAATGTTTGTGAAAGAAGCCACTTATGCTCATCATGGCTGCATTTATTTGATCAAAATGAACAAAAAAACATTAAAAATTGTGAAATATTATATACAATTTAAAATAACTACTTTCTATTTGAACATATCTTAAAATGTAATTTATTCTTCTGATAAAGCTGAATTTTCAGCATCATTACTCCAGTCTTCAGTGTCACATGATCCTTCAGAAATCATTCTAATATGCTGATTTACAGCTCAAGAAATTTCTGATTATTATCAATGTTGAAAACAGTTGTGCTGCTTCATGTTTTTGTAAAAACCGTGATAAACTGTTTCAGGAATCTTTGATGAATAGAACGTTCATCACTTTTGATCAATTTAATGCATCCTTGATAACTAAAAGTACTCAATTTTTTTTTTTAAAAAAGTATATTTTTATATATATATATAAAAACACAGACCCCAAACTTTTGAATTATAGTGTATATAGTTTGTGTTGACATTTCAGAGTTGTTGGGCCGGTGGGTTTGTTACCTGATCAGCGAATTTGACCATGTACTGCTGTAGTCGACTCTGGTTATCCGTCCGCTCGCACAACTGCACCAATATGTCAAAGTCACAGTATTTCTCCGCCAGCGCCGCAACCCACTGATGCTGACCCAACTCCACTGCCACAATCACAGACAACACAAATATATTAAGCACATAATCTGCTCCTTATTCTGGCCACACAGACAGGAAGAGACCATCTGACTGACACATAAAAGTGACCAATCACAAAACACCAATGTGAGCTCACAGAGAGGCGCGAGCAGCTCCGAGCGCTTCTGCGTGTACTCGTTCTCCAGCGTGACGTAGCGCTCCTGTTGTCCGGCACGGCGGAGAGACGTCAGCTGAGCCACGTAACCGCTCAACAGAGAGTCCAGCAGCACCACCAGCTGCTCGCTCAGCATGGCGCGCAGCTCCGCGTCTGCGTGAGGATACGCCGTGTGCAGGATCAGCTCGTGCTGCCGCGTGATGACGGTCCGGACTCCGCCCGCTCCTCCTGAGGCTGAGAGGAAGAAACTATGACGCTCATACTGGAGGAGAGCTGCTCGTGTTTATAGTAGGGATGCAACCATTCACTCAACTCACAATTCGATTCACGATTCGATTTTCTATACCAAAATGAGATTGAAGACATTATACAGTAATATTAGTTTTGTGAAACTATACTACATAAAACGCAGATTCACTCTCTGCCAGCAGGTGCCGCTTATGAACAGCAATGACGATACAGTGTTTCCTTGGTTACCGCTGTAAACAAAGCAGAGCCGCTGCTTATGAACTCTACTTTAATATGCATCTTTCAGAGGCAAAATGAAAAGAAAATGCCATCTAAACTTTTCTAAAGAGAGTCAGTTCCCCTCAGACATACATTCATATAAACTCCTACTCCAATTGTATCGCGATTTGTTTAGCATCTCAACCGATTTGAATCGTCACATATTTGAATCGATTTTCAACCGGCTCGCGGTTCATCGTTACATCCCTAGTTTATAGTGCTGTGGCAGTCAGAAAATAAACAGTTAGTCCTGTCAGGTGTGTTTACCTGTCCATGGGATGTACTCTGGCTCCGGGCCGCAGTTCTCGGACGCTCTGTACAGAGATGCTTTGGTCTCTCGGTACTGTGCTGCTGCTTGAAGCATATCCTTCCACACAAAACATGATGATTATTCATTATTCAGGAAGATGATGTGTAAAATATTCTTTTGAGCCCCTTGAATTTAAAATTGAGGATTTGTGGCTGCAAGGTGGTCAGTAAAATTTTTTAGACAAAACAATATTTTACAAAATGTATTTTTCAGTGTCAAAATTATCATGCACTTAATGACATTTTTTTTTTCTACATGCACAATTTTATAGTGCTGCTATAGTTTTTAACAAAAGGAAATCACAAATAAGCATATTTAGTTTTGTGGTAAAAACTGTTAATTTGATTTACAATATTATAAATTATTAAATAAATAAAAAATAATAATTTTCTATTAAATATTAAATTATCAGTGCCAAAAACACTGTGCTGTTTAATATTTTTGTTGAAAATTTGATTTTTTTTTTTCAGGATTCTTTGATTAACAGTTCAACATTTTAAAAGATTTGTTGTCATAACATTATGCTTATGATTTTTTCACACAGTATAGAATTTATAAAAGTATAAAATTTGGAAACCCTTGGTATCATGAAGTTTGAAATCCCTGTGATTCTAATTACTCCTAAAATAAATTTTGTGCAAATATATGCTACAACACTTCTCTCTCTTTGGGAGAAAAAAAAATTAAATACTTAGATATGTTCAACCTGGCCCAATGATTTGAGATGTTCTGAGTACAAGAATTAAAAAACAGGTGAAAATTGCTGTGCACCTTGACAATGTCATTGACGTTGAGCACCACCTCGGCCCACCTGGCGGCATCCGAATGCTCTTTTAAAGCTTTTTCCTCCTCATCCAACAGACACTCAAAGATGGAGGAGATCTGAGACACCTGGGGATACAACCATGAGATAAAGCAGAGAAAAATACATATATAATATAATATATAATATTATCTATAATATATTCTCATATATTTGCTGAAGTCTGGCACCTCTCTGAAGAACACGTCCGCAGGTGTGAGGTTGGACAGTATGTCGGTGTTGCTCTTCTTCAGTGCTGACAGGATGGCCGTGTTCACCAGCTCTGGATGCTTGGCATGATGGTTCTTCAGCACGATGGCGGCCGAGAGCTTCTCTGCATGTTCGCATAGCAAGAGTCGCGTGGCCATTGGGGACATGCGCACCGTTGTGGAAGTGAGGCGGTCTAGAAGACCTGTCTGTAGAGCGGACAGAAAGAAAGCATTGCTAAAGACTGTGAGGAGGATGAAAGAGTGTCTCATCGCTTGTGTCTCTGTTGAGGAACCTGAAGCAGGAAGTCCATGAGGCAGCGGTGAGCTTTCATCTTATCCTCCAGCTGATGCAGCAGGATCAGTGACGTCAGTGTAAATCCAGCGCCCTCTACAGAACAAAACACACAAACGGAGAAATCCACCGGGGTCCAATATGAACAACTATTACCATCCTAAGCTCAACTTCACAAATTTTTTTTTTTTTTTCACAATGCAAGTGACAACACATGTGTGGAATATTCTCCACAATAAACCACAAGAACTAAAAAAATACTTAATATTAAATAATATTCAATCAAATTCAAGTTTATTTGTAAAGTGCTTTTCATACATTTTATTTAGTAGTAGCTTATGAGTGGTGTCCATATATGGCAGAAATGTAAGGTGAAAATCAAGCAGTTAGTTAATGTCATGTAATCAAACATACGGTGAACACTATTAACAGCAATGATTATATGTTGCGATCAAACTTATAGCAAAATTTGGTAGTTCTGTCTGTTGTCTGAGGGTTGGCATCATCTGAGGTCTTCTGAGGGGTCTTATATGCATAATACGTATACATTAATTATGGAAAACAACTGATTTTTGTGTAAATATAGTGTATTAATTATAAACATATAAACATGATTTATTAATAAAAATTAGTTAATAAAATAATTAATAAAAATACACTTTCATGGTTGGCAAGTAATTTTTATGGCCAGAAGATTTTCTAAATTATCTTGTATAAATTTTAATGAACTTAAAGTTTATCGGGGCATCTCTCACCGTCAGGAACAGACTCGGCCCAGCGTGGGTCACATGCAGGGTAGTCGTCCACCAGATCCAGGTCAATCTGGGTCACGACGGCATCCAGCTCTGCACCTCCGTCTCCGTCGCTGGGGAAGAGCTCGTCCACCATGCTCTGAGCTCCAACCGGATCATGACTGCAGAGCAGAGCATCTGTGAGCGGCAGCCACTGACTCAACAGTCACATACACAAGTGAAGGAAACTCACCGGCAGAACTGCAGGAACGCTTGCTTCAGCAGCTTAGTTTTGTCCTCCTGGGCCACCGTGTCTATTTTAGGTGGTGTCTCTAATGGGGTGCCCTGAAAAGATACTTCCTTGAATAAATCAAAACATTATAAATGTATTCAAACATATATACATACATACATATAAATTTGATATATATTTACAAGAGATTAGTTCATGAATAGACAAAAATCTGCCAAGTATTTATAAATCTTTTGAAAAGATAATTATTATATTTAACTTTATTTCTAGTTATATATATATATATATATATATATATATATATTTTTTACCAGAGACTAGCTCATTAATACACAATAAACATAAATAATTAATAAAATACTTCAAATATAGTAAACAGGTTTAAATTAATAATTTATATATTAATATAATATTTAATATAATGGAGTGCCCTAAAAAAAACTGATTTACAGTCACTTAAATAAATTAAGTGTTAAAAGTATTATAAAATTCTACAAATATATAAATTACATATAATTTACCAGAAACTAGCTCATGAATGCACAAAAAAACTGTGGAATTCATAAAATATTTAAAATATAATAAATGTTTACATTTACAATGAAGTGCCATGAATAGAAAAAAAATCCTGATTTCAAGTCTCGTAAATAAATTAAAACATTATACATTTCTATATACGTATAAATGATATATTTTTACCAGATACAAGTTCATGAATACACAAAAAACTGCCAAATAATTCAAAATGATCTTTTTAAATAATGTACGTATTTTTACATTAATAACATTATAAATTATAATGAAGTGTCCTGAAAAGAAAAAAAATCCTGATTTCTAAATTCAAAATGATCTTTTTAAAACATAACATATTTTTTAAATGTATAATGTTTTAAATTATAATGAGCACCCTGAAGAGATGAAAAATATTTTCTGACTTCTGGCTATTTGAATAAACATCATACACTGTGAATATATACAATGTTATATATATATAAACATGTATAAAATATTATTAGGCCTCCTAAACTGTAAACTGTGTCCAAACCTCAGGTTCAGGTCCAGCCACTGAGGTGCAGAGCGAGTCCTCCATGGTCTCAGGCAGGAGGGAGGCACTTTCTCTTGCTAAAACAGCAACCAGCCCACTGTTCTGAGAGAAAAACACCGGCAGACCGGCACACACGCCACCGCCTCGGATACGGTCACCTGCAGAACAGGCAAAACAACAGAGATGAACTACAGGAGGAAGACCAGCTACTTCGTTAGTCTTCTCCGTCCGAGGGCTGTACCTGGAGAGCTGAAGGAGATCTTCTCCTCGGCGAGTCCTCCGCGTCCAGCTCCAGTGCTGCAGGTGAACACCAGCTCCTCGTTATAGAGGTACGCCGCAGGACTCGACGGATCAGGCAACACCAAACGCGTCTTCTGCAGCTCCTCCTCACTCTGACGCACAAAACCAGAGCTCAACTCATTCAGTTCACAATCCAGGAAGCTCAGTCTAAAAATCCAGATCATTTGAATGCTGTACCTGGAAGGGCGGGTTGTATTTGGTGACCTCCACAGTGAGCAGGTCTGGGGACGGCGCTGTGCTTTCTGCAAGAGTGACCAGGCAGAAATACGCCACACATGGAGTGTCGCCCGGATGCCACGCCGCTGCCAGCAGCACCAGCCCCGCTCTGAAGAGACACACAACATGTCACTGCATAATACTGCCAATCCTGCATGCACTGTCTGCGTATTACAGATTCAGCTGATTATTCGGTTTCATATTCACTCACTTGCTGTACTGCATGTCCAGATAAGAGACATTCACTCCTTTCTTGATCTCAGAGTAGTTACTTTCTGAGTCCTGTCAGACAAGTAAAGAATATTCCATGAGCACACGTCTATATATGACATATTATATTAAGAAATTAATACTTTTATTCTGCAAGCATCAGTGTTGGGTAAGTTACTCTAAAAAAGTAATTAATTACTAGTTACTAATTACATCTTCAATAGTGTAATTAGATTACTGTACAAATTACTCTCTCCAAAAATGATTTAATTACTTGTTACTAATTACTTTCTAAATCCTGTCTCAACCTCGACAAGTTAATGATACAAGGATAGACATGAAACGGTTATTTTAATTCTTTCAAATAAATAATAGATAACTACATAAATTATTTTGGTCACACTTTAGATTAGGGTCCAATTCTCACTATTAACTATGACTTTTGCCTCAATATACTCCGCGTATTAATTCTTAGTAAAGTAGATGTTAAGTTTAAGAATTGGATAGGATTAAGGATTTAGAATAAGGTCTTGCAGATTAACACATTAATGTGTGTTTTTTAAGTAATAATAAACAGCCAATATCCCACTAATATTCATGCTAGTAACCAACTAGTTAATAGTGAGAATTGGACACTAAAGTGTTACCAATATTCTTATTAACTCAAAGTATTTAGAGTGAGAAGGTTCGACTTTAAATCCACAGTTCTACAGTCTATAGACAGTATAAAGTTCAATTACATCATAATTAACTGTAATTAAATTGCATAAAAAATATGAGTAATCCCTTACTTCACTTTTTCAAGGGAAAAGTAATAAAATTACAGTAACTAATTACACCCAACACTGCCAAGGATGCATTCAACTGATCAAAAGTGCCAGTAAAGACATTTATTATGTAACAAAAGATTTCAAATCTGTTCCTTTGAACTTTCTATTCGGCAAAAATCTTGAAAATAATAATGCATTATAGTTTCCACAAAAATATGAATCATCACAACTGTTTTCAACATTGATAATAATCAGAAATATTTCTTGAGCAGCATATTACAATGATTTCTGAAGGACCATGTGACACTGAAGAGTAATGATCCTGAAAATTCAGCTTTGATCACAGGAATAAATTATATAGACATAGAACAAAATTCAAATAGAAAATGTTACTGTTTTTTTTACTGTATTTTTGATCACATAATGCAGCACTGGTGATCATAAGAGATTAAATAAAATAAATAAAAAAACTATTTTACTGAACTTTTGAGCACTAAATAAATAAAGTACAAAATATAAAAAAAATACAAAAGCTGTGCTGCTCGTTTTACATGCATTTGGGGCACAGCAGCAAAAAATATTTCTAAAAGTCAGAAAATGGGTAGAAAATGGGCATTAAAGAAAAAAAATATGGCCGTCTTTGTACAAAAACTACTATAAAACACTACCAGTCAAATGTTTGGAATAATTCATATTTTTAAGTGTTTTTAAAAGAAGTCTCTTTCGTTAAACAAGGCTGCATTTATTTGATAAAAACAGTAAAAACTGTAATATTGTGAAATATTATAAACAATTTAAAATAACTGTTTTCTATATGATTATATTTTAAAATGTATTTTTCCCCCTTGCGATCAAATCTGAATTTCCAGCACCATTCCTCCAGTCTTCAGTGTCACATGATTCTTCAGAAATCACTCTAATCTGCTGCTCAAGAAACATTTCTGATTATTATCAATGTTGAAAACCTTTGTGCTGCTCGATATTTTTGTGGAAAGGAAACACTGACCCCTTTAAGCAGTCTGCTCTGGTTCTATGCCATGAACTGAATTTTTTTTTTTTAATCAGATGAAGTTCATAAAAGCATGTTAATAATTCTAGAAGCTTCCAACAAAGGTTTCTGACCCAGATGGCGTCGGTGATGCTGTCTGTGATGATCTGACTGGTGCTCCAGCTCAACACCTGCGTCTCACCGTTCTCGTCCACCTCCCATTTACTGAGGCCACACGAGCTGAGAGAGTACAGGCAACCGGTCTCCTTCACCCACAGCACACTGAACACCTGAGGAGACAAACGTCCCGTCAGTGTCTGTACACACGATCTGCTTCCACCTCTAAACAACACACGGCACTGACCGTGAGGTCGGCCGGCTGGCCGCGGATGCCGAACAGGCTGGAAACCCTGCGTCCGATGCCGGACAGCATGCCCTGACCCTGCTGCACCGGTCTCTGGTGCAGTTTACCGGAGGAGTCCGGAGCGAGCCGGAGCAGGTGACCGCGGTACGATGACACGATGAAACTCCCGCCCTGAAACAGCAAGAGAAAACACCTCATGATTAGGACTGGACGATATGGCCAAAATTTATATCACAATAGATTTCTTAATTTCGGTTGATACGATACAATTCCGATATCGGTATGAACACCTACAACGGAAAAATGAATTTGCCAAGTCTATGAAACTATATAATCTTTTAGAAATAAAAATGGTACAAATAAACTAATGTTCACTTTTTATCTGTAATTAGCCTTCATACAAACAAGAAATGTAAAATCACTGCCAAATAAACATAAGACTCTCAGACTCACCTTAATAATATAAATATCTTTAACTTTAAACTATAACATATGCTGATTATTCTTATAGATTGAAACAAAAGTGTTTCAGCCTGGATAAAGAGTATGAAAAGTGCTCAGAGTTGCTGCAGAAAACAGAAAAAAAAGAGAGCAACAACAAAAACACATGTTCCTGAAGACAGGTTGAAATTGAAAATGCAAATTAATTCTCTGCTCATAAATGCTGCTTCATCAGATAAAATGAAAATGCCATCTGAACTTTTCCCTTCAAAGATACAGTCTTATAAAACACCCGCGCCGCGTTTTGATTTTGAAACGTGCAGTGCTCATGTTAATTCAATGAAGTCAACTGCCACAAATAAATCAATGTATGGGAAACACTGGTAATGTACACTGAAATATCAGAAATGTGTTTAAAAATCATATCACCGTTATTGAAAAAAAATGATATTTCGATATATATATAGATATTACTGTCCAGTCCTAGAAGAGATATAAAAATAAAAGCTCGTTCTGCCTGGTTGCACACCTTTACTGCTGCGACGTAGTTGCACACGTGTCCGCCCAGATCTAGAGACGTCTCAGTGTAAGTCCCGTCGTGAGCCAGACTGGGCCAAAACCGAGCCGAACCGTCTGGAGACACGGCCAAAGCACTGATAGCCTGTGAAAAACACATTTGCATTCATGTTTGCATCAGAAATCTCCTCTGACAGTAATGTTCAGAGACGCATGAGCTCACCTGAGTGGGTGCAGACTTGAGTGGACTGGAGGAGGTGATGGAGATGAGATCAGCGCTGTACGCAAACTCACTGGAGGGCAGCTGGAGGTCTTTACACACCGACAGCTGCAATGACAGCAAGAGCACAATGTTTGTACAGCAAAGTTTGGCAGCAAATTCAGCTCCAAGCAATTGTGCCTCTTTCTGACCTTTGCCACAGACGTCTGAGACACTTTCCAGATGATCAGCCGTTCTCCACAAACCATCCACGCCCAGCCGGACGCCTCCACCTTCACAGAGATCTGATCATCCACTGCAGTAGACACAGCATCATACACTGAGAAACCTTCACACCAGTATATCCAGAGACTAGTCTTACTTTTATCCTACAAATATGTAACTTAAAATATCTACAAATCAGCCCCAGAGATTGCTAGTGGGAAACCACTGAAATGTCTTTACTGAAATCAAAGGTCTTTTGATCGAATCCCTTGTTGGAAACGAATGATTCACAAAGGTTTTGAAGCTACACAAAGCAGTGTTTCAAAAGTGCCCATCGCTAGTTTGAATGCACTACAAATGTCACCTAGTCAGGCAGCTCACTAGGTTTTAAAACACAGCATCGTGTAAAGTTAAAGACCCCAGTCTTTACCGTCGGCCATGGTCAGCGCCTCCATGACTTTGACAGGCAGAGATGATCCGAAAGTCTGAACGTCAAAATGATACGAATCGACGGCTGCATGATTCTGAACCCGGGTGGGAGTGGATCTGGAGAAAGAATAGAGATACACAAATCAACTTTTTTTTTTTATTGCTTCTAATGTCCTCATTTGTATGTCGCTTTGGATAAAAGCGTCTGCTAAATGACTAAATGTAAACTTACAATATAAAAGTGAGCTGAAATTGGTTAGATTAAGTTTTTATTTAACTTATTTCTATAAGTTACCTTTTTTTCCTTACAAAAAAATGGCTTAAGATTTGTTTTAAAGACAAGAACAATTTTAGAGTTACTGCATTTACAAAACATTCAGATACAACAAGAAAATCAATTATATTACTTCATTATTTTATAATAGAATAAAATATATTAAATATAAAGATAGAAATTAATTTTATATATATATTACGTGTAATTAAATAATTTATAACACTATGACTGTGATGGTATCAGATAGTACTGAAGGATTATCATATTTACGTAGCATGGTATTTACCTGATACTCAAAAAACAATACAGTGGTGTGTTAAAGCATGGTAAATGTAGTGTGCCCTGTCTGTGTTTACTCTGTTGTACCTGGCTGTGGTAGCGGAGCGGCGTGGAGAGAACAGCAGCCCGCTCTTCCGAGCGCCGGTCCTGGGCGCCTGTCTGCGGCCTGAGCTCGGGGTGCCGCGGGGACTGAACATACTGTCGCGGCGGACTGTTTACAAGAGACAGAAGCGCATTCAGAAACGACGAGACACGCGAGAAACTTCGGAAACCGTTTACCGCGCGCTCACTACCGTCAGGCGCACACGACGTGCGTCATTCGAATGCGCATGCGCTCACGCTGCTGATCCTGAAACGGCTTTCAAACTCTTCTCACATCGAATGAACGGTGTGTTTAGCGATGAAACTGATTCTGGGTCAGTGTTACAGAACAAGCGTTTGACAACGGCTTCTTCTTCTGGTGTTTTATGGCGGTTTGGCAAGCCAGCGAAAAAAAGCGCATTACCGCCACTCTGGAGTGATCTGATGTGAAAAAAAGGAGAGAGAAATCTATCAGTTGTTCCCGGGTTTTTCAGGTATTTAAATAATATTTGATGCACTCTTGATTGCTTTGAGTTCGACCCGTTTCCTAACAATACTTTAAGAGAAACATGATCAACTCCCAGCCATCCTAATTCTTGAATCAACTGAAATCTCTCCCTTTCATGTGCAGCACAACACCCAAAAACAATAGGTTTGGTGGCTGTTTCTCTCAGTAGTTTAGTGGGAAATGTAGTTTCACTTCAAGCTGTGTGTTTTTTTATACTGTGTTTACATTGAAATATGCTAAATAGTAAAATTTGCATAATAACTCAAGCGTGTCTGCACCAAAATTTATCCAGCTCAACATTATAAATAAATATAATTTCTCCTTTATTTCTGCACCTTAAACTACAGCAAAAAATAAAACAAAAACAAACAAAAACAATCTCCACTGACTTTAAAAATAAAAATGATACATTTAAAAATATATAATAATAATAAATAATACAAACGACACTTAAAATATTATTTGTCTTTTTATTTATGTTTATTTTATACATGCATATTTTATTAACTGGCGGGATGTGAATTTAATTACAAGGCAAATGTATATTAACAGTCTCATTAAGCAAAAAGAAGTGCACCTGAAAATTATTAATTTAAAAAGATCATCACTTAATAAATATGACCGTATATTTATTAATAGCCTATTTTAAATAAAGATTATATATAATGATATTAAATTATAATGAATATAATTTTAATATAATGTAATATGCCTATATATTTTCATTTTCATAATATGCATATGACAAATATGTATAAGAAAAAGCAAATACTAAAAATGAAAGTAAACCGGATGTGTTTGGATAATGTAGTTGTTTGCGCGGTGGAGGCGCTAGATGGCGCAGTGCAGCAGCAGCGATCTCAGCGGAGGCGCAGAAGAAGAGAGAGCTCAGCGACCAATGGAGCATCGCTGGGGAGCAGCAGTCTTCTCCTGAGCTCCTCTTCCATGGCTTAAACCAGCACTTTTCTCCAGGACTGTCACATACGGATTATGCAGTAGGTGTTTCGCAGCTTTACTAAGCTGTCAAACGGATCTAAGGCGCTGCGAGTGGAGTGTATTTGAGATCAGAGTGTGATGAGGAGATGATCAGAGACTGAGGCCGCGCGTTTATTTGAGCTGCAGGATTCTGAGCAGTCTTGAGTTATTCAAGGAGTTTACTTCATGAATCCTATCTGAAGATAACTAATGAATTCATATGTGGCTGCACTGCACAGAAACTAACCTGCTTTTCCTGTCTGTGCCTCAAATCGTAATGAGTTACCTACCTAGGCAGCCTTATTGGGGCATTAAAGTCGCGTTTAAATTGAACGTCTGAGTTGAATCGACTGATTGAACATGCGCGTGATCCTCGGATATCGAATCGAATGTTGGAGCGCGCCGCCAGAATTAATAGAATGTTCGAACGCGTTTGTGATGCTCAAAAAATGAATCGAATGTTGATTCAAATTGAATCACATGTTCGTGCTTGCTTATAAAAAAAGCGATTCAAATATTCCAAAATACGTATGATTTCCTATAATCGAATCATATAAGCATTGCAAATATTCGAGAGCATACTCGCGATTCCCTAAAGTCCAGAGAAATTGTCAGTCGTGCTTATGGTGTCCTGAAATTGAATCAGATATTCGAACATGCTTGTGATGACCTGAAATTGAATCAAATATTTTGAGGGTTCATGATTCTCTAAGATTGTAAAACAATAAAATAAAATAAATTCTAGCACTCTTATGATTCACTAAAATCGAATCAAATAGACAATCCTATGATTCTCTACAATTGAATCAAATATTTGAGCACTCTTATGATTCTCTGGGTTGCACTTTATTTTAAGGTGTCCTTGTTAAAGTGTAATTATATATTTAAGTACCGAGTAATATTAATTAATTACATGTACTTACTATATGGTTAGGTGTAGGGTTACTTGCATGTATTTATGCATAATTTATTGTTTAATAATAATTACATGTAATGTGTAAAGTGTTAATACCATTCTCTGAAATCGAGTCAAATTTTTTGAGCACACTAATGATTTTCTAAAATTGAGTAGAACATTCAATCTTATGATTTCCTGAAACCAAATAAAAAAAATTCAACATGCTTGCGATTCCCTGAAATCAAATCAAATATTTGAGCACTTTTATGATTCCCTGAAATCGAATCAAATATTTCAAGCACACTTCTGATTCTCTAAAATTTAATAAAATATTTAAGCATTCCTTGAAGTCAAAACAAATGTTCAAACACTTTTATAATTCACTGAAAATGAATCAAATATTCAAGCAATCTTATGATTCTCTAAATTCAAATCAGATATGCACACATGCTTATGATTCTCTAAAATTGAGTCAAACATTCAAATTGATGTGATTCCTGCTGATGTGTTTTGAGGCTCGGCCAGTAAATGCTGTGAATTCATGCATTCGGCTGATGTTACACAACGTTTTGAGCAATTTTGCTGGGGGAACGTTTTTTGAGCAATGTTACCTGGGCACTTTCTCATTGAGAATGATTAACAAATTTCTATCTGGATATTTTAGATCGGTCTCTGTGTCTCACCTGGTTGTTTCCCAAAGTTGCCTGACGACATTGCTCAAAAAGTTGCCCAGTGTACATGTTGTTGTTTTTTCTGCATTGCACAGCATTAATGGCTGCTTTGAACAGAGATATCTGAGACTGTGTGTGTTACGTGACTCCACCAGGACATGAAGCGGGTGCGGACGGAGCAGATCCAGTACGCGGTGACCCAGTACCTGAAGAGGAGACAGTACATAGACACAGATGGGTCTCTGAAGGGGGCCAAACTCTCCCAGTCCGCTGAGGAGATGGCAGCCAGTCTGACAGGTGACTGCACTTTAAATCAACACAGGCCTTTAACCCTGAACGATGCTCATCTTCACGTTTCTCTCTCTTTCTGCTGTGAGCAGTTCAGACGGAGTCCAGCTGTGCGAATGTGGTGTCCGCAGCCCCGTGTCAGTCTGACCCGCAGCAGTACGAGTCCCAGTTCTCCAGACTGCGCTCCTTCCTGCAGGGTGAGAGATCAACTCCTCACAAACACTCTCCTAATAGAGACAGAGAGCACTTAGGCCACGCCCACAATCCAACCCTCTCCACTGACTTTGTATTGCGGGAAGCTGCCTCCTTATCATTTCTGACTTATAATAAAAAACAGAACAATGTCTAAAAAAAGCATGTAAAGCAAATACGTTTAAAAGAAATTCTGTGTGGAGCATGCCCCTGGTTCACGCAGTGTTCTCATCTTTTTCCTCCCTTACCTGTTTGCATCTCTGTGTCATATTACTCTGAGAAGTACGCCCACTGGAGCTCTGTCTCTGTGCTTTAATCCGTCACGTGCTCTGGTTTTAACAGCCGTCTTCTCTGTGTCTCAGATGCAGAAGCACCGTTAGTGAAGGAGGTGAGCGGCGTCTTGTTTCCGCTCTTCCTCTACCTGCACCTGGACATGGCGCGGTGTGGCCTGAAGGGGGCAGTAGACTCCTTCTACAGTCGCTTCCACTCGTTCTTCCAGCAGGACCCCGAGCAGAAAGCAATCGTAGACCTGCTACGAGGAGCCGTCACGCCTCAGGTCAGTGTGTTTACTGTTACAAACTGTTTTATGATGGGACTGACCAAACTTAATTTCCTATCAGTTCTCTTTGGCACTGATTTAAATGCATCAATAAAGTATCAGTTGTTTAGCAAATGCACAACTTTTGTTCTAAATTGTTACATTATCACTGAAACTGCTTCTTGTGTTTGTTATTAGGAGAGAGAAACCCATGTTTGGAATGAAATATTAGTGTACTACTTTCTGAATACTTTGTAGTGCACACTGTATACTGCGTATTATTTTTAAAAACATAGTTATCATAACAGTAATAAACATTGTCACATGACCCATCATGTGGATTGATGTACAATTATTAAATAGTTGATTAGATATAAACATTTATATACATATATACAGATGCATATATAAAAACTTTCTTAATATGTATATAAAACAAATTAAAAAACAAATTTACATATTTAATTATTATTTATATTGTCTTTGTAATTACATTTATTTTGACTTGTACATTTGTTTTTAAACTTGTGTATAATAATAAATAATATATGTATATTTATTATAGATATAAATATAGATATAATTGTGTACAAGTCAAAAAGCTAATTTACAAACAAATATAAGTAAATATAATAACGGAGCTAAAATATAAAAAGTAAATGATGAAATTACAAAGTAAATAAAATCTAAAAAGTGTGTGTATAAATAAAATTTAAACAAATTATTTGCTTTATTTTTTCACTTGTCTCTCACTGTGAATATAGCTGTAGTAGAAAAAATTATGGCTGACTTCAGTTCAATTGTCAGACAGTTAATAATAGGTGCATTGCATTGTGGGATGCAGTCAGTATTCCACAGCAGCAAGGAAGCTGTCATTTTCCCAGTATGCTGAAACTTGTTTTTTGTTCTTCCAGGATGTGACCTCAAACCCTAAACTCTGCTCGCTCCTGGATCACAAGTATGTGGTGCACCTGACGGATCAAGCGTACAGCTACCTGCTGCGTTACCTGCAGAGTGACGACAACAGCGCCATCTGCTGGGCGCTCAGCACACATGTGCAGGTGCGGGCCGCGCAGAACGCCTTCAAATCACAAACACTCAACTCAGCGAGGGAGCAGTCAACGAAAACCAGTTGACCTACATCACAAGAGTCTTTGTCTTCTTTGTAATTAGTCATTCCTCTCCTGTTGTCTTAGGTGGAGGTGACAGCAGCGTGCCGAACCGACTACCAGCTGTACGGCGCAGGGGTAGGAGCGGGAAACACTACCTCCACTTCCTCCTCCTCCGCTGCATGGGCTGCGGTGGATGGGGCGGAGGGGGCGGAGCGTGTGGAGGTCACGGCCGGCTTACCTCAGAGCGAGGCGGCGCTGGAGGCGTTGCAGGACTGCATAAAGCGTGTGCGGGAAGGTCCGCCTTCGCTCACCACCGTCTGCTTCTACGCCTTCCAGCACACGGATCAGCTGCTGAACACGGCCGAGGTGTCTGCGGACAGCCGTCTGCTGGCGGCCGGCTTCGATAACTCTGCCGTCAAGCTGTGGAGTCTGCGGGCCAGGAAGCTGAAGGCAGGACCTCACAGGACGGACGTGTCTAAAATAAGACTGGCCTGTGACGTGCTGGAGGAGGAGGTGAGCGTCTCTCTTGGTTTAGGCAGCTGATGTATATTCACTCATATCAGCAGCACATCTAATGCAGCTTAAAGAGAAATTACGGGTCTGGACAGTTTTCACCCTTTTGATGGGTTTCAGTGTGCGTCTCTATTTATTTGCCCTGAAATAGGTTACAAGGATTTATTTTTTTTATTATTATTATTATTTATAATTGTTTTGTTTATTTTTTTCAAAGCTTCACTTTGACCAAAGAGTCTTTTCAAGCAGAAGTACAGAAGTAAAATACATTATAATTTACAATGGACATTAACACTTAACACAACTAAATCAACAATATTTTAATTTAGTTTTACACTAATATAAACTTAAATGTTAGTAGATTTTACATACATGAAATTTTTAACTTTTTTTTTTTTTTGCATAGCTAAAGAACTAATAACTGAACTAAATGGCCATTTAGCACCATTAATATTTTCTGTCGTGTGACATTATTGCTATGACAAACTCTCAATACTGTAATGCAAGAAATACAATGAGATATTAAGTTTTTTCATGGTATTATTTGTTTACTGCTTTTAATTTATTTTATTTAAATATCAAATTAATCAATAAAATAATCAAGTGCACACACCCCATTACTTTAATACACCTGGATGTTTCCCAATAAAAATGGATTCTTTTTAATTTTAAAGTTTTTATTTTATTCAAATAAATCCTCATTTTAACCAAACAGTCTTTGTCCAGGAGATTCATTATCAAATGTTACAGTAAAATAAAGTACAATTTACAGTAAATTAACACTTTTTTTCTCTCTCTTCGCTAAATGACTAAATATTTTATAAATGAACACAACTGCTAATAAATAACCATATTTACATACATAAATATGAAAGTATTTTAAACCTTGGATGATGGCACAGAGATTTCAGGACATTTTTGAATAAAACCAACGAATATTTGAATTACAAATATTTAAATTATTTTTTAATTTCTGTTCTACTATGTGACCCTGGAGCACAAAACCAGTCATAAGTATCATGGGTATATTTGTAGCAATGTATGGGTCAAAATGTTCAATTTTTCTTTTATGCCAAAAAATCATTATTGATTTTTAAAAATCACTTAATTTGATTAGTAATATGCTTTGCTAAGAACTTCATTTGAACAACTTTAAATGTGATTTTCTCAATAATCAGATTTTTTTTGCACCCTCATATTCCTGATTTTCAAATAGTTGTATCTCAGCCAAATATTGTCCGATCCTAACAAACCATACATTAATGAAAAGCTTATTTACACACTTTAAGATGATTGTTATTATATCATGCTCATGTTTAGGTGGTTTAAAGTGTTTCTGTCCATCTTGAGTTTTTCACATGTATCTGTTTGTAATCAGGCAGATGACGAGGACGCCTCGGGCAGTGAGATAAAGACCCTGCGTGCTCACAGCGGCCCCGTGTACCGCACTGCGTTCCTGACGGATGGATCCGGCCTGCTGTCCTGTTCGGAGGACTCCACCGTGCGCTTCTGGGATCTGAACAGCTTCACGAACACGGTCCTGTACCGCGGCCACGCCTACCCCGTCTGGGACGTGGACGTCAGTCCCTGCAGCCTCTACTTCTCCACGGCATCCCACGACCGCACCGCACGCCTCTGGAGCTTCGCGCGCACCTATCCGCTCCGTCTGTACGCCGGACACCTCTCCGACGTCGACTGCGTCAAATTCCACCCCAACTCCAACTACGTGGCGACCGGCTCCACGGATAAAACCGTGCGGCTGTGGAGCACGCAGCAGGGGGCGTCTGTGAGGCTGTTCACCGGGCACCGCGGGCCCGTGCTGTCGCTCGCCTTCTCGCCCAACGGCAAGTACCTGGCCTCGGCCGGAGAGGACCAGAGACTGAAGCTGTGGGACCTGGCGTCCGGCAGCCTGTTCAAAGACCTGCGGGGTCACAGCGACAGCATCACCAGCCTCTCCTTCAGTCAGGACAGCAGTCTGGTGGCCTCCGCCTCCATGGACAACTCAGTGCGGGTGTGGGACATACGCAGCGCCCACGGCAGCGCCCCCAGTGACGGCTCCAGCAGCGAGCTGATCGGACAGTACACGGGCAGCACTAGCAACATCCTCAACGTGCAGTTCATGGCCTGTAACCTGCTGCTGGTGACGGGCACGGCGCTGGAGAAACAGGAGCAGTGAGAGCGTGTGTGTGGGGGTCAATCTTAACAAAACACACCCGGGTCATATTTCACCCCAAAATCTGATTAAATAATTCGAGTTGATTCAGAATAATTGGTCACCCCCTCCACCCCCAGTAATCTCAATTGCAAAAGGCTTTCCAGTTTACCTGAATTCGTCCTATTAGTAAAATGAAGCCGTGTAGCACCATTATTTTTTGGCATGGCGGTGACATTGACAAACCTGTACCTAAGTTCTTATTACTGTAATGCAAAAAAACAACAACGAGATGCTGTTTGAATGGTAAGGTATTTATCCGGGTGGTATTTGTTGTGTTGCCCTTAATTTATGTTGATTAAACTAAATAATTTGGGACATAAGTTTCTTTTCTTTAATAGACGTTTTGCAATCTAAATGATTTGACTGTAATGTGAGTGGTGAAATACTGTGAATTAATTCTGCATAAATGGAAAAAGTAGTTCAACAAATATTACTTATAAATTCATAATTTACAGCATTTTTATCTTATTAAAGGAAAGACGACAAATACTACCTTGATTTTCATCATCAACATTATTATTATTATTATTATTATTATTATTGGCATTACAATAAGAATTTTGGTGACAACTGTCATGAAAAATAATGTCTTCTTAATGGGCTTTATTTTCTTTGACCAAAATATATTTCTATTTTTTTGTTTGTGAAATGTGGTCGGGACATGTTCTTGACAGGTTTTCGTGAGATTCGCCCGTTGTGTTTTGTAAAGTGAGAGTGTTGATGTTTTGGTTCAGTTTTGTTATGATGTGTGTTGATGCCTCTAAAGAACATTAGAGGTGTAGCCTGCTGTTTTCATAAAAATGTAAATATTAGACATATTTTTTTGAAAAAAAGTTAGGTCATTATTTCCATATCTGTATTTTTCAGTTCGGCTAATTTCTGTAGTTTTTTGATGGCCCATGTTTAAAGGTAAGCACATCCAGCACTGTTCTCCTGGACGTTCACCAGGAAGCCAGATAAACCGGGTTCATCCTACTTTAGGCAGAAAACAGTCCTGATAAAGCTGTCATCGTTCCCCCAGTCACGGGATTGAGTTTAGTTTTACTGCAACAAAAAAACTTCCCCAGGAAAGCTCAAAAAACAAATGATTCATATAAATGCCACAGTTTGTCTCTTGTAGCCTGTTGGACTGAATGAATCCTTGAATCTGATTTTGCAACCCTGCACTTAGTTTTGTATGAAGCAAGTCAAGTTTCTCCGTTTGAAGTTTCCTTTTTGTGTTCCTCAACCACACAATCATGGCATGTTTGTCTTTAACAGTGAACGACTTTTGTATTGTTTGGTTCCTTCAAAGAAATGTTTTTGCATCGTTCTGATACTTGTAAATATATTTTTGTAACATTTCATGGCTGTCTGGATCTCATTTCTGATGTTGCAGATCTGATTATTGCAGTAATACGGTAGTAAAGTTCTCAAGCAGGATCCGATCCACCTCCTCTCACACACACACACACACACACAGGAGTGGCTGCTTTCACTCAAACCAGTTCTGCTCTTGATGGGTGTGACGCTAACCTGACGAGCCTGTCCGTCGGCCAGTGTGGCTGGATTCGTCTCACACACACACCTACACACACACACACTCAAACACAAGCTCACAGCACCAGACGAGCGTCACCAGTGTCCTGTCTGAGGTTTTGGAGCTTGGCTTGCGGTCGGTTTGAAGATGCCTTACAGCGTGACTCTGCCGAGTGGCTCTGGGCAGGCGACCCTAGTGAACAGCACACAGGCCGATGGGAAGACGTTTGAACAGCTCCGCCTGGAGTGTTTGCAAAAGGGGAAGCTGTTCGAGGATCCAGATTTTCCAGCTGTGGACGACTCGCTCTTCTTCAGCCAGAGGGCCCCGGTTAACTTTGAATGGAAGAGGCCGCGGGTAAGTGACCTGAAGTATGCATGATGCTGCAAGATGACATTTATGCTCATCTTTGACTCCTGGATAAGGTACATAAACAGTAATTAGAGTAGGATGAATTGGGTAATTGACACAATTATTCACTTTTGAAATATCAAGCAGCACTTGCTCACCCAAACAAATGAGACCTCAATCACATGACAAACCACCTGGATTTGATGGTGCAAGATCTCATAGTGCAGCTGATAACCCTAAATGTTTTTCTTTCATGTAAATTGGCACTGTGGAGGGAGTTGTGGGTGAATTTGATGGGGTCTGATGTAATCTATAAAGCATAAAGTTAACAGAACTCTCAAATCTGAAGCATTTTGTTCTCTGATGCTCCTCCTGTTCATGCATGGATGAATGAATGGAAGTCAATTGCTAATGGTTTCACCTGCACTCTTAAAAAATAAAGGTGCTGAAAAGGTTCTTCACAGCGATGCCATAGAAGAACCATTTTTGGTTCCACAAAGAATCATTCAGTCAACGATTCTTTAAAGAAGCATCTCTTTCTTACCTTTTTATAATCTGAAGAACCTTCTTTCACCACAAAGAACCTTTTGTGATGTTCAGATGTTAACGGTTCTTTATGAAGCCATTTAGACAAAAAGGTTCTTCTATGGCATCGTGACGCACCTTTATTTTAAGTGTGTAGTATTACGCACATTCCTAAAATATTAACATCATTTTTGACCTTTATGGCACACGACTTCTAAATTTGTGTGCAATTTTTAAAACCTGTCATGCAAGTTTGCAGAATAATTCAGGCATGAATCAACCAGGCTGCCCGCCTTATGAACACTCCAGAACTTTATTCCCTAAAATTTCATGTTCCTTTGAGTGTCAATGTGTAACATTACAACACATTTGTGCATAAAGGACATTGATGAAGCCACTGGAGACTGATGCCATGCAGCAGGTCAGGAATGCCGATGGAATTTTGGCATGCATGGAATTCATTCTTTATTTAGTCTTGAGCGATTGAATGAAAAGTGGATGTAGGTTTTGTTTAGTTGGAAATAGACTACTGGGTTGAGTTTAAGAACAGGTTGCCAGTAGTTGTGACAAATGATCTAAGATGCTCCACACCCCTCCTTCATGCTTGTAAAACTTTTTATGGACCTCTGAATGAAACTACAACTGCATTTCATTCCAGGGCGTTCCTGCAGAGCGACCTTACGTATGCAGCGCGTGAAGAGTGTGGGCTTGCGTTAGAATGCGAACACACCTCACACAGGCATCACGGGCGTTCACACATCTCCCTCTGTCTTTAATCTATCACTGTTAAAATACTGTTATATGAACAACCTACAGTATCCAGCTCTTCTATCATTATTGCATTCAGAACATTTCTTAAAATGGATGGATGTTATTTGATTTTTTTTTCTCTGATCTGTTCAAATTCAGCAAATCTGCGAGATTGATGATAGATAGAGGGATAGCATAATGTATGGATGTTATTTGATTTGACCGACTGATATTTTTCCCTGATCTGTTCAAATTCAGGAAATCTGCAATGACCCAAAATTCATCACAGGAGGAGCCACCAGGACAGACATCTGTCAGGGGCAACTGGGTATGTTTTCCAGTCGTTTCAGCTCACTAAAGTGAAACCCTAATCTGAGCAAAACTCTTCCGATGACCAAAGAATAAAATAATGGATTAGTGTTGGGGAATTTTACTTATAAAAGTGATGCATTACAATACTGAATTACTCCAAGAAAAAGTAACTAATTGCGTTACTTTATATGGAAAGTAATGCAATGCATTACATTACTTTTGCATTACTTTTTGTCACCTGGGCTGGGCTCGCTTACCCAAAACTTATATTTTTGCCAACTTTAAGGGCCCTTTCACACCAAAAGTGAAACTAATAAGCCTCAAGCTGAAGGAAGAGTTTTCAGTGAATAAATGGGAGAACAAAGTACCTTGCATTACTTATTTAAAAAAGTAATTCAGATATTTTGTTGTAAATGTAAAAGTAATGCATTACTTGGAAAAGTAATCTGATTATGTAACTTGCGTTACTTGTAATGCATTACCCTCAACACTGTGATGCATTAACACTGCTCATGCTATGATTTCCTCCATGCATGTTGCAGGAGACTGCTGGTTGTTGGCAGCGATTGCCTCCCTGACCCTCCATGAGAGCACACTAAAGAGGGTCGTTCCCCATGACCAGGACTTTGATCGTGGCTATGCTGGAATCTTCCATTTCCAGGTGAGTCCCACTCTCTGAACTCTCTCTCTACAGTTTCCCAATGACCTCGAACCCTAACCAAACTCACCTTGTTGTGCAGTTCTGGCAGCATAATAAATGGATGGATGTGGTGGTGGACGACCGACTCCCATGTGTGAGGAACAAGCTGGTGTTCGTCCACTCCGCTGACAATACTGAGTTCTGGAGTGCACTTCTGGAGAAGGCCTATGCCAAGTATGAACTTGAGTTTACAAAACAAGATACGCCCTGACGTCTTGTCGTATCTGGTTTTGAGACGTCAAACCTGTTTGTGTAAGTCAGTCATCTCCTGTGCGTCTCTCTCAGGTTGAACGGCAGCTATGAATCCCTGAAAGGAGGAAGCACCATGGAGGCGATGGAGGACTTCACGGGTGGCGTGGGCGAGATGTACGAGACGCAGAACGCCCCCACAAACCTCTTCCTCATCCTCAAGAAAGCCGTGGAGAGAGGATCGATGCTCGGCTGCTCCATCGATGTAAGCAAAGCTTTGTTGGATTCAAAGTGAGATCAATAGCAAATTCTGCCGTTCCTGAATCCCAGATGTTTGTGTTTTCGTATCATTAGATCACAAGTTCTGCTGAATCCGAAGCACAAACCACTACTGGTCTGGTTAAAGGCCATGCATACTCCATCACTGGAGTGGAGGAGGTAATCACAGCATTTTCATCTTTTTCGTTCACAGATTGACTTTTCATTTTCTCTTTATTATCTGTTACGTCTTGTCTCCTCAGGTCAACTACAGAGGGTCAAAGGTCCAGCTGATTCGTGTTCGTAACCCCTGGGGTCAGGTGGAGTGGAACGGACCCTGGAGCGACAAGTAAGCGTCCACTAATGGTGACACTTTGTTAAATATGATCAAAAACTCATATTAGTAATAATAAACAAACATTATACAGATTTTGTGTCATTACCTTTGCTTCCAACCAATTATTTTTATGTGATTTCTGGGATATTGCAGGAAATAAGCTGAAAAATGCACATAAACTCAATTGAGGTGGATCATCTTTTCATTCGATAAGAAAACATGCACATAAACTATGATGCAAACACATCTACCGAATAAATTCATGGATGCGCAACAAAAAAACTTCTGTTACTTATGAACTTAAGTTGCCTCTACAGACGTGTAATCAAAATGATTGGTTTATTTACCTCACAGCATTTGTAATTGCATTTTGTTTGTGCGTGAGGTGCAAGTAATTTATTTTGTCCGAAAAAAGAGCCACAGGCTTCCCCAGCTGCAGCATTTTTATTTTTTTATTATTTCATTACTGATGCTCTGCGTTCTTCTTTCTTTAAATCTTGTTTTTCAGTTCCAGGGAATGGAACACTATTGACAGTTCAGAGAAGAAACGACTGCTGCACAACTCTCTGGATGACGGAGAGTTCTGGTATGTGCGACCCTTCACATTTATAATAATAATAATAATAATAATAATAATAATACATTTTATTTGGTGGCACCTTACAAAACAAATATAGAAAAAAACAACAATCCCAACAAGTTATCAGTAGACCATCAAGTAATAATAATTAAAAACAAGGCGTTAAGGTGTATGAAGGGCTTTGAAAGTTAACAGAAGAAGTTCATTTAGGTTGACTGCTCTTTCAGGTGGGAGCCAGGATGATCTGATTCAGAGAGCTGGTGTGAACTAACATGACTTGTGTTGCAGGATGGAGTTCGGGGACTTCAAAGCCAACTACAATAAAATCGAGATCTGTAACCTGACTGCAGATTCTCTGTCAGACGACGCTAGCAAGAAGTGGGAAGTGAATCTGTTTGAGGGCAGCTGGATCAGGGGCTCCACTGCTGGCGGATGCAGGAACTACATCGGTCGGTATCATGTAGCAAACTCCACAAAAGTTTGCATGCTAATCCATGCTATCGTTTGTACACGAGACCCAGCATTTTCACTATTTACACTTGCTTAGACCCATTTGTGTTTTTCTTGATCTCAATTTTCCCTTCTCAGATACATTCTGGACAAACCCGCAGTTTAAGCTTCGTCTGGAGCGTCCAGATGATGGTGACAAGCTGTGCAGCATCATCGTGGCCCTGTTGCAGAAGAACCGCCGCCGGCTCAGGAAAGAGGGGCTTGACATGGAGACCGTTGGCTTTGCCATTTATGAGGTGAGGGAGATGTAATACTGTGTTGGAAGATGGGTTTGGAGAACTTCATGTAGTGCCTCTTGCTCCACTGAAGTCTGACCTGCTCGCTTACCGTACCCTTAGGCTCCTGATGATCAAGATCACCAGGGGAAGGACTTTTTCCGCTACAACGGCTCTAAAGCCCGGAGCCGTTCCTACATCAACATGAGGGAGGTGTCCGAGCGCTTCAGACTGCCGCCGGGAAACTACCTGCTGGTGCCCACCACCTTCCAGCCGCACCACGAGGCTGATTTCCTAATCCGGATCTTCTCAGAGAACAAAGCTGGAGCCATGTATGTGCATTCAAATACTCTTCAGTGTTATCAGCCAGATTTTAAAGCTAAAATGAGTCTGCCATTACTTACATTTACTCATGTCTTTCAAAACTCATATGCTGTTTTTTTATTTTTATATGTATATATTACCACAAAAGGAGAAATTTTTAAAGAATCTTCATGCAGCTCTTTTCAGAGCGAACATGTTGATGCAGCTCCAAAAAAAAACACACACAAAAATGCACCATTTAAATACTATGAAAGAAGTTTATTTGACATTATTTTGCACTGTAAGTCATATAACTTTGTTTGATGGACAGCCCTAAAGGCATTATTCACAAATAAATAATCTTAGTGTGTGCATGTGTGTATGCTTTTCACTGGTAGTACATTAAATATATAGGCTAATCATAAAAGTATTAAATATAACTATAGCGAACTATTCATTTATGAATACATGTTTTTGCTTTAGTGCATTTTGGAAACATATTTCCATAAAATAAAACTCAAAAAACAGAAACTGACATTTATTATGAGTCAGATGGTGGTCAGTGATTTAGTTCCTCTACGTACATTTAAATGAATGCTCATTATATCCTGTAGACTTATGTTTATATAATGTAATGTGTTTTGTGTTTGCAGTGAGATGGGAAACACCATTAAAGCAGATCTGCCAGAGGTGAGTCGGATCATTTATAGTCTCGCTGTGAGCTGGGAAAGACTCATTACTGGACATAAGTAGTTCGACATACACAGATGTTGTATGCTAAAAGCGTGTGTGTTTGTTTAATTTGCGAAGCCACCGAAGCCAAACCCACCTGAGGAGGAGACAGATGAGGAGAAGGGCCTGAGGAGACTGTTTGAACAGATCGCCGGATCGGTAAGAAACCGAAAACTCCTGTCAAACGTTTACTGCTTGGTTTCCCAAAGCGAACTGCACGGTGCTGATGAAAAGTTGATGACAAACTAATAATTCATTAAATCCTAAAAATGTGACATTAAAGTGAACAGTTAATTTAAAAATAAAAACAATCAAAATATAAAAAATATGGGGTTCCATTTGTGCCAAAAATGAGTCGACTGCTTTGTTCCTTGTACTATACATTTGTCTTTGTCTACAGTCATTGCCTTCAGTATGTTGACGTGTATGTTGTCTGTTGACGTCGTCTTAATCTGTCGTCTTTTTCTCTGTCATTTTTGGCATAAATGGAACCCCATAAAAAAGCTTATTTGTGTTATCTTATTTGTTTACCTGCACGTCATGTGACCATTAACCGACATAAGAGCAAATGTGCAATCATGCGAGTGTGTTATTAAATGATTGAAATATTAACTTAAATCTTAGGGGGCACTTTAAGTAAATATTTTAGGTGAAATGATTAATATAATTAAAAAAATAATAAAAGCAATTAAGAAAGTGTATTGAAAATATTTTGTTTGTTTACCTACACGTCATGTGACCATTAACCCCGACATCAGAGAGCCATGAACATAGAAAGTGTTAAATTAAATTGTTGAAACATTAAAGGAATAGTTCACCCAAAAATGATAATTCTGTCATTAATTACTCATCCTCATGTCGTTCCAAACCATAAGACCTTCGTTCATCTTCAGAACACAAATTAAGATGTTTTTGATGAAATCTGGCCCTCTCATAGACAGCAATGTAATTAACACGAGCAACGTCCAGAAACATAGCAAGGAGATCGGTAAAATAATCCATGTGACATCAAGGGTTCAACCATAATTTTACGAAGCTACGAGAATACTTTTTGTGCGCAAAAAATCAAAAATACCAGCTTCGTAAAATTACGGTTGAACCCTTGATGTCACATGGATTATTTTACCGATGTCCTTGCTACGTTTCTGGATCTTGATCGTGTAAGGACCCTTGCTGTCTACGGAGGGTCAGAGAGATCTCAGATTTCATCAAAAATATCTTAATTTGTGTTCAGAAGATGAACAGAGGTCTTACAGGTTTGGAACGACATAATGGTGAGTAATTAATGACAGAATTTTCATTTTTGGGTGAACTAAGCCTTTAACAAAGGAGTTAGGCTGGGAAAAAGTTTGGACCGAGCGCGCCCTCCTCTGGTGTAATTGTTAATTACAGTATGCTTTACACTGTTCCCTTTGTCTCTATGTAGGATAATGCCATCAGCGCCAGAGAACTGCAGCATGTGCTGAACAATGTTCTGAACAGAAGTGAGTCTGGCGCCGTTTTCAAGCATTTTAATCCAAAACCAGTTATACCATAAATAGCCAACACGCAACTGTCTCTCTGCAGGGAAAGAGGTGAAGTTTGATGGTTTGACCCTCAATACCTGCCACAGCATCATAAACCTGATGGATGTATCCTGTTATTAGTCTAAACTAACCCACTTCTGCCTCAGGTTTAATTACAAAATCAAACACATCTATGATGTGAGTTTTACATCTTTGATATGTGAATATTATGTTGAGCCATTGTTTGTGAGTTTTCCTGAGCCGAGTGCAGGTGGATAACACCGGAATGCTGGAATTCGAGGAGTTCAAAGTCTTCTGGGATAAGCTGAAGAAATGGATCGTAAGTCACAGAATCATACATTTACTTGTTAGCTTCTCAACAATTACCATCTTCCAGAATATCACCATATTTCTCAGAATGAAGCTTCCACGGAGAAACTGTAAAGTTGTGTGGTGTGCTGTTGCAGATGCTGTTCCTGTCTTACGATACGGATCGTTCTGGACGCATGTCCTCCTACGAGCTGCGCAGTGCTCTTAATGCTGCAGGTGAACATAATGAATCATTACAGTGCCATTTAACCAGAACCATTTAGAAATCAGTCTTTTATCTGACCTTGTTTGTGTTTTCTTCATTCAGGCATGAATTTGAACAATAAGATTCTGCAGTTGGTGGGTCTGCGGTTTGCAGATGAAAATTTTGACATTGATTTTGATGATTACCTGACATGCATCGTGCGTCTGGAGAACATGTTCAGTACGTTATGACGATGCATTAACTAAAAGTCGAAGACTAGGATTTCTTCTGTGTTGAACTGCAGTGTATTTATGTGATTTAAAAAAGAAAAAAAAGAATATTCAGTATGTTCCAAAATATGGAGTGTAAATAAAAGATGGCATTTAAAACTAGATTTTGACTTATGTTACAGGAGTTTTCCAGGCCTTAGATAAGCAAAAGAAAGGAGAGATCAGTCTGAACATGATGCAGGTAAAAATGAACCTTTTTTGAAATTAGTAAATGTAAAGAAAGCATAACTGTATTTATTTATTCATTGCAATACATGAACTGCAACAGTTGCCCAATTTGTCAAAAATGCAAATGAGTTCTTAGTAGTTTCCTTATTTAACAACTTTAAGCAACATTTTAAGGCACATATTGCTTTCAAAATTCATGTTGCATGCATTTTGAGCTGCTTTCATGTGTGTTTTAGTAAGTAGTGTTACTCCTTTTAATAATTCTAACATGCGGTCAGGTCAAATTATAAACAAATCTTCATTTCTTCACAGTTCCTGATGTTGTCCATGAACATATGAGGATTCAACTAAATCCAGCAGGAACAATGTGACGGATGGAGTCAGCTGTGCCTCTGAGGATTTTCACTGTTATGATGAACTGCTTTTACACACGTCTTTGTTTGTTTGTGGGGTCTTTCCCATTGCTACTGAATACAGATTTACCTGAAATTATTTTGTGGACAAATCCTCCAGTGTTGTGTTCTTGATGGCACGTTTACTCTTATTTTTCTGTGATTTGAGGCATATTCACCTTTTATGGATGCTGCAAGAATTTGTAATAATTGCAAGATGTATTATTCACAGAGCTGCTAAACCGCTAAGTTTTCATCTCGAAAGGTGCATGCCTAAATGAACAAAATCAGGAATAAAAATGAATAAAAATGACAATCAATTACTGTGGCTGTTGTTATTGAGAAGCTGTGATAGAGCGTCCAATAACTGAAATATGTTTAATAAAATAAAAAAAATCTTTGTTTAATATTGAACAAGGTCCAAGCATTTTGTCAGTGATTCATCACCAGGGGAAAAAATAAATAAATAAATAAACATGAAATTAAACATCAA
Source organism: Acrossocheilus fasciatus (assembly GCA_036784905.1). NCBI lineage: Eukaryota > Metazoa > Chordata > Actinopteri > Cypriniformes > Cyprinidae > Acrossocheilus > Acrossocheilus fasciatus. Next base: position 35,803,029 of record CM071938.1, on the reverse strand, counting down.
GCAAGCAAATAAATGAATTAACAAAAATGAAACATAGCCTATATAGAATATAAAGGGGTACATTTTTACATTTCTCTAATTTCTTTCTCTTTTCTTTATATAGGCTATGTAAATGCGTGTCTGGTGTTTTATGTTTTCTTAATCTGAATTAAAATATATTATTTATGTAAATGTAATGTGTATATCTATATTATTTATAGGCCTACTATATTTATATATTTACTTTGTTACATTCTGTCTGACCTAAAAAAAATACTTAATTAAAAGTAAAGAAAAGCTAATGTATTGTGTTAGAATATAAAATTTAACAATATAATTTTTCAGAAATGAAGAAATTTGTAGGGTAGCGTCTTTACGTCTTCATCAGTACGTAACGTCCCTCGTTTAGACTAAACCAAAACTGATTCAGGGGTGTTTCTTCAACTACAACGGCCTGGTAAGCACTCTCATTTATCCGATCGCTTCAGTATATAATTTTAAATCATATATATACAAATCGTACATAGCACAATATATAAATAATAACTTGTTGTTTATAAGAGATTTTTAAGCCAGGACTATCGCTCCTCCTTCAGTCAGTCGGGATGGTATAGTCCAAAAATGGCCGCTGTTGTCCATGTGTCTCGAGCTGACAGAAGAATTTCTAACATTTGAATCTTCATTGTTCACTTTTCGTAACGTCGATACTATTAAAGTCACTTCATACCTGAAATACAAACGCTCGGATAATACATTAACTTGTAAGAATGGTGAGTAACTTCAGTCTTGTTTACATATTTAGCTGTCAGGCTAGTGAATCCAGTAAGTGTGTAAATCACATGTTGTTATTAAATAACTTTGTTATCATTTAAACACGAAATACAACGCATGTGTTCTAAAATATACTTGTTTCAGTCAAGGTTTATGCTTTAGCTTTGATCACAAATCTATTTGTGTTACGTTTTAATAAGAAAGCAAGCAGTCTTATTATAATATTCAATGTGTTTATCGTGAAACATTTGGCCCAAACACACAAAGATGGAATAAAATTAACCCAAACGTGACTAAAATGATCTTGCGGTCAGAGAATATGACAGATTTGTGTGTTGCTGTGTAATAGTTGTGATCTGTCTGTCTCCAGCCTCACAGAAAGAAGAAGGCCTTCATCGATAAGAAGAGCGCTGTGTCCTTCCACCTGGTGCACAGAAGTCAGAAAGATCCGCTCGCTGCAGACGAGACGGCACCGCAACATGTCCTTCTGCCCGCTGCCAAGGTACAACAAACACACCAAACAGGTTCTGTAGTGTCACGCAGTCATAACATTCAAATATCACCCCCTGACCGTGTCACTGAAGTTGGCATTTGTTCCTGCAGGTGGAGGTGGAGAAGCGGAGGGAGGAACAGCGCGAGTTCGGAGTGTTTTTTGATGACGACTACAATTACCTGCAGCACCTGAGAGAGGCGTCCCAGCCTGCAGAGCTGGTCTCTGCTCCTCGCTTCCGCAGAGATGCACGACCAAAACCTGCACAGGACGAAGAGGACATGGAGGAAGAGGACGCCGACGTCCCTGTAAGGCCATTCGCCAGCAGCTCCTCCAGATCTCCATAAATCACAATTATATATTCTGTGCATGTGACGCTGATGGTGTAATGTGTAAAATGTAAACCTGCATGACTTTCATTTTCTTCCGCCCAAACATTGGATTCAAAACTTATTTTCTTTAAATTACTCAAGAACTTATTATGCATCTTATGCACCATCTTTGAGTGAATATTGCCAAAATTATCAACAAAAAATGCTTTTTTCAATCAAAAACCGAGGTGCATAAGCTCAGATCAATAAGGCCTGAGATCAATCAATTTCAAAACGAAATGCAAAACCTGTGCTAACTGAAAGAAAACAAGTTGACAGAAAGATCGATTCCAAGATTTGGTGGTAATATTGCATAACAAGAGCTTTATAAGCTATTTTTAAAAGGCCAAATTAGGTAAAGGATTTTCAGCTCGGGTTCATTCTTTTGTGTTGACATATTTCCAATGAAAACATGAAATTAATATTAATAGCCATCAGCTTTTAGTTTACATCACAGCTGTGAATCAGGTTTTTTTATCAAAAGGGAACAAAAATGTGTAAACATCCCTGATTTCCTCATTGTTTTGGTCCATTTTCCATGACACAAAAGATTTGAAATGCTATGTGTGTTATTAGGGAACTTTGCGGTTATTTTTACTTAAAATATGCGTGCAGCTAGAGTGAGGGTGACAACAAACAGCATTATGGTCCGGTTGCGTCTCCTGCAGTTGATGAGCTTGTGTTTTGAGGACATGCTGAGGATTTATGTTGATGTTTGTCATACATGCAGACGACCTCCATCAATCTGCCCTCATCTGTGTTCGCGTCTGAGTTTGAAGAGGAAGTGGGTTTATTAAACAAAGCAGCTCCTGTTTCAGGTGAGATCAGAATCTGCTCATGTGGCAGCTTTCACAAACCTGCAGAACAAACATTTACTTTAAGATCATGCCTCACTGGCTGCCTTGATTCTTTGGTCAATTCATGAAGAAAACATTAATAAGGCCTCAGACAGAGATGGGTCATGTTGGACGACTACCCCCATTTTATTATTAATATTGTTATTTTTTAATACTATACAGTTCAATAAGATTAATAGTGGGGTTTTTTTTTAATTCATATTTTTGTTCGTCAAGGATGCAATAAATCAAGTGTCCAATTTCTGTTTTAAAAAAAAGTTTTTTGAACTTTCTATGACAAAAATATCACTGTTTTCACAAAAATATGAAGCAGCACAACTGTTTTCATCACTGATAATGATAAGAGCAGCAAATCAGCGTATTAGAGTGATTTCTGAAGGATCATGTGACACTGAAGACTGGAGTAATGATGCTGAAAATTCAGCTTTGCATCACAGGAATAAATTACATTTTAAAATATATTCATATAAGTGGAAAAACCAAACTATAGTAAATGGTGAAGTGACCTTGAATTACCAAAAGAAATATATTTTCATAAATAAAGATTAAACAAAATGCCTGTAGTCAAAGAAACTGCCAAATGCAAATGTAGTTTTGTGTCTTGCTTTCAGGGCCGCGGTTGGATATGGATCCTGACATTGTCGCTGCGCTGGATGAGGACTTTGATTTTGACGACCCAGAGAACATGCTGGAAGATGACTTCGTCATCAAAGCCAATGACGTCAAGGGCGACGGCTTGGGGTAAAACTGACAAATGACAAATATTAGCATGAGCCTGATAGCTTGTTGATGATTAGATAAGTTGGTTGGAAATTAAGTGAGTTAACCAATGGGGTGACTGCTTGAATCTGCATAACCCCGCCCACATCAGATGCCATCACCAATTTCCTTTTTGTTTTTGACCTCAGCGGTGATGATGATGATGATGATGAATGGGAGGACACGGATGATGAAGACGAGGAGCAAGACTATGATTCAGAAGGTGGCCTGTCAGAGGATGAGGAAGGCGGCCGGAGAGAGTTCATGTTTGCCGACTGTGAGACGAAGAGTCGTTTCACAGAGTATTCGCTCACGTCTTCCATCATGAGGAGGAACGAGCAGCTCACGCTCCTGGACGACCGCTTCGAGAAGGTCAGCCAGCAGATCTTCCACACACATAATAGTGCCTGTTCACATTGAGCGCAAATGAATCTTTAATTTAGGCACACACTACAACACACACAAACTTTTTTCTTTTCTGAAATGTTTACAGTTCGCCACATTTGAAGTGCCACAGCCATGCACATTTTAAAAATGAAAGTGTATTTTTTTTTCTCTGTTGTGTAGTTGCAAAAAAGTCACCAAACGATGAGATTTCATCGTTTGAAAATTCAGCTTTGATCTCAGGAATAAATAACATTTTACAATATATTACATTAGAAAAGTTATTTTTTCAAGGTTTGAATTTAACTTTTTTTATTCACCAGCTAACTAAATTTTTAAGTTACCAGCCATTCATAACTTCTACTAGCCCCCCAAAAAAAAAAAACAGCTTGCAGCTGTCCCCACGGGATGTGACAAAGCGGGCATTGCAGATCGCTTATTATTTCTTCAATGCAAAGGAAACCATTATTTGTCGGGTATGTTCGAGTCAGCTAGATATGTGCAGATGCTGCTCAATTAGGCTGTATTTAATATATCAACCAAACCAGAAAGAGAGTTTCTGTATATAATTTATCAACTAAATGCAGCGTTGGTGAGCAGAAGAGACAGCAGTAATCAGTAATTGTCTGTTTGTTGACTAGTTTTACGAGCAGTTTGACGATGACGAGATCGGCGCGCTGGATAACGCAGAGCTGGAGGGCTACATCGAACCGGACAGCAAGCGACTGGAGGAGGTCATCAAAGACTACTTCATACAGAAAGAGAAAGAGTGAGTGTGTGCGACTGTCACTGATCTGTGTGTGTGAGAGATCACAGCAGAAGAGCTCATCACGTTGTGTGTGTGTGTAGATGTCAGAATCCAGATCAGCTGGGTCCTGCAGAGCTGCCCTCTGTGAAAGAGGAAGACGAAGAAGAGGACGACGAAGAGGTGGAGATTGAGACGATGGTCATTGAGCCGCCTACAGAGCGCTGGGACTGTGAGACCATCATCAGTGAGTTTCTGAAGGATCATGTGACACTGAAGACTGGAGTAATGATGCTGAAAATTCAGATTTGATCACAGGAATAAATTATATTTTAAAGTGTATTACAATTTAAAATAACTGCTTTCTATTGTAATAATATTTTACAGGTATTCAAGTATCAAAATAACGATGTCCTGATTATTCTTATCTTTCTCTCCCAGGTACATACTCCAACCTCTACAACCGGCCCAAACTGATCCAGGACCCCCCAAAGGTGAAGAAACCTGCCTTACAGGTTTCATATTTAATAGACTGTTCATTCATTTCATTACACAGATAAAGATGAAAAGGGACTGATTCACTGCGAGTTGCATTTACAATTCAAATCCACATCCATTTTGCATGTGATCCAAATTTCAGACCTGGTTTGTGTATCTGTGTTACAGCATATGGTTTTCCCCTATAGCACAGAGACACAAGCAAACATGCTATATTTAAAACAATAAGGCTATGAAAACAATTAGGTAACAAATGGTGAGTTTGTAGTAAATTGAGCTTGTATTCATATTAATATCTACCATACGAGTAACATGTTGATGGGTTTTTAATGCACTGATTCATCAGTCTAATTCATAGTATATGTGTAATTCATAGTATAATAAAGCACACAGACCTGTTCTGTTTACTTGCTCTTTATAATAGTTTGCATGCGATTTCGTGACCAAAACACATTGCAGAGGTCATTAGAGGAGAACATGTTTGTTTATAGGGATGGATGGGGTTACGTAAGCATTATTAGAGATTAAAAACACAAACACCTAGAGACGTGGCACTTAATCCAAACAGTACAGCATGGTGCTTGCAACACCAAGCTTATGGGTTTGAATCCTGCATGAACTGATATCATCTATATCTTGAATGCAATGCAAGTATCTTTGGTTTAAAGCATCTGCCAGATGCATGAATGTAAATGTGTTTGCAGCCCAAGCAGATCCGAGTGTCCAATAAGACAGGGATTCCTCTGGACGTCCTGCCGAAACGAGGCCTGACGGGCAAACAGGTGGAGAGGATGGAGAGGATCAACGACTCAGACCTGCCCCGAGCCTCCACACAGCCCCGCTCACAGGACGAGAGCGCAGAGGAGAGGAGAGCCAGGAAACAGGCCATCAAGACGGAGAGGAAGGTGTGTACAGCAGCAACGCCTCCAGATGGCAGCGTTTTGCTTGTCTAATCTGATGCGTCACACTGGAAATAATATTAAATATTAATCTAACACAGTATATGTTGTGATTATCTACCTGTTATCTCTGCGTTATGGCCTGTCATACATTAGCTAGTTGAGGAGAAGTGTGCTGGCACTTCAAGTTGTCAGATTTGGGACTTTTTACTTATTTTATAATAAAATGAGAGAAAAAATCTCACATTGGAAGAGGAAACCACTCGGCAGTGTAACTACCTAAAAAGCACCTTTAATTTCATTCATTGTTGTTTTAGGAGAGGAGGTCGGAGAAGAAAGCAAACAAACTGGCGTTCAAACAGGAGAAGCAGATGCAGGAGAAGCAGATGGTTCATTTAAGAGCAAACGTTCAGGGCCTGAAGCTCTCGTAGGACGGCAGAGACGCTCCAGAGACTGTCAACAACACTGCGATGTTTCCAACACCAGCGGAGACTACAGGACCTCACTGAAGACACGTCAGCTGAGCTCACAGGTTACACTGTCAGTAGTACATGTTGGCATCATTTTCCTTACCAGAACTTCCATGTTTGTTTGACTCATACAGCGAGTATGTGCTTCTGAAAGATGTTTTTGAATAGTGTTGCCATGGAGACATCAGAACAAATGGAATCTACAGAAACTGTTCTATTTAAGTTTGATTGTTTGAAAGTAAACAGACGACAGGAGTTCATTCCTTCATTTTTTTTTTGTTTGTACAAAATGTAATTAAACACTTTATCATATTCAAAGGTTTTCAATCAGTTTTTATGTATCCCAATCCGGTTTTAATAAAAACACAATATGGAAAAAAAACAATCACATTTTTTTTTTACAAGTGGCACAATATAACTTAATGCAAACTATCAGCTGGCTGTGGCTAGATAGGATGGCTTATTAAAGTGGCTTTTCGGTTCATCGTGATGGAAATCCCATCGTTATGTACATAAATGGAATTCACAGGATTGAACAATAAATGACTTTGACCTCAAAAGTTCCTGTTTTCATCGTGGAGTGGGCACTTCGTGTCAAAATTACAGCGAGTATGAGTTTGAGTTGGCAAAAATGTTCACATCTTTGTTGGAAATTGTAATTGCAAGCTGGAAGTGTATTATAAAAGCTCTGACATCATACAAAAACAACCAAACTGACAGAGTCTTTAAAAGATAAAAGATGTTTAGTAGCAACTTAAACGCTGCTGTTCAAAGGTTTTGGATCAGTGAGATTTTTTTAGAAATTAAAAAAAAAAAAAAAAAAAGCCTATTCTGCTCACCAAGGCTGCATTTGTTTGATCAAAAATAAAAACAGTAATATTGTGAAATATTACAATTTAAAGTTTGATTATAGTGTAAAATGTAATTTATTGCTGTGATCAATCTGAATTTTCAGCATCATTCCTCCAGTCTTCAGTGTCACATGATCCTTCAGAAATCAGTCTAATATGCTGATTTGCTGCTCAAGATCAACATTTCTGATTATTATCAATGTTGAAAACAGTTGTGCTGCTTCATATCTTTATAGAAACCATGATACTGTAGTTTTTAATCTATACAGAAGGTTCAAAAGAACAGCAACATTATACTTTTGATTAACGCATCCTTGCTGAATAAATATTCCCCAGCTAACAATTTTTGGTTCCCAGAACGTTTGTTTTTGGTTCCCAAAAAATAACCAAACTGTGTTTGCTGGATCATTTCTTTAAAAGGAATCGTACTACCCACAAACCTTTTGAACAGAAGTGTACATTTCTGTTTGATGTGACATTTTATGACCGCTCATGATACCTGGTGCAATTCATATTTACTAAAAGAATAAAAACAGAGGTGAATTACTGTAATAATAAAGTGTTTTTCTGTAAATACTCCTCAATGCCAGGCAAGGATATATTTGGTGTTGTGAGTTTTCCAAGAGAACCAAATGAAATACAGTAGTTGTTTTGTAATGGCGATAAGTCCCACGAGACGTGCGAGAACGCAGCATAAATCCAATGGCTTGAAGTCACATGACCTGAGCAGGACTTGTAAAAAGATGTTGTAAAACTTTGTTCAAAGGCCACAAGATGAGACTCTGTCCACATAGAAGATAAAACTACATTATGTAGAAAAATATAACTAATGAACAAATAATGCTCAAAATAAGAAGCAAAAGAATCGTGAACTAGTGTATGAGGAGTTTCGGTTCAAATAAAAGGAGTGCCGTGCTGAAGACAAATGCCAAACAAGTTTATTCATTGTGCCACGAACCGGAAAACCTGGGGGAATTCCACTCATGATGCCATGTGAGGGCCTGTATTTGTATGAACAGTCCCATCCCATGTCATGTTCCCGAAACACATCTAGGCGACAGGTACGGGGGATTTTGCTGCCTTTACGGTACTTTCCTTCACTTCTAGTCCTCTTAAAGCAGTTTGGGTCCGTAACCATCTACCGTATCTCCAGGACTCATCTCCTGTCTTTGTCTGGGAGCATGTGGACAGTCGTAAAAGTCTGTCTGGTCGCTCTGCTCCTCTTCATCAAGGTCATTAGGCCCGTAGGATCTGTTATCTTCTGAGTCGCTGCTTTCCGGATCCTTGGTGGACAATTCTATCAGCGTGGTTCGCTCCTTCTGTTCGATCTGCAGATGCGGCTCCACATTCTCCGGCTCCACAATCAGTGTTTTTGACGGGTGTGGATGGAAATCCTACCAAACCAGAAAGAGAGTTTACAGTCACCCATCCCTGTTCAGGAATGCTGCCGGGTAACACGCTCACGTAAAACACACCAGGACACTTCTGACAAATTAAGAGCATGGTTTACCCAAAAACATGTGAATTTCTTTACAAAAGAACATTGAGACCCCAACAACATTAGACACTCATTCATTCATTTTATTTAGCTTTAATATATTGCAGTTTTAGTAATTTAATTTTAGTACTTCAACTAAAAATTGTTTTGTAATTAATTATTTAATTTTATAAAACGGATAGTCCCGGTCCTTGATTCTGATTGGTTGAGCCGCGTACGAAGCCGTTGTAAATTACACTACAAACATACACCTGTGTTTACATCTGCGTGTTGCTTGGCAACCACAACTGTATCTGAGGAACTACATTGTTTGGTGGAAGAATACTGTTTTTATTAATAGCATTACACTTTATTTGCTCTGTTTTATGTTGTGAAACCTTACTACGTATATGGAATAACTGTTTTATAAAAGCAATAAGCCCCAAGAAGCCGTGGTTTACAGTGAATTTATAACAGTTAAGGGGCGATGTTAGGCACAATGCAAATTTATTCTGTCCAAGACAACATTTAAATTTCCTTTTTTTAGTTTTAATAATTTTATTTTGTGCGTTTTCATTTGCATTTTTTATATATTTCTGTTTAGTGTTATTGCAGCTTTAGTAATTTTAGTACTTAAAATAGATTTTGTTTGTGTTTGTTTCCAAGACAACGTTTCTAATTTATACATTTTTATTCTTAGTTTAAGATTTTAAATTAATATTTGTTATTTAGTTATAATGTATTTTTTATTGTAGTTTTATTTTTAGTAATTATAGTACTTAATTTTTTTTTTTTGCGAGCTTCCGAGGCAAAATATTTGGTTCAACCTAATTTTATTATCTATATACATCTAATATTTGCTATTTAGTTATAATGTATTTTTTATTGTAGATTCATTTTAGTACTTATAGTACTTCAGCTTTTTTTTTTTTTTTTTTTGAGCTTCCAAGGCATTTTTAGTTCAACCTAAGTTTTAGATTTTCATCCAATATTCAGATTTTATTTTAGCTTTAATGACCAAAAGCGAATTTTAATAGTTTTAGTTAATAACAACACTGATGGTGAGTGGTTATTTTATTTTATTTTTTTAATAATTTTCTGGTAAATGGTAAAACTGTTTGCTCTACAAACCAGTGTGTTCACAATTAAGATAATGCATTGAAATAGTATGGTAAGACGCACTAATTTGCCATATCAAGCAGCAAAACGAGCGGTTTTGTACAGCTAAAAATAGCTGGACGCGAATGAGACCGGAAGCCAGACACACATTTACAAATGCTGTTCATTTCGTAAATACATGATTATTTTTAATATGTCTATGTGTAAACAAAAAAAGTGTTTTACTGAAAAGGGTACAAAAAGCAACTTACAGAGAAACGCTGGAATATAGGGGTAGCTGTCTTCTTTATTTCTGATTTGAACTTCTTCACTAACAGCATAATGACGGCAGTTATGAACAGCAGCGTTAAGACCACTCCCAGCACTGGATACACGTACACGGTGACCGGAGGATCTGGATGGAAGAACGAAAAACAAGTCGATTATATCGTCCTCAGCTGTGCATGTATTTATTATTGGGTACATATTTTTAATGTAAACTCCGCTTTCATTTGTTACCTAATATGTTAGAAGCCAAAAGTTGGGATGTATTTACTAATTGTCTATTACAATACATAATAAAGTCATCAAAACTACTAAATAATTGTATTCGTCTCTATTTCAGCTCTGTTCACATGGATTCTACGTGCTATATTTTCTGCCTTCAGAAATAAGCGGTAATCACACTTACAGCTTCTCATGTCTCCTGTGAAACAGCTGCTTCTGAGATTGAAAAACCTCTGTCTGACCTTTCCAGTCAGATTGATGCAGTATTCACCTCTGTGCTCAGAAAACACAACGGATGTCTCGCATGATGTATTTTGCTTAATTTGACAGGTTTCACAGACTTCATTCATCCCCTGCAGAGACAACAATAGCATTTTGTCATTATTTATGCACTCCGTTTGACTTGAGATACTGTTCAAAGATTTAGGGTCCATAAGATTTGTTTGTTAAATAAAATTAAATTGATCAAAAGTGAGAGAAAATCATGGTTTCCCCAAAAAGAGCACAACTGTTTTCAACACTGATAATCAGAAATGTTTCTTTCAGCAGTAGATCATCATATCAGAATGATTTCTGAAGGATCATGTGACGCTGAAGACTGGAGGAATGATGCTGAAAATACAGCTTTACATCACAGAAATTATTTACATTTTACAATATATTCACATAGAAAACAGTTATTTGAAATAATAAGAATATTTTACAATATTTCTGTTTTTATTTATTTTTTTGTCATTGATTTGAAGATATATATAATTACTTAAATTTGAATCTGTTCCTCACATGATGCAATCATATGACTTCAGCTACTTTTATGTTGGTCATTTTTGGAGCTCTAAATTATTATAAGATAGAAAAAGCTGCTGAAGATTCTTTAAGTGAGGTTTTTGTATTTGGATGAACTCTTACTGCAAGCAGACAGGGAAGTGAACATTACCTCTTCTGTTTCGATACAGTATTCCAGATTATCGGTGAGGCCGCGCAGAGCCGGCGAGTTTCTGTACAGCTGAAGAGGGTTGCTGAACTGGACGTGAAGTTTGCCGTCTTTGGGAGAAAGTTCAACCTCAGGAAAATCCAAATAACCTGAACACACCATAGTACTGTTAGATTATACTGCTGACATTAGCTATGATGGATGATATTTCTAATAAAAACACAGGCTAAACATACACTTAATATTGGCGGTAGCATATTCGTTATAGCTGAAGGTATCTGATTTGGACGGCTCCGACTTCTCTCCTCCTCGTACGGCCGTCACATGAACATAGTAGCGGTTGTATGCTGGCTTTAACAGCATACTGGATATGTTTAAATGCAGCTTTTGTGTAAGAATAGAGTTACTGGAACAAAAATAAATAATAAGAGTAAGTTCATGATGGCAGTCAAACACTTTCAAACTACAAATAAACAAGCTTATGGTTTGACTGGTATTTAAAGGATTCACCAGTCATTTAATCAAGATAAAATGAACATAGTAGCTGTGAAAGATCAGGGGTTTTTTATTCTGATGATTTACCTTTCATTTAAATCGCCTTTCACCTTCACCTGGAAGTAAACGTCCTGACTGAGATCAGGATATTCCCATCGAACTTCAACTCCATAGCTGTCACACTGAATAGACACGTTAGCAGGAGACGGGAGACTCACAGCTGAGAGAGAGACAGAATCACATTAGCGTTTGATCAGTGACATGCTCTTTTCTCTCTGTTTGCATTAGTCTGATCACATGATCTCCATGTATATCATATTTCTTATTATGCTAAGTAAAGCAATGCTCATAATTCCCATTCCCCTCACCAAGGGTGCATTTATTTGACCCCCCCCCCAAAAAAACAATACAGTAAAAACAGTAATATTGTGAAATATTATTAAAAATTACAATAATTGTTTTCTGTGTGAATATATTGTAATATGCATTTTATTCCTGTGTCACATGATCCTTCAGAAATCATTATAATATGCTGATTTAAAAAAAAAAATTGTAATAATGTTGAAAACATTTGTGCTGCTTCATTCATTTCAGGATTCTTTGATGAATAGAAAGTTCAAAAGAACAGCATTTATTTGAAATCTTTTCTAACATCAAAGTCTTTACTGCCACTTTTGATCAATTCAACGTGTCCTTCTGAGTATTACTCTCTTAAAAAAAACAAACAAACAAAAAAAATTTCCGACCCAGTAACAGTAATGAACATTAGTGTTTTTTTTCATGTAATAATTCTGTCCTTTTTTTATATAGTAATTTAGTTTTTAACATTCTTCAGAAAAGGACATTTTCATCACTTTATTACAGTTGAGACTGATTTTTCCATCACAAAGAAATGTGAACTGGAGAGAAATGTACTCTTAAAATAATGTCCCAATAACCAAAAACCTTAATGGTCGTCTCAAAATAGGCTTAATTTTCTTCATGTGTGCTAATCATTTCTTTTCTTTTTAAACTATCATCTCATATTCTTTTTTTAATCTAAACAGCCACAGTTACAGTGATTCCTGTTGTATTGGTTCAGACAACGCCATCAATGGTGTTTGCTGAGATAGTATGAACAAGCCTATACAGCGTCCATGTCCCCTGGTGACCCTTCCCAGCACTCTCTCTTCTCGTGGTAAACACAACACCTATCGTCCCTTCCATTCCCGCAGGCTGTACTCTCCAAACACCCACGCTCACACTTGCCATTTAACGTGTCACGCACACTGCTATTACCACCGATCAGTGCCAGTTTCTGTCTGATATCAACTTTGTATCTACTATTTTGGACTTTGCACTGCTTTGATATTCAGTTGACATATATAAAGTTGACAATCAAAACCTATTTAACTGCTCTTATGTGACATATTGAAGACCATTTTAGCATTGTAATGTAATGGGTAGAAGTCGTTTGATTCCCCTGACTCTTTATTTTTTGTAAAACTTTATGTCTTGTCAGGCTCTTTTATGAGAACAAAAAAGGTTTTTGAAAAAACTTAATGTTAAAAAAAAGTAGCACGATTTCAACAAAAATCATTAAGTAGTACATCTTGTCAAACATAGCAACAGTAACTAAGGAGGGTGCATCTTTGCGAAGGGTCAATTGCAAGTTTTCATCATACAATTCTGACTTTATTTCAGAATCTCGCATACTGATTTTTTTCCCTCACAGTTGCAAGTTTTAGTCAGAATTGCGAATGTATTTCTCAGAATTGCTAGGTTATATGACGCAATTCTGACTTTGTAACTATGAATGCCGAATTTATATCACGTCATTATCACAAAAAGTCACAATTTCCTTGTTTTATTTTTTATTTAGTTGCAGAAATGGACTTCCATACTAAAAACTGGAGGAATGATGCTGAAAATTCAGCTTTGCATCACAGGAATAAATTACATTTTAGAATATATTCACATAGAAAACAGTTATTTTAAATTGTAATAATATTTCACAATATAACTGTTTTTACTGTATCTCATAAATGCAGTCTTGGTGATACTTTTAAAAAAACCTTACCATCTCCAAAGAACATAAATGTTTTCATGAGGGATTTGATTTGATTAGCTTCATAAGCCATTAGTCACATGGGCTACTTTTACAGTGTTGTTGTTGTGTGTGTGTGTGTGTGTGTGTGTGTGTGTGTGTGTGTGTGTGTGTGTGTGTGTGTGTGTGTGTGTGTGTGTGTGTCTGACTTATTTTATTAGTTTTGACTATCGACCATTAACCATCACTAAGAAGACAAGTGACAAAAACACAAATACACACAAACCCGCCCCTTTCTCTCATCACAGGCATTGTATTTTTAGAAATTGCAGTGCAAAACAGGATCTGTGTCAATCACTGCTGTTTCAGTCAGTCTTAATCTTTGTTTTGTAAAAGTAAGCGCAAACCAGACACCGGTAGACTCCAACTTCCTTAAGAACTTCTGAGAACTCCAACCCAACAAGCTACCCAACCCAAAAACAATGTTGTAATGAGATGAATCATATTACAACATTCAAAGAAAAAATGTTTGACTCACAGGACCGAGCTGTTGCATTACTTGCAGCTTCTTTTTTTTTTAAATGGGGCTAAAATTTGGTTAAAAATGAATTATGACTGAAACCAGATCTCCTTGTGTAGCCGAATCATTTATTCTATCTAAATGGAGTCACTTTACACTTGCTTTAACAGCCTCACAATCACATCAGCAACTTCTTATCACATTTATTGATTCAGTCTAATCAGACAGATTCATACGTCAGCTGTGATATGCTTGATCTTTGACCTGCTGTATGGATTTAGTTAATATGCAGAGAACAGTACACGACTGTCACGATTGTATTTCTGTCCAGACATTCACAGATCTCTTTAGTGAAGCACACTTTAAACTATGAATGAGAGGAATGCATGAAATGACAGGACTGACAGTAAAGGGCTGGGTATGCGTCCCTCTCTTTGAGTTTTGATTAATCTCAGATGTCAGTGCAATAAAAACTGACAGGCCTTTGGACCGCACAAACACACAAACCTTATCATGGAAAACAACACAGTAAAACAACTCTAAATGCAAAGATAGCGACTCTGAAAGCATAGAAAGTGTTAAAACTTTTGGTAACACTTTTTTTCCAACACAACATACACCATGTGAACATATTTCTGTCAGTTCTTGCATTCCCTGGGAACTGAACCCATGACCTTGGCACTGAACTGCCATAAGATTCAGAAATTACAGCAATGTAATGTTATCATGAAAATTAAACAGAGAAATATCTACCAGTGTGTGTAGAGTTAGCCCTCATTATATTAAAACTAAAACCTTTTAATGCTGTGTCATCCCGCTTCACATGTGCCAACATAAACTTTAGTCACTAATATTTAGTTACATTAAAAGGGTCTGTTTCCTCCAAGAATTTAAGTTTCCAAATAAATAAATGCAGTAATGAATAAAAATAAAGTTCGTTTTTGATCATAATAATAATAATAATTAATTATATATATATATATATATATATATATATATATATATATATTTAAAATGTTTTAATGTACTAAATTGATATTATATTACTACTATACTACTAAATAAATAAATAAATAAATAAATAAATAAAATAAAATCGTCTTACCCTCTGAGGCGGATTTTTGGATCAGGATCAAGACAGTGACACCGATATAGATCTGTATCCGCATTATTGCCAGCGAGTTTCAATCCAAAATTCACATATTATATCTTCGAGTAAAAAAGTGTTAATCCTGTCGAAATTAGCTTTCTCCAAGTGTAGCGAAGCCCATTCTCGGTAAGGTCTGTATTGTTCCAGAGATAAGATTAAACAGCGAGGCAGCGCGAGACATCAGGGAAATGACGTGTGTCTCGCGCACTCCCTCGAAGATGTTTTACAGGTAACTACAGGTAACTCACTCACTCTCTCTCTCTTACTCACTACACGGAACTTTTAACTGGTTTAGGCTTCTCTTCTCTTCTGAAACTATTACAGTTATGAATCAGTGTCATTTAGACAGCAGGTTCGTTCACGCGCGTTTAATTTGAAGAGCGGAAGGTTTTACAGTCATTTAATGTCCGTAGGATCGGATTGCGATGTTGTATTGTTATAGTGCCATCTGATGTTATATCAGTGTATTACATTACATGTCAGATAAAGGCACAGATCTATCTATCTATCTATCTATCTATCTATCTATCTATCTATCTATCTATCTATCTATCTATCTATCTATCTATCTATCTATCTATCTATCTATCTATCTATCTATCTATCTATCTATCTATCTATGTCTGTCTGTCTGTCTGTCTGTCTGTCCCCATCTGAGTCCTTGAATCCCAATAACATGCATCTAAATGTACCAGTCGGTATACATTTTATTACAAATACTCTTGCAAATTTTGAAGAATATTCTGAAATGATAACATCAGGATGTCATTCTCATATAGTAAGCGTCACAGCTTGATGTCAGAACATGTGCACTAAACACAAGGCCAACGCTAGCGTCTGGCATCCATGAGAGCTGTACATCAGACATGGAGAGAGATTACTCTAGATCGACTGACCCTTCACCTCTGGATTTGAAGTTTTCTGCGTCACTTATATAACAGATCAGAGCAGGATCTGTCGGGAACAGACTAAAACGGAGCAGAAAATCACTTGAAGGTGTTTTTGTGTGCATGTGGGGGTGGTTGTTGAATGTTTTTACTTAGTTAGCAGTATTTATTTGGCACAAAGAGGATCTCAATTAGAGTGTTGGCATTACATTTAATAGATGCATTTAATTAATGCATTAATTAATTGAAAACATAACAATGCACAGCAGGGTTTGACTAAATATTTAGCTTCAAAAAAGAAAAGAGGCAACAGTCCAAACAAGCTTATTCAGTAAAATTACTTCTCAATGCTACATATGAACAATAACAAAACAGGATTTTTAAAAGTGTTTTTTTTGTAAAAGGAACTCACCAATGCGTTTATTTGACCAAAAATACAGTAAAAACTGTAAAAAACAAACAAACAAAAACCTGTCATTGTAAAATATCATTACAATCTACAATAACTGTTTGCTATCTGAATGTATTTTAAATGTAATATATTCCAAAGCTGAATTTTCAGCAGCCATTACTCCAGCGTTCAGTGTCACATGATCCTTCAGAAATCAATTTCAATCTTTTCTACATTATAAATGTCTTTACTGTCACTTTTGAACAATTGGATGTGTCCTTGTTGAATAAAAGTATTAATTTCGGTAAAAACAAACAAACTGTTAGATCCAGCCCCAGATGCCAGATCCTGTCAGAAAATATCTGTTTTGTCTGGAAACAGTCAGCAAAATTGCCTAATACCCAAAACTGCTGACAGCAAGTCTTGTCTGGTACCCAAAATACCCAAAACTGTATTCACAGTCTTCTGTCAGCCAAGAAGTTGACCAAGGAAAGCCAGAGTAGAGCAGAAGCACGAGACAAAATGATGATGATAAAAAAGGAGCAGAGTTTATTGTATAATCATAGTAGCGAATGTTTCAATGCTCAGACTTCGTCTCACGAACACAAATCCAACAAGTACAGTTATTCCAAACTGCTTTACTACAACATCCCATAAACCTTGAATTCCCATCAACATTCCCTTGTATCTCTTATTCATGAAGACAAACAGCCCTTGAAACACACAATCATAAGAATAAACAACAATGAAAAAAAAACAGTAATACAAAAAATGACTAATCTGTTAATGAATCAATGAAATAAGTATACAAATGGCTATAATAATTGTTATACATGGTTATATGATTAAATGATAAATTATTATAAATGAACAAATGAATGGAGAATAAATGATTGAAGAAGATCCTTCAAAACAATAAAACTCTTATTGACCCCAAACTAGTAACTCATTCCATCCCCATTCACTTACTTACTGTGCAGCGTTTACATTTACATTGCCTGCAGACTGAAGCGACCTGTAAGAAAGTGTTGTGTTCGTCACAGCTGGACAGGTACAAGAAAGATAACACAAATCAGCTACTAAGACGAGTAAGTTAACAGTCGGGTATTAAGATGAAACCCTGAAGTACTGATAAAACAAACACAGACATAAACACAAGCACAAAGAAACAGAAAGCGGTGAGTTAAGCCTCTTAAAGCATTACAGCTGCTGTGTTTTGAGGAAGCAGATGCGGAGTGAATGTGATCACTGAACAAGGTGCACCAGCGCAAGGAGACGCTCATGTGGCTCATGTTGCTGCTCCATCAGATTTGTAGAAATGTAGCATTATATCACTTGCTCAGCAATGGATCCTCTGCAGTGAATGGGTGCCGTCAGATTGAGAGTCCAAACAGCTGATTAAAACATCTCAGTAATCCACACCACTCCAGTCCATCAGTTAATGTGAAAAGCTGCGTGTTTGTAGGAAACAAATCCATCATTAAGACTTCATTTTTTTCCAGTTAAAATGTAACATTTTAAAATGTATAATCATTCCATAATATATTTTTTAAAATAAGGACAAAAATAACATAAGCAGGGTTTTTATTTATTTGTACTCGCTTACATTTAAATACAAAATAATAATTCCTCTTTCTCTCTAATAAATAATACACACACGCACGCGCGCACACACTCCGCCCCATTTACTTCTATACTTCCCTTTTACACAGAAAAGCCACTGCAATATGTTAAGGGCTCAGCGGTTGGTCTGACCTCCATCAAAAAAACGGGTCAAGGGCACACAAACACTAACACTAAACCATCAAATCCCTGCCAAATGTCTCCACACTCCCTTAATGCCCTTCATGCAAGCATCGTACATTCATGCTTGCATAAGCCCATTCGGTGTCTGTTTTGTCTCATGTGTAAAAAAACAAACAAAAAACAAACATTCCTTTCAGTATTTATGCCTTGTAATGGCAGGACTCAGAGAAACTAATTTGCAATCTAAGTTTTGAAGTCAAAAGTTTGGCAGCATCTGTTAATTGTCTGTTATGACTAGTTGCTACATTTTAAAATAGCGGTAAAGTCATTGAAACTACAAAATAAAAAAATCATGTAAATAAAAACTTGCATTTGTCTCTATTTGTCACGTGTCTGCCTGTCTGAGTTCCCGTCTGTCCTTATTTGGTTTAGTTCCGTTCCTCATTAGTTAATTATCTGTCATTGTCCCCACCCGAGTTGAATTACGTTGTTTGCTCTTTTGTTCCCTTTCCTTTATAAGTCCTCAGTTCTCCCTTTGTGTTTGTCCATTCTGATAACGTTAATAAATGGGAAAAGTGTGTTGAAGCCGTTTCGTTCTCCCGTTATTCATTTATATTCCTTGATCCTTAACTACAACCACACAACCCGTAACACTATTTCAGCTCTGTTCACATGGATGCTACGTTTCCAATATTTTCTGCCTTCAGAAATAAGCCGTAGATTGTTTGGTTAAAATCACACTTACAGCTTCTTATGTCTCCTGTGAAACAGCTGCTTCTGAGATTGAAAAACCTCTGTCCGATCTTTC
Organism: Acrossocheilus fasciatus; assembly: GCA_036784905.1. Taxonomy (NCBI): domain Eukaryota; kingdom Metazoa; phylum Chordata; class Actinopteri; order Cypriniformes; family Cyprinidae; genus Acrossocheilus; species Acrossocheilus fasciatus. The sequence goes on along the minus strand of CM071938.1, from coordinate 35,783,916 downwards.
CAGTCAGATTGATGCAGTATTCACCTCTGTGCTCAGAAAACACAACGGATGTCTCGCATGATGTATTTTGCTTAATTTGACAGGTTTCACAGACTTCATTCTTTCCCTGTAGAGAGAAAAAAAAATAGTTACTAACTATTTAAAAGAAAAGTTCATACAAAATGAGCATTTTGTCATTATTTATGCACTCCGTTTGACTTGAGATACTGTTCAAAGATTTGGGGTCAATAAGATTTTTTTGTTAAATTAATACTTTTATTCAGCAAGGATCCATTAAATTGATCAAAAGTGAGAGAAAATACCTTGTTTTCCACAAAAAGAGCACAACTGATAATCAGAAATGTTTCTTTCAGCAGTAGATCAGCATATTAGAATGATTTCTGAAGGATCATGTGACACTGAAGACTGGAGGAATGATGCTGAAATTCACAATATATTCACATAGAAAAGAGTTATTTTTGTTACTGTATTTTTGATCAAATAAATGCAGCCTTGGTGAGCAGAAGAGACTTTCAAAAATATTTAAAAAACCCCAAATATTTGAACGCTAGTGTACATAAATATTTTCAGGAATGACTTGATTTGAAGATAAATACTTAAAGGGGCCTATTATGCAAAAATCACTTTCATAAGGTGTTTGAACACAGTTGTGTGGCAGCAGTGTATGAAAACAACCAGCCTATAACGGTAAAAATCCACCAGCTCATTTTATTATAATCCCAATAGATCATAAATAGTCTCTCTGAACACATGAGGCATTACATAACAAAGAGGCATTACGTCTCATATGTTGGGATGCACCATTGAACATTGGAGTCATATTTTGTGTTCCAAATTGCCTTTCTGAAAGAGCTTCTTGACACTCTGTAAGACTCATTTTTAAAGCGACCATTGTCTATGCCTGTTTTCACTGATGCTGCCTTCACGTGCTGCCAGAATCGTGAATATTAACGTGGTAGTTAAAAAATGCATATGAAAGCAATGTGAAGTCGCCCGCTTGAATTTGTCGAGCTCATAATCACAAGTGTGAGTTATAAAGTTTGTGATAGCATGCGAAGGCACCATGAGACCAGCTATGTCGTTATTTTTATCGGACCGTGCGCTCCGTCTGTGTAATTCGTTAACGCTAATTTATTATGCACAGTACAATCAGATGACTGACTTTTAAACCGTGTACCTTTTCTGTAAAGATAACAGGCTTGTACTAATAGTAGTACTAATTACTAATAGTACTAATGTTTGTATGCCGGAGCATGAGCTCAAGAAGCTCCTCCCTCTTCTGAAAAGGGGGCCGGGAGCACCAGCTCATTTGTATTTAAAGGGACAAACACAAAAACTGAGCATTTTGGCTCATACCCTAAAAGTGGTCATTTTAACAAGCTATAAAAAATGATCTGTGGGGTATTTTGAGCTAAAACTTCACACGCACTGGGGACATCAGAGACTTATTTTACATCTTGTTACAAGGGCATAATAGGTCTCTTTTTGGAGCTCTAAATTATTATAAGATAGAAAAAGCTGCTGAAGATTCTTCAAGTGAGGTTTTTTGTATTTGGATGAACTCTTACTGCAAGCAGACAGGGAAGTGAACATTACCTCTTCTGTTTCGATACAGTATTCCAGATTATCGGTGAGGCCGCGCAGAGCCGGCGAGTTTCTGTACAGCTGAAGAGGGTTGCTGAACTGGACGTGAAGTTTGCCGTCTTTGGGAGAAAGTTCAACCTCAGGAAAATCCAAATAACCTGAACACACCATAGTACTGTTAGATTATACTGCTGACATTAGCTATGATGTATGATATTTCTAATAAAAACACAGGCTAAACATACACTTAATATTGGCGGTAGCATATACGTTATAGCTGAAGGTATCTGATTTGGACGGCTCTGACTTCTCTCCTCCTCGTACGGCCGTCACATGAACATAGTAGCGGTTGTATGCTGGCTTTAACAGCAGACTGGATATGTTTAAATGCAGCTTTTGTGTAAGAATAGAGTTACTGGAACAAAAATAAATAATAAGAGTAAGCTCATGATGGCAGTCAAACACTTTCAAACTACAAATAAACAAGCTTATGGTTTGACTGGTATTTAAAGATAATTTAATCAAGATAAAATGAAAGTTTAGAGACTGTAAAAGGCTCTTAGTAGCTGTGAAAGATCTGTGTTTTTTATTCTGATGATTTACCTTTCACCGAACTCGTCTTTCACCTTCACCTGGAAGTAAACGTCCTGACTGAGATCAGGATATTCCCATCGAACTTCAACTCCATAGCTGTCACACTGAATAGACACGTTAGCAGGAGACGGGAGACTCACAGCTGAGAGAGAGACAGAATCACATTAGCGTTTGATCAGTGACATGCTCTTTTCTCTCTGTTTGCATTAGTCTGATCACATGATCTATATTACATTTCTTATTATGCTAAGTAAAACAGTGCTCATAATTCCCATTCAGAGTACTGTAAAAAGACCAAATCTGTCAAGACGTAGACCAAATTTCAGAAAATAATGAAATATATTTTGTATTAAATGAGGCCTGTTTTTAAAAACCATTAAGATTTTTTTGCATTGTAACATTATTCTTAAAAGACAGTTAAGCACATTTCCTGAATATACAATGCCAATTAAAGTTTGGAGTCTGTAATATTTTTAAATGTTTATTTTTTTACATTTTTTTTAACAAGTCTCTTCTGTTCACAAAGGCTGAAATTATTTAAAAAAAACTGTAATATTTTGAAATATTATAACAATTTAAAATAACTGTTTTCTAAGTGAAAACATTTTAAAATGTTATTTATTCCTGTGATCAAAGCTGAATTTTCAGCATCACATGATCCTTCAGAAATCATTCTGATATAGGCCTAGAGCTCAAGAAACATTTCTGATTATTATCAATGTTGAAAACTGCTGTGCTGCTTCATTTTTTTTCAGGATTCTCTGATAAATAGAAAGTAAAAAAAAAAAAAACAGCATTTATTTGAATGCTGCACTTGAGAACTCCAACCCAAGATATTATAGTTTTGAATTTTTAAATTAGTTTTTATTTTAATATCGTTTTCAAATTTCCTATAATTTCAGTTTAGTTTTAGTTAGTTTCATTAATGGTTTTGTTAGTTTTAGTTAAGTTTTTATTTTGTTAACACATTTCTATTGAGTTTTTATATATTTTAGTTTCAGTTTCAGTTTCAGTTTTAGTAATTATAGTTTAACAGAGTTAATGGAACACTTCCAGAGTAGACCAAACCAAGACATTTAATTTGAGCAAAGTTGAATGTTTGCAGTTTACAGTTAACTATTGTGTAAACCTCTCAATAATGACAATAAAATAATTCTTTACAATTCAAAAAAACAAAAATATGCAACTTATATGTATACAATTCATTAATTCATATTCATGTTCATATGCATTCATATTAAAGATGTACTAATATGTCAGTAGTTTACAAACAACAAGCTAATCAAGGTTTTCAGAGTTACAGCATCAGGCAGTTTTTATCAGGGTCGGAGCTAAATTCTGCAGATCAATGGCCCTCTGGTGCTGGATTTGAGGAAACATGCCCTGCATCCCAATGTGCATACTACCCACCCTATCTTCCCTAAATAGTATTAAAAATGACTTATATCACATGGAATTTAGCATGGACAGTGTGCACATTGGGACGCAGGCATGTTCTTTGCAATCGTTATTGAAACTCTGTAAAGTTTATTTTTGTCCATCTGTGTTTTCAATGCATTAATTTGTTGGATATTTTGCACATACGAGCCACCGGTGCACACTGTATGTCCCGTCTCCCTCAGTGAACGTGCACATGCACAATAAGAAGAAACAATCTAAAATGCTTTGAAACCTAATACTACTCAAAAATAAATGCGAGATGGTGATTTAAATGATGTTTGCACTTTACTTTGACGAGCCGCTTCAGCGCGCGCGCTCTTCAGATGAGCAACGCAATCAATCCCAATTATAAAGCCCCTTTTACACAGAAACACAGCGCGGCTATCGCTTTCTCTCATTTTGGATGTGTTTTATACAGTCAAGGCGGTGCTCGTGTCAAGGACTCGAGGCTTACGTTACCATAGTAATCGCAAAGCGTGACAGAATGACTCTTCACTAAAGTCAGCTCATCCGAAACTTTTAATTATGTGTCTGTTAACTCACTCTGGTGTTGTTCTCGCACGTCAAGCACGCTTTTAAACGTTCGTGCGCTGTAAGGTTTGCATTATTATTATTCATAGTTATTTCCCATTTGATTTCATAGCCCGTATCTTGTTTTTAAATGAAGGACGCAGCTCACGTGCACGAAGCCTATTTCCCTGAACAGCCACAGGTCCGATTTTCTGGCACAGAATGAGAGCTTATTAAATCACCAACACGATTATTTATTTTTGCTGATTATTATTTTATTTTCGTCATTTTTTCAGTTACTGTTGTTAGTTTCGTTTAGTTTTAGCTTTTCATTTATTAAGAAATTAAAATTTTTTGAGCAATAGTTTTAGTCTTAGTTTCAGTTTTCGTTTACGACAATAACCTTGCTCCAACCCAACAAGCTTCCCACCCCAAACACAATGTTGTGATGAGATGAATCATATTACAACATTCAAAGAAAAAATGTTCGACTCGCAGGACCGAGATACCGCATTACATGCAGCTTTTTTTTAATGGACCTAAAATTTGGTTAAAAATGAGTTATGACTGAAATCAGATCTCTTTGCGTAGTCAAATCATTGTATCTAAATAGAGTCATTTTACACTTGCTTTAGCCTCACAATCACATCAGCAACTTCTTATCACATTCATTTATTCAGTCTAATCAGACAGATTCATAAGTCAGCTGTGATATGCTTGAACTTTGACCTTGGCATTGTGCTGCTATAAGATAATAAAACGATTCTGAAATTAAAGTAACGTTAATCATGAAAATAAAATAGAGAAATAGTGTGTGTTTAGTTAACCTTGCTTCTATATGAAAACGAAAACCTTTTTTCCACTTCACATGTGCCAGCCATATCCTGGGCCACACATAAACTTCAGTCATTAATTATCAACATTTATAAAATATTTAGTTTTCCCTCCAAGAATTTAAGTTTCCAAATAATAAATAAATAAATAAAATAAAAAAAAAGAAAATAAAGTTTGTTGTTACACTTAATAAATATATACGGTATATTTAAAAAAAAAATGCATTCAATAAATAATATATTATACTACTAAAATAAACAGTAAAATAAAATATTAAAATTAAAATTAAATTAAATCTCACCCTCTGAGACGGATTTTTGGATCAGGATTAAGACAGTGACACTGATGTATATCTGAATCCGCATTATTGCCAGCTAGTTTCAATCCAAAATTTACTTATTATTATTATATAGCCTGTTATTAGCCTGTATCTTCTAGTAAAAATGATAATCCTGTCGAAATGACTGTTCTCCAAGTGTAGTGAAACAGTTTGTAGTTAAGGTCCCTGTTGTCACAGAGCTACATGAGACGCAGCACGAGGAAGCGGCGCTTTTCAGGGAAATGACCAGGGTTGCCAGGTGTTCACACCAAAACCCGCCCAAAAGCTCCTAGTCAAAACTAGCTCAAAACTGTTAAATGTTAGAAATGTATTGCTGAAGTACACATTGCAAAGACTGTGAACTATCTATGTAGTACTGAATTGTGGAGTTAGACCGTTGGCTGTGTAAATCCCATTAAGGAGCATCCATTCAGCTTACAGCGGTTTATGACAGAGAGAGGCTGCTGGCCAAACGGGTGCCCTACGCAGGATTGTATTGTTGTGCCCCCTCCCTCAAATATTATGGAAGTAAAAAAAAATAGAACTTTAATAAAATATAAAGATAAATAAATACCAATGGCAGTAATACAGTTGTCTGATTGAGTTTATGGTCTCAAGCATTCAGAATTCACACAAAAGAAAATTAAGCAGTTTTACTATGAAAACCATGGTTAATTTTTGTAAGGGTTGTGATGTCCACATGTTTTTTGTTGAAGAAATTATAGAGGCTGTGTCATCTATAGCAAAAAGGTAGCCGGAAATTAAAGATTAAATGCATATTTGAATTCAATGTTTGGTCAAAAGCCTATTAAACAAGGATATGATCATCCTGTAAGTGTAACAGCAGCAATGACCAGGCCTTTGGCTCCCTTTGCAGGCATTTGTAATAACATGTAATGTTGAAAAAAAAAAAAAAACAATAGGTTATAATGGGACTTGTATTGGTTTACTGGAAACTGTAATGGACCGTGTGGGTCTCTACTGGTAATTGATCACCTTCTGTTGGTGGCTTGTTAAAACCAATAAATCCTAATGGAACATGTCCCAAAACACACTACAGAAAACCATTTTTAATGGTTTTAATGGTTAAAAGTTGATGGTTTGTAATGTTTGTAATGGTATTTGTGATATTATTAGGATTTTCTGTGATGGTTCTATTGTTTGTTTGTTTTTTCAGCAGGGTTGCCTGATTGTTTTAATATAATGCATTTTAAGTCATTTTAAAGGCTGTTGTTGGCTTAGGTTTGTTTTTATAACCACAAAAAAATATTATCTTAATACTTCTTTGTATATTATTATTTGAAGTAACAAAACCATGGTTAATTTGCGGTTACCGTGGCCACAAGAACCATGATTTTTTTTTTTTTTTTAATTTTTTTTTTTTATTAGTGTTAAAACCATGGTTAACTTTCGTAAGGGAAAATGGAAACTCGGAGAGAATATTAGATGTGTTGGTGGTGGTGAAATTATTACCGACATTAAAACACGTTATACCTCAACACCCAAAAAGGTTTCACAGGATTATGAATGTAGCCTAACGTTACCTGAAAGTGAAGCACGAGCTTCGTTTTCATCTTTTTTTTTTTTTTTTTTTTACATTTTTTTTTTTTTTCTTGGCGCCGGATTGCTGATGCCTTTTCACGGGCATAGTTGCCCATAAATTATGATCATTTGCATTGAGCCGCAAACATGAGGTGCGAGCGGGCGCGGATGCGGGAATGGTGCATCACGGATTTTTTTTTATTTTTTATTTTTTGAGGAAATGGGATGGTGCCCCCCTGGGAGTTGGTGCCCTACGCAAACTTCTTACTCTGCGTATAGAGAGCGGCGGTACTGGGCGGCAGCGTTCCCGCGAGTGGGCGTGGTTTTATCGCCGACAGCGGACACACCCCAGAGCGCATTTAGGCCACGCCCACACCGTGAAAGTACAGATACTCAGTGAAAATTTTTGCTTAATTAAAAGTACAAGTATCTGATCAAAAACATACTCGAGTAAAAGTATAAAAGTACAATTTAAAAATTGTACTTACGTATTAAAAAAGTAGAAGTACTTTTTTTTTTCCTGGCAGACATACAGAAGTTTGGTTAAAGGGAGAAAACGAAACAAAGTGCAATGGCACAGGTCAAACTCAAATGCAGCACAGCGGAACACACATACACACAAACACTTGCAGGGAAAGGGATTGAAAGGGAAACTATATATGATTCATTTATCAGATGAACACAAACTAAATCATCTAAACGAATTAATCTCTCGTCCAAAAATGACACTTCAAAAACTACACAAAGTGAATATGACAGTAAGGCATGCAACCCCTGTTAATTAATGAATCAGTGTCTTCTTAAGTGAAACGATAGGCAGATATAAGAAAATTACAAATACTAATATTTTAAACTTGAGTGTCGTGTTCACTTTGTGTGGTTTCTGAAGTGGTCCTGTCCCCTTGCATTACGGAATAAAAATCTTTGCTTGTGTTCATCTGAAGAAAGAAAGTCATAAACATCTGGGACAACATGAGAATCTTTTTCTCAGCAAATATTGATAAATAATTATTTTCAACTAATTATATTAATTAATGAGCAAATCATGTAATTATTATGATTAAAAAATATTCATTGACATTCCTAATTCCTACTGAATGTATCATATAATGACATATTATATATATACAACTTATATACACCCCGTTATAAACATCACTAAACATAAATTAGAAATGAATTGCACATACAATGTTCATTTAAACATTTTTTTTTGGAGATTTGTGACATTTAATTTAAAAAAAAAACATTCCCACAAAAATATTAATTATATTTAAATTCTCATTACTGATTTTATTTACGCTCAATCTTGTGCTTTCAGCCAATATATTACGCAACTAATGACTCTATCAAAACAGAAAGAATAATCATAATAATCAATAAACATTTTGGGGGGAAAACGCAACTTTGCTACCTCAATATGCTTCCTCAGATTTGATGTTGAACTTTTGAAGCCAGACATTTACCTGATTAAAGTCATAACTGAAGTAGAAATGTGTGTGACTGATGTGTGAAAACAATGATCATTGGTTCTCACGTCAAGCACATGTCTGAGATTCCGTTCACCATATTTAACATGCATAAGATAAAATAAAAATGTATGTACTTTTTAAGATTAAACAAAATTGTAAGGAGCAAAAAGTACTGTTTTTTCTTCAGAAATGTAATCAAGTAAAAGTACTTACAAGTAGTCAGTTTAAATAATATGAATAAAGTACAAATCCCCCAAAATAATACTTAAGTACAGTAATCAAGTAATATTACTCAAGTATTTTACACCTCTGCATTTCTGACCTATAATAAAAAACAGAACGATGTCTAAAAGCTGCTATGTGACAAGGTGTACAGCAAACAAGCTAAAAAACCCAGGACTACGTTTTTATAAACTGTCGACCCCCCAAAAATGAGCGTTTAAGGACACAAACAGCTGTAGATGTCATTTCACGTTGGTTTGGATCATTTCTCAAACAAAACAAGGAAGGTAGGGAAAAGGGGTACTGACACAGACCAATAAAATTGTGTTTCTCAATATCTCCTCCTTTCAGGTTCACATAGGGTGGTGGTGAAATAATCCTTTGATATGGTTAAAAATAATGAATGGTTCCTGTCGCCGATTACAGGAGGCAATGTAATGTTAACTGGCATTATATTGAACAGATGCATTTATACTAAATACAACTGATAACACTAAAACACACTCATTTATATGAGTTGAAAACATAATGCACAGCAGGGTTTGACTAAATATTTATATTCAAGAGAACAGGCAACAGTCCAAACAAGCTTATTCAGTAAAATTAATGCTATATGAACAATAACAAAATAGGATTTTTAATATGTTTTTCACCTTTGCATTTATTTGACCAAATACAGTAAAAATGGCAATAAATAAAAATAAAACAAAACTGTTACTGTGAAATATTATTACAATTTTAAATAACAGTTTTTTTTTATCTAAATAAATTAAAAAATAGAATTTATTCCAAAGCTGAATTTTTAGCGGCCTTTACTCCCGTCTTCAGTGTCACACTTCAGAAATCATTTTCAAAACAAACAAACAAACAAAAAAAATTCTCAACCCAAAACTTTGGAACAGTTTTGTATAACTTTTGGATAGCAATATATTTCTCATAAATTAAGGGAATATCTTTGGAAACAAGGTTGAATGAGTTATGAATGCTGCAACACAACAATAATCAAACTCATTCAATCCCCATTCACTTACTTACTGTGCAGCGTTTAACATTTACATTGCCTGCAGACTGAAGCGACCTGTAAGAAAGTGTTGTGTTCGTCACAGCTGGACAGGTACAACAACGATAACACAAATCAGCTACTAAGACGAGTAAGTTAACAGTCGGGTATTAAGATGAAACCCTGAAGTGCTGATAAAACAAACACAGACATAAACACAAGCACAAAGAAACAGAAAGCGGTGAGTTAAGCCTCTTAAAGCATTACAGCTGCTGTGTTTTGAGGAAGCAGATGCGGAGTGAATGTGATCACTGAACAAACAAGCTGCACCGGCGCAAGGAGACGCTCATGTGGCTGCAAGCTCATCGTGTGTATTTCTGCGCCGCTGTGTCACTAAAAGGACATGTTTGAGGCAAATACACCTGCTTTCAAGAGACCACACTATCTTGTGTGAGAGCAGAGGATTTTAAATGGATTTTTCTAAAGTATTATTAAAGTAACTGTTTGTCCAAAAATGAAAAATTTGTTGAAAATGTATTCATCCTCTGGCCATCTGAGATGTAGATGAGTTTGTTTCTTCATCAGAACAGATTTGGAGAAATGTAGCATTATATCACTTGCTCAGCAGTGGATCCTCTGCAGTGAATGGGTGCCGTCAGAATGAGAGTCCAAACAGCTGATAAACACATCACAATAATCCATAAGTAATCCACACCACCTCAGTCCAATCCATTTTTTAATATCATGTTTGTAAGAAACAAATCCATCAAGACATTTTTTTTTTTTCATTTTTTTTTCAGCTAAAATCATTCCTTATTCAATAATATATTTTTAAAATAAGGTTAAAATAAGATAAGCAGGGTTTTTATTTATTTGTACTCGCTTACATATAATTCCTCTTTCTCTGTAATAAATAAAATGCACACACACACATGTGCGCACACACTTCGCCCCATTTACTTCTATAATTCCCTTTTACACAGAAAAGCCACTGCAGATCTTCAAATAGCTGCAATATGTTAAGGGCTCAGCGGTTGGTCTGACCTCCAGCAAAACACAGGTCAAGGGCACACAAACACTAACACTAAACCATCAAATCCCTGCCAAATGTCTCCACCCTCCCTTAATGCCCTTCATGCAAGCATCATCACACATGCATTCACAAGCAGCTGGATCACTGATATAAAAATGAGTCCCAATTTCATTTCCAGGACATGCTGCTGTTGGGAGTAATGAGGCGGAAAGAATCAACACGATGGCGTTTCATTCATAGAGACTCACGCTGCACTAATTACGGTGTCTTTCCTGAGGGATACTCCCTGTTATCATCCCAGATCCCTCACAACTAGGCAACTGGTATCCCAAAAGTGTGTCCTCAAATCAGCTTCATGATCGTCACAACACCAGCTGAACCTCACTGCGGCCATCAAACAATCTACATGAAAATGGTAATGAAAACAACATTTAGACATCTGCTGAAGACAATCTGAGTGCTTTCTTCATGCAAAACTTACTATCGATCAGATTCATAATTTTCATTTGGTTGATGACTGTAGTAGCGACCTTGACTTATCAAAAGTTTCAAATATACGTTCTAAAATACATCCAACTGATACACACACTAGCAAATCTCAACTGTGATATTGTTTGCATTGACGCAAAATGTAACTATTATCAGCCAGCTCTTTATATATATATATATATATATATATATATATATATATATAATATATAATATAAGTATGTCCAGCTTTATACAGATACATACACTTTACACTACATAGAAACACTTGGTTTCTTGTATCATTGCAAAATGTAAACTGTATTATCACTTAGCTCTAATTTGCACCTGTAAGGCATGAAGATATTATACATAAGCATGATGATTTTCTGAAAAGAAGCTTTGGAACGCTGTGTATTGTGAAAAGCACTATATACATAAATTTAACATATTTATGTTAAATTTATCTATTCTAGAGACCAGTTTATCGCATACATGGAGACTTGACTTTTGACTTGTGCCAGAAAATATACAGATATAGCATAAAAAATATTTTAAAATCTGAACTGTAAATGTTTTCCTGTCTTTATAGTTTTTTTTTTTTTTCGTATTCACCTTTCCCTAAAATGAAATCAAATGAATCAAAATCGTTCTGGAAAAATGGCAAAATCGTACATACACTCACACACACACACACACACACACACACACACACACACACACACACACACACACACACACACACACACACACACACACACACACACAGACAGAGATAGATAGATAGTGAAATGCTGAGTCGTGTCGGTGTGGACTGTCCTGTGGTGTGGCTCAGATGGTCAGCCCACTCTGACTGACACGTGAAAGTATAATTACAGTGGTTTGGCTCGACACGCCTTAGAGTAAATCCCAAACACACACATAAACACACATATAAAAGCCTCACAGAACTGCCATCTCTGGCCTCTACAAACACACAGCACACGAGTCACACAGATGTGCTGAAGGGTGAACAGCAACAGATTTTATATGGTTAAATATGGATTTTTATACATGGTTTAAACAAAAATAAATAAATAAAACAAGATTTGCTCCTATTTACATAAATACCCATACTGTTCCCATAAATATAACTAGATAAACACACACACACACACACACACACACACACACACATGGATGTTGAGACAGATGTCTAGTCTAACAGATGTTTACCCTGATTGAAAAAGAGAAAATAAAGCTCTACTAAAATTTAATTAACAGACAGAAATGACATGAAACTAAGCAAACGAAAGGGAGATCTGATTATTTTATATCCTCCAATACTAATCAAATACATAATTATCTACATTTCTTTGCAACAGAAAAACATTGTGTAGTTTATATATAAATTATATAAACAACTATATATATATATATATATATATATATATTCAAATTTTATTCAAATTTCAAAAACATCCCAACATTTACGGAATTCGGGTTGTGTATACAGTAAATGCATATATATATATATATATATATATATATATATATATATATATATATGCATTTACTGTATACACAACCCGAATTCCGTAAATGTTGGGATGTTTTTGAAATTTGAATAAAATGAAAACTAAAAGACTTTCAAATCACACGAGCCAATATTTTATTCACAATAGAACATAGATAACATAACAAATGTTTAAACTGAGAAATTTTACAATTTTATGCGCAAAATGAGCTCATTTCAAATTTAATGCTGGCTACAGGTCTCAAAATAGTTGGGACGGGGGCATGTTTACCATGGTGTAGCATCTCCTCTTCTTTTCAAAACAGTTTGAAGATGTCTGGGCATCGAGGTTATGAGTTTCTGGAGTTTTGGTGTTGGAATTTGGTTCCATTCTTGCCTGATATAGGTTTCCAGCTGCTGAAGAGTTCGTGGTCGTCTTTGACGTATTTTTCGTTTAATGATGCACCAAATGTTCTCTATAGGTGAAAGATCTGGACTGCAGGCCAATTCAGCACTCGGACTCTTCTACTACGAAGCCATGCTGTTGTAATAGCTGCAGTATGTAGTTTTGTCCTGCTGAAATACACAAGGCCTTCCCTGAAATAGACGTCATCTGGAGGGGAGCATATGTTGCTCTAAAATATTTATATACCTTTCAGCATTCATAGTGCCTTCCAAAACATGCAAGCTGCCATACCATATGCACTTATGCACCCCCATACCATCAGAGATGCTGGCTTTTGAACTGAACGCTGATAACACGCAGGAAGGTATCCCTCCTCTTGAGCCCGGAGGACACAGCATCCGTGACTCCTGACAAGAATGTCAAATTTGGACTCATCTGACCATAGACCACTTTTCCAATTTGAAACAGTCCATTTTAAATGAGCCTTGGCCCACAGGACACGACGGCGCTTCTGGACCATGTTCACATATGGCTTCCTTTTTGCATAATAGAGCTTTATTTGGCATCTGCAAATGGCACGGTAGATTGTGTTTACCGACAGTGGTTTCTGGAAGTATTCCTGGGCCCATTTAGTAATGTCAATGACAGAATCACGCCGATGAGTGCTGCAGCTAATCATGTTACAGACCTGATGTCAATTAACTTATTTAGTTGCTAGATGTTCTTCCAGCTGAATCTTTTCAAAATTTTGTGCTTTTTCAGCCCTTTGTTTCCCCCGTGCCAACTTTTTTGAGACCTGTAGCAGGCATCAAATTTGAAATGAGCTCATTTAGTGGATAAAAGTGTAAAATTTCTCAGTTTAAACATTTGTTATGTTCTATTGTGAATAAAATATTGGCTCATGTGATTTAAAAGTCTTTTAGTTTTCATTTTATTCAAATAAAAAAAATGTCCCAACATTTCTGGAATTCGGGTTGTATATATATATATATATATATATATATATATATATATATATATATATATATATATGTATATATATATATATATATATATAATGTGACGGATCGGTGGCCCTCCCCCTCATCATCATCACCACCCCGTCCCTTATTCGCCGCCCTTCACCAGGCGTGTGTGGATGAGAGGAGGGGCGTGGGACTAACGTGGGCTGGCGGCGTGTGATGAGGCACAGCTGGACTGAATTAAGCCTCATCACCGCCGCCGTTAAATGCCGAGCGCGCCTCTCCTCGGGAGACCGGTCTCTTCCCCCGTGCATGCACGCCGGTGTCCTCGTGGGTCCAGGAAGGGTGCGTTGAGGGACATCGCGCCGCCGAGGATGTGAGCCACGGAACCTCCAGAGTCATCGTGCAAGCCGCACCCGTATAACGGCCGTCGGGCCAGGATGCCGGGCCGTCCATCCCGCCAATGCCCGTAAGAGGCAGAAGAGGAAGAGCCGCCGCTCCAGAGAAGCCGCCGCCCCTCGTGCCCAGGACCGCGGGAGCGTGTGCGGCCACCGGACTCCGCCCCTTGCCTGGACCCTTCCCTTCTGGAACACTGCCCTCCTTCACGAGCCCCGCAGCACATCGAGGACACCAGACCCCCCCCCCCCCCCCCCCCCCCTGATTTATGGACACTTCTTCCCCCTGGACACTTTATTTTATCATTTTTGTTTAATAAAAACCTCTCCGAGGCCTGACGCCACACCCACTGTCTGTCGTTGGCTCCTCCCGTCACAATATATATATATATATATAAAATAGTCGTATATGTCATTCTCTGTTTTTTTTTATTACTAAAAACAGCTTGAATCAGATCCAGACAAATGAACTTGAGGTCATGCATGGAGAGACAAAGATATTATTGTAGAATTAAGGACAGTGTGTGTAAATCTTCAGTAAAAGTGGTTGTGTAACAGAACGCAGTACTTAAGGCCGAGAGTGAAAGCACAAATGAAGACTTTATATTACAGCTTAAAAACTGAGACAAGGGCATAACAGTGTCACTGAGCTCACCCAACAGATTCTCTCTTTATTTGAATTTGATATATGAAAAAAGAAATAAAGAACCCATTGTGAAAAACTCACATTAGAATGTTTGACTGACAGCATGAAATGACGGTGGTGTCATATCAGGAGTTTCTCTAAAACATTTGATTAGCAGATTGGGTCACTTCCTGTCTGAATGTAGATTCAGAGATGATCAGTGTGCTCTTCTTGTGACTCATGACACCTGGATGTCCTCAGATTCAGACTCTGGTCTGGGTCAGTGCTGGTCTGGGCTGGATTGGGAGGAGAGCGGTGACCCTGTTTTGTGTCTGACATGGCAAAGCCTCATGCCATGTGTGTGTGTGTGTGTGTGATTAAGTGTGTGTGAAAGGCTAATGTGTCGGGTTAGGATTAGCATTTAACATGAAGCTGGGTGACACATGAAACACATGAGCTGAATAACTGAAGGCAAAAGGTGCTGCAGTTCAGGTTTATTATACTTTAGATATTTCAAGGAAGTTTTATGTCAGTTTTATGTTTTCAATTCAATTTACTAGCTTTTTACAGTCTTTTCTAGTTTCAGTTTAGTTGTAGATTTACATGATTACATGATATTTTATAAATTATTTTGATATATAAAATATAGACTATGAATAATATATATATATATATATATATATATATATATATATATATATATATATATATATATATATATATATTCACACTGTTTTTCTAGTTTCTAGTTTTTCTAGTTTCTTTTTTCTTGATGTTCATTATATTTCTGAATTATTTTTGATACATAAAATATATAAAACTTATTAACTATATAACTATATGTATTAGGTATTTCATATTATTAATATTATAATATTCGTTATATTTAGATTACTTAATTTTAAGTGTTTTTATTTATTTTTATATTATGTCTTTTGTATTCTTTTTGTATTTCATTTTTATTTCATTCTAGTTAGTACATTAAAATGTTTTTTTTTTGTTTGTTTTCTTTTTAGGTTCAGTTTTTCACATGAAGTGTGTGTGTGTTCATGTGAAGATTGTTTTATACTGAACGTTGTGCTGTCAGCAGCCCGCAGAGTTGTTTTGTCTGGTCATGTGATTAAAGTGTCTGTTCAATAAACCTCTTTTTGGATGATTGCTTTATCCACAGGACGTCCGGCAAGCTCTCAATACCAGTGGTCAGAGAAATTCTTTGGAAAACCTTCATGTGTGCGTCAGAGATTTCGACTGAATTACACAGAAATTTCCATATCTCTAATTAAAACATGGCTGCGGCTAAACCTGAAATGTTCAGTCCCAGCCGTCCCCTATAAACCCAGATATTAGAATTGTTCTGCTTCTGAAACTCATCTGTCTAAAGAGCTGCTTGGCATTTATCATTCATACAAAACATTGGTGCATATTTTATGCTTTAAAGGAAAAGTTCAGCCAAAATTTAACTAATTGTATCACCCTCATGTCAACAAGAATTTCTTTTGTATGGTTTGAATTAAGCTTAACCATTTATAGATCCATTTACTTTCACTGTATGAAAATGTGCTTCATTAGAAACACCAACAGAAGCACATTTTTATGGTCAGATCAGGTAGAAATAGCTTCTTAAGATAACAAAAACGCCACATTTTCACACATAATATTGCTCATTAGCTACAAGTTAAATGAGATGGTGCACACAGTGCAAAGTCAGATTTTGACATTATGCAGCCAATAGTAAAAACCAAATGCTGGTGTTCACGTGAACATTTTTGAGAAATCAGAATGAGTGCTTATTTAGTTGTTTTGGAGCTGAACCTCAGACATTAATAAACTAAATGCACTGACAGTGATCCACGGCATATCAGTAATGAGCTTTAGTCCTAATGAGACTATCGCTGTGATGCTGCTTTGGCTTGAGCAGAGTTTTATCGCTGATTGACTGTAGCTCGACTCAAATGCCCTGGCAATCATTTCACATCTCCAACCAACCAGACTAATGCAGACTTTAAAATCTGGATGTTTCTGTTGTTTTTCCTCTGCTTTTTAACCTAAACCCTATGATATTGCATCTAATATATATTTCTAAGGGCTCTAAATGATCAACATGATTAAAGTTTTGCTGTAAAACCTGTTGCACACAATCTACATGCCTTCTGTCATCTGATTGATAGTTAATGTTCTTTGCAAGTAAAAGTGTCAGTATTATTGTAAGTGTATCCACCTTCAGTTTGTGGTTCATGTGTCTTTTGCCATGAAATCTTTAATGATTTTTATGAAGTAAATGTAAGAATAGCTTTTATATTATTAGTAATATTTAGATGAACACTTACTAAGTTGATTTAGTTTAGTAAATTTTTATGTTAAAATGAGTATCAAATATGATCATCAGCCTTTTGAGGAATGTTTATTTTTTCACTTCTCCATCATCACTGTATTGCATTGCATTATCTATTTTATTAATCATAAAACTGAGCAAATAAATACAGGGTCTATAAAAAGTCTTCATACCCCTTCATTTTTTTTTTCACATTTTGTAATGTTGCTGCCTTATGTTAAACTGCTTTAAATTACTTTTATTTCCACATCAATCTACACTCTATACGCCATAATGGCAAAGCAAAAAACAGGTTTTGTACATCTTTTCAAATTTATTAAAAATAAAAAAAAACTTAAATGATTCCATTGCTTAAGTAATCATACCATTATCTGGGACAGTTGAAATTTAGCTCTGGAGCATTCATATTGCTTGTAGATGTTACTGCACTTTGAGTGAAGTTAACCTGTGGCAAATTCAGTTGAATGTGTATGATTTGGAAAGGCACACATGTCTTAATAAAAGGTCTAACAGCTGAAAATGCATATCAGAGCAAAAACCAAGCCTTGAGGTCAAACAAACTGCCTGTAGAGCTCAGAAACAGGTTTGCATCAAACCACACATCTGGGGAAGAGTTCAGAAAAAAATGCTGCTTCATTGAAGGTTTACAGAAGAATGTAGTCTCTGTTACCCTTAATGGAAGAAGTTTAAAACAACCAGGACTCTTCCTACAGCTGGCCTCCTGGCCAAACTGAGCAGCTGATGGAGAAGGGCTTTGCTTAGAGTGGTGACCAAAAACCTGATGGTCACTCTAGTTGAACTCCATGATCATATTTGGAGATAGGAGAAACCTACAGAAGGACAAACATCGCTGCAACACTCCACCGATCTGTGCTTTATGGCAGTGTGGCCAGATGCTAACCTCTCCTCAGCGAAGACACGTGAAAACACACTTGGAATTTGCAAAAAAGCACCTAAAGGACCCTCAGACTCTGAGAAACAAGATTCTCTGGTTTGATGAACCTCAATTCCAAACATCATGTTTGAAGGAAACCAGTTCTGCTCATCACCTGCAGAGTACCATCCCAAAAGTAAAGTGTGCTGGTAACAGCCTCATGCTGTGGGGCTATTTTTTCAGCGGCAGGGACTGAGGGACTCGTCAGAGCTCAAGGAATCAAAATATTGAGATAGCCTTAATGAAAACCCGGCCCAGAACATTCAGAACCTCAGACTGGGCAGAAAGGTTTACCTTCCAACAGGACAATGACCCTAAGCACACAGCAAGAGTGGCTTATAGACAACTCTGTTAATGTCCTTGAGTGGCCCATCATACCCAAAATGACTTGAGGCTGTAAACGCGCTTCAGCTAAGTACTGAGTTAAGGGTATGAAGACTTATGCAATGTACTTATGTCAGTGTATTTTTAATTTTTAATTATTGACAATTATTACATGAGACAATTAAGTTTTGACAATTCTGTTTTTGCTTTGTCATTATGGTGTATGGAGTGTAAATTAATGTGGGAAAAAAAGTAATTCAAAGCAGTTTAAAGGGATAGTTCACCCAAAAATGAAAATTTGATGTTTTATCTGCTCAGCCCCAGGCCATACAAGATGTAGATGACTTTGTTTCTTCAGTAGAACACAAACGAAGATTTTTAACTCAAACCGTTGCAGTCTGTCAGTCATATATACGCAGTCAATGGGCTCCACGGCTTTGAGAGTCAAAAAAACATACACAGACAAAACCTAATTAAACTCAGGACAGTTGGACATTGCGGTGTATCTGAGGTAAAAAAAACGGTATAAACACTGTTCAGTTTCTTGCACAGACCGACCGTTTCATGTCTTTAGACCTCAATGTATCGTCACAAGCCACAGGGTTTAATTAGGTTTTGTCTGTGTATGTGTTTTTGACTCTCAAAGCCGTGAGTCCCATTGACTGCCATTATATGACTGACAGACTGCAACGGTTTGAGATAAAAATCTTTGTTTGTCTTCTATAACAAAGTCACCTACATCTCAGATGCCCTGGGGGTAAGCAGATAACCATCAAATTTTCATTTTTGGGTGAACTATCCCTTTAACATAAGGCTGCAACATAACAAAACGTGAAAAAAATGAAGGGGTATGGAGACTTTTTATAGGCACTGTATCGTCTTACTAAGACATTATTGGGAGATATATAGTGACAACTGATATTTATATGCATTTAATATAATTAGTCTATTACTATTATAAAAATCTTATTGCTTTACATTATCAACTATCAGAGTTTCTTAATCTTTGGCCATATAAATAACAGCAACCAAATTGCATATTTTTGCTCAGTTTGGGCATCTGAATAAAATATAGGTGCTTTTTCCTCCTTGAGTGTGAGCTCATTATTCTCTCTGTATCATATTATATGAGTCATAAAAGCCTGATGTTTCAAATTTGATGCAAAACATAATTTCTTTTACATATATATTTTGTCTAAAGGCTCAATAAACTGTCCAATTGAAAATACTGACTAGTATTTCATTTGTCAGACTAAACAGGGTTAAGTTTCTTCAAAGCAAAGAAGTAGGCTATAAAGCAACAGATGTCTGAACTGAAGCATTCCTAGATGTTCATCTAAACACACGTGCAACTCTGGATGCAAAGGAAAAGCCCTGCCCATTTCTGCCACCATCGCAAACTGCAGCAGCACTTCAACTCATTCGATTGACAGCACCATCTTCTCTATCCCTCTCCGCTGTTTATTAAATATAGGCCAGCTGTGCGCATCACAAATCCCCAAATGATTGCCTTTCGGGTCTTTTTTTGCCTCACGCCATTGGCTGACCGCTGGCCTGATTTCCATAGATCTGCATGTGCGAGCATGTGAGACAGTACTTAACACACGCAAACCCCGGCGCTCACACGCACGTTCAGATAGACACAAGATGCAGCTGTTATCCCACTGTGCTCTTTAGACAGCAGCTGGTCTGACTCTCTCATCCTTCATCAGCCGACCCTCTTCTGTTAGCGGAAGCATGCGACGATTGCTGGACAGCAGCTGGATAAAGTTTGGACCTGCTGGAAGAGATGACTGGGTATCTGGGTCTCCATCGCCTCCTACCGCAGAACAACGACTACAGGTTGGTGAACAATCCCATTCAAGATGAAAGCTGTTATGATTCAAGATGAGGTTAAGGAAATGGACAGAAGATTGGAGATTAGACCAGAACAGTTCCAAAAATAAAGGTTCCAAATAGGTGGAGATGTCATAGAAGAACCATTCTGAGAACCTTTCAGTGAACAGTTCTTAAAAGAACCATGTTTTTCTTTGTTTGAAGAACATTTAAATAATCCAAAGAACCTTTTAACTCTATAAAGAACCCTTTGTGCAATCGAAATTGTGCTGTTTACTTTTGTTTCGACTTAAATTTTGATGCTGTGATGATCTGAAGTTCCAGTTGTGATCTCCACAGGGGTTCATTTGAGGTGACACAGTGGTTTGGCGTAAATGAAGGGGTTTAAAGGACCAAAATATCTAATCTAGCTGAAAAGCAGCATTATGTGATTAGTGTTTGTAAAACGGTTGGAGAAGCACTACATTTTGGGATGCAGTCCAGTTAGAAGATATTGGATCCATCAGTGGATATGCTGCATATCGCCTATAGGTTCAGCGAAGGGCTTTTTTAAAATTTATTTCCAAGACCACTTTTCACTGTAGTCTTGATATGGCTCTGTAAGACTTAAAAATGTTATTTTACAGGTTTTTGAAATCATTCTTTTTGTTTCTTGATTCATTAAAGCATCATATGGTTTTCTCATGAAATAGAGGATAAGATGTTTAGTTTGCAAATGAAAGAGTTTGTTAGGTCATATGAAATTTGTGCAAAGATCAGTCTTCTCTTTCATCATATTTCATTTTTCTATCTAGTTTCATACATTCATATGATACTCACTAGCTACTAAAAACAGCTGGTTAGCCTACTGTGGATTTTCTCCCAGCCTGGTCTGGTTTAAAAGGGTTTTTAGGCTCTTTTGAGTTGGTCAGAGTGTCAAACCAGCTGGTTGTCCAATTAAACCAAGTATATCCGATCTCATGAGAAAACGGAACTATTTTATGAAGTGGTGATTTTGTATGAATTTTAGAAAAAAGCAAGGCCCACTATTTAGGTTGAAATGTTATCTTACCATTTTTTCAGTGTTGAACATTTGAAGACCAGCTTAAACCAGATAAGACCAGCAAACCAGCTATTTTACAATAAGCAGGCCTTCAAATACATTTAAATTTAATCATTTAGCAGACACTTTTATCCAAATGAGGACAATGAAAGCAATCAGAATCAACAAAAGAGCAATGATATGCAAGTGCTATGACAAGTCTCAGTTAGCTTAGTACATGTAGCAAGTTTTTTTTTTAATATATAATAAATAAAAAGAAAACAGATACAATATTAAAAGAATAGAGCAAGCTAGTGTTAGAGGCCTTAATTATATACTAATAAATAAAAAGAAAACAAATAGATGGAATACAAAAAAAAGCTATAGTGTTAGTTTTATTTATTTATTTATTTTAAGAAAACAAGCAGTTAGTAAATTAAGAGAGAGCAAGTCTTTTTTTAAAAAAAAATAGAATTAGAATAGAGAGTGCTAGAGTTAGTGGGTGGAAGTGGGTCAAATGAAGATGGAAGAGATGTGTTTTTAGCCGATTCTTGAAGATGAAGGACTCAGCTGCTGGGACTGAGTTGGGCAGGTCATTCCACCAGCAGGGAACAGTTAATGTAAAAGCCCGTGAAAGTGATTTTATGCCTCTTTGGGATGAATAATAAAGCGACGTTCACTTGCAGAAAACAGCCTTAGGTAGCCTAATGAATTTAGATAAAGGGGAGCCAGTGGTGGTTTTGTAAACATTAATACTATAAATATAAACGTTCAAATTCCTGAACTCAAGTAACCCATGATGTCCTTTACTCCCCTATAGGGTTACCACTGGAATGAGCTTTTGAGTGAAAACGACGGGAAATCGGAGCTGATCCTGTACGTGGTTCTCCCGCTGGTCGCGCTCCTCGTGTTCGGTGTCGCGTTTGTCCTTCTTTACCGAAGATTCAGGCAGAGCAAGCTCGGACTGGCCAATATCATCGCGCTGGACCTGCAGGACCCGGAGCGCAACGCGGAGATTCTGTCGTCGCTCACCGGGAACGCAGAGCGGCTCAACAGCTCCAGCTCGGACTTGTCTGACGGGGTTTTCCTCATGGTTTACCTCCCGCCGCCCTACGAGGACACGCTGACGAAGATAACGCGGGCCGCCAGCCTCAGCAGCGGGAAAGACGTCGAGTCCATCAAGATCGAAGACCTCGAAGCCAAACTGTGCCCAGAGCTCATATCCAGCGGGGAGTTTGTCTGAGACAGAACTACTACAGAGACACGGAGCTAGTTGTCACACAGCCCTGCTGGGAAAAAACAAACAAACAAAAAAAACAATAGAACCATCACAAAAATTATAACGGTTTCCACGACCATTACAAACCATCAACTTTTAACTATTAAAAAGTTTCCTGTATTTATGTTCCATTAGGATTTATTGGTTTTAACATGCCACCAATAGAAGGTGATCATTCACCAGTAGAGACCCACAGGGTCCATTACAGTTTCCATTAAAATCAATACAATTCCCATTATAACCAGTAAAACCATTACTAATTTTATGATGGTGTCTATTGTTTTTGTCAGCAGGGAGTGAAGATGACACAAGGGCTATCTCAGTTTTTCTTTCACACAGATGTTCATATTCTCCACAACTTCTTGTCTGTTGTTTGAAGTATAATCTACAAACTAAAACAACAGAGGAAAAACTTGTATGTAAAAAGTATGTGCCTGAAATTTTCACTTGAGTAAAAAGTGTGACAAAAGGCCCCCCCTATAGGCCTATTAACCCGTGAAAGTGCGTATAAATAGTAAATAGTACGCCAAATAAAAATGAAAACTCGTGGTATTGATACGCAAAAATGGACTTTGGCGTGTATATGCTACGCCATGGGTAGGATTAGGGTTGTGGGGTAGATGCGTATCATATTCACGGGAAAACTGCGTATTATATGCACGCCAAACACGTTTGTATCATATGAACGCCAAAGTCCATTTTTGCGTATCAATACCACGAGTTTCCGTCTTTATTTGGCGTACTATTTATACGCATTTTCATGAAACCGGGCTGATTCTGAACTGAATTTTGCAGGGATTTTATACTGTAACATAATAAATCTATACGGAGTGTAACCTCTTGATATTCATATTAGCTTTGCATTATGTATTGTATACTACATCGACATGAGAGTAAATCTTTGTGCTTGTTTTTACAGTAGGCTAAGTAATCACCATGTGTTTTACTTTGATATACTGCCTAGTTAGACGCACTTTGTGTTGTACCACATTTTTTAGTAGAGGCAACAGTATTATGTCACTTTTTATATCTGCAAGACTGCATCAGTCCTCGTTTGCATTTAAATATAAAGCACAATCCTGGCAGGTTTTGCATTATCATGTAGTCATCTAAAGTATTTCTAATAAAGACCATATTAAAGACTGTTAAGTGTCACTGAACTTTTTGCCCACATGCAGTTTGTTAACAAGCACCCCATCTAGTGGAAGGTCTATGTACTTAGCATTTTGCCTACTGAATACTGCCTAATAGTAAATAACTTATTTACCTTAATGTCTTTGTTTTCCATCCGATTTGGATTGGCTTTGGCAATAAAATGGACACAAACATTCAACGCAAAACGTTCAACATCAGACACACGGGCCTTAATTAAATTCATGAGCACAACACTGCATTTCAAATGGTTTTAATGACTCATATAGTACAAAACACAAGCAGCTCATGCTGGGATTTTGTTGTCTTGCAAGAAAGCTACGAATATAAATGCACATAAATGCAAAAGTAAAGCAGCGTGCTACTAGAGCTCAAGACTTTAGGCCGTTTGACAGTCGGCGAAGTATGAAGCGGCCCTTATGGTCGTACACTCTGGCTGGTGGATCAGCGAGATCCTATCAAAGGAAAATAGGAAACATGAAAATATGATTTTTTTTTTAATTTTTTTTTTAGAAAAGCTGGTTTAGTCAAGCCAGTGATATTAGCTATTGTAGTGATCTCAATACCAATTTTTAACATGCATGCAAACAGTAATTTCATGTTTTCCATTAATTGCTGTATTGAATTGGTTCTTGTTTCATTTACTTACATTTCGTGGATGTATCTAGCAACTTTGCGGTCAGGAATCGGTGCAGTACTGTTATAATCAGATGAACACAATATCAGGACACTTGCACTCACCTGCTTTATGAGGATTCACTACTAATATAATTTCTACATGGAATAAATATTAATACTACAGTCTGCAAAATTACAAACAATGATGCATTATGTTGTAGCGCAGTTAATTAAATCATACTGCAATGGATAATATATGATAATATCATTTTCTGACATTTGTGTGCTCTATTAAATTACTCACACTGCATTTATAAGGGCCTGGACACAGGCAATGTCATCACTGGTGTTATCGTCAATCAGCTCTGAAAAGGAGAAAAATCACATTTAATTTTAGAAAATATTTATACATATAAATAAGTCTTTTCTGCTCAACAAGTTTGCATATATTTGGTCAGTAAAAACAGAAATATACAATTTAAAATTACTGAATAGATTTTAAAATGTAATTTATTCCTGTGATGCAAAGCTGTTTCAGCATCATTCCTCCAGTCTTCAGTGTCACATGATCCTTCAGAAATCATTCTAATATGCTGATTTGCTGCTCAAGAAACATTTTTTGATAATTACCAATTTTTAAAACAGCTGTGCTGCTTAATATTTTTGTGGAAAACATACCCTTTTAAAGGATACTTCGATGAACAAAAAGTTCAAAAGAACAGCGTTTATTATCATAGAAATCTTTTGTAACATTATACACTTCTTTACTGTCACTTGTGATCAATTAAATGCATCCTTGTAGAACAGAAGTATTAATTTCTTTCACAAGAAGCCCAAACTGGTTCTGATCACCCTGTCATGTGTTATTTTGCCGTATCAACCAGTGCATCATCTCTTACATATTAAATATACTCACTGTCGCAGGTCATTCTGCAGAGGTTCAGTGCACGACTTTGAGCAGAGTTGCACACAACGTGGTCACTAAGCTGGAACAAGCCGTACAGGGTCCAGACTTCGCTGTTGTCCTCATCGCTTTCATTACTGGAAGAGTCGTCTTTATTTATTCCTCTGGGAGACCTACCACGGCGAGGACCGTGACCACCACGAGGCTCTTCTGGCTTAGTGATCATCTTAATGGCGCTGGTGTTGAAGCCAGAGGTCAGCTGGACGTGACACACGACTGTAAAGAGAGTTTTCATTCATTTTGGTCATTTTTAAAGAATATTCTATTCCATACAACTTAAAAATGAAACTTTCACAGTGATTTGAACCATTTTGGGTCAAACCTTTCAGTGAACGTTTCTTAAAATAGCCATTTAATTAAATATACATTAAATATTCTTCATGAAAACCTCAATGCCAATAAAGAACCTTTACTTTTACGAGTGTATAATAAAAGTGAGAAAAAAGATGACTATGCTCACCTGCAAACTACTTAAACAGTATTAACTATATGAATCTACACAGAAGCAGTGATCGGTATCTAAAGCTTGCGATGTAAATAGAAACTCACTCTGTGCCAGCACGTCTGCAGAATTAGGGATCTGCAGAGCAAGGCCTCTTTCAAGCTGCTGCTTCAGCTCACATTTACTCAAAATCACGCCGTCACTCACGCCGACCGCCACGAATAAAACAACCACAACTGCTAACATCTTCACGTCTGGATGAATTCTCATGATTTCGGTGTGTTCCTCTTACAGGGAAAGGTTTAGTGTAGATATAGACCCACCTGTTCCCCTGAGAGAGGCCATCTATGTGTCAGTGGATTATGTGAAATAAGAGTTTGAAAGGTTGTGTGTCAGTGTGTAGGAGGTTTTAAGGCACTTTGTGTTCTGTATGAAATGTTTTGGATTGGTTTCAGTGTTTCTGGGTTGCACAGATTCAAATTCTATGAATAGGGAAAACACAATGAAGTAAAGTGCATCTTTTCAGAGTACCGTCTGAAGAATCGTCTTTGTCTCAGCCAGGATCGGATGTCATTTACAGGTTTTGTGAAGCCTCTAGACGACAGAAAGAAAGACCTGAACAGGCTGACTGGTACATGAGACAATGCTGGGTGGAGAACTGAGTTTGTCACGTAGGAAACATACGTGGACACGGAAGTGATGGCAACCGCATGATCAGTTCATCTACTTTACAGTGATGCTGAGCTCTGAATTTAGGATCAATAAAAATAAAATAAATTCTTGAAGGGAAAGCATTTTGTTGTAATACAATGATGCAAGCAATATATGAATTTTGCTTTGTTCCAGATCAACATGACTAGTTCGTTTGTCACCATGCAGGGTGGAAAGCGTGCCAATGCATATAGTTTGGGATTAAAATTAGGGTGGATATTATAGAAAAACTTGTCAAACCACGATAAGGATGCATATTAAAGACAGGGATAATGTGCAGATAAATTCAAATATGTACAGATTATGACCCCTGTTTCCACAGTTTTACGAAATTATTAGTGAATGAAGCATCTGCTCATGCAAAATATTAGCACATAAATTTGCTCTTACCCTCATTCTAATGTTGAGGAACTTTAGGGCATATTTTTTAGTATGCAGATTTTAATAAGGGAGGACATGCACACAGCTAGTAAAATGCATTTCAAATCCATTTCAAAAGTAAATTTCTGTTCAACTTCATCGCAACATTTCTCACGTGCACAGGCTTTCCGACTGAGTGCATGTGCAGAAAGACGTATTGTCTTGTATGTCCTTGCATGCACATTGATTTATTTTATTGCAGGGGCGTAGGCATCATTTCAAAAGTGAGGGGGACAGAAATGTCAAATGTAGCCTACTTTCTTCTTTTATTTTCCTCTTATTTCTTATTTTTAATTGTCTAAGAAATAAAATACACTGCTGGACAATAACCAGTAATGTGTATTGTGTAATATTTTTCTTATTTTCCTAATGACAATTTTATGATTTGTTTATATAACATTTCTTTCCATTTTTATCACTGAAGGCAGAATATTTTCTATATTTAAATTAGCACTGCATTATTCACATACTTCATTTGTAACCTGGACTTGAAAAACACACATAAACCAAATATTGTCACAACAGTGTGTCTTCACGTTTCATCAGCCAAATGTTTTTATGTGTTTTATGGTAAGACACACCAATTTTCATTATCAAGCAGCAAAACCAGCTGTCTTGTACAGCTAGAAATAGCTGGATGTGGATGAGACTGGAAACTAGAATTTATAAATGCTCTTACGGGAAGAAAAAGGTGGTAGCTGGATGCTTTTGTCCATATTAGGGATTTCCTGGCACATCATAAGTTATTACTTCTATGAGTCCAACTTGGACTTTCTGCACTAGAGCGCCCTCCAGTTTTGAGTATGAATGAAACATACACTGCATGAAAGTGTTGAACACTGTGGGATGTTTACATCTCCTCATTCTGGATACAAATAAAAATATCAGGTCATGCACAAACTATCCTGTTTCTTTGAATGTATATCTAGAACACACAAATATGTGCAAATGCGCTGAATGAAACCCACTGTCCTCACATATTTTGTGATTTTGTGTTCACCGTATTGTTATAAATGGTTAAGAAACATATTTTAGTTTTATAGAATGGAAAATGTCTTTAATTTTGCTCTGCATTTACTGAAATGAAATGAAACATGAAACAACCCACTATACAATCAGAACATTTCAACATTGGCTACCATATGATTATGTCACAGAAGAACCCAAAACTAAATTCCATAAGCTTACTTATATTATAAGTGGATGCCAGGGGGAAAAATAAATAAATAAATAAATAAATAAATAAAATGCAGTGTATAATATGAGCCCTTTCACCATTCAGGAATTACTATTGGTTTATTCTATTCTCCAGCAAGTGAGGCGGTTGGAAACCGAGATGGGTCTTGAAGATTTTTCTGGAGCCTTTGGTGGAGCTTAATTGTGGAAGACAGGGTGGGGCTTGTGGAGGGGCCTCTTGTGGGGCTTGTGGGGAGGTTTGTGGGGAGGCTTGTGGGGTCTTCTGGTGGAGGTGGTGGTGGGGCTTGAGGTGGAGGTTGCAGTGGGAATTATGGTCGAGGACAGGGTGGAGCTTGAGGTTGTGGTGGGGCTTGAGGTTGAGATTGAGGTGGAGGTTGTGGTCGGGCTTGAGTTTGAGGTTTCGGTGGAAGTAGTTGGACTTGAGGTGCAAGTTGAGGTTGCAGTAGAGGTTTCGGTGGAGGTTGTAGTAGGGCCTGAGGTGGAGGTCCCATTGGGGATTATGGTGGAAGTTGAGGCTGCAGTAGAGGTTTCGGTGGAGGTTGTAGTAGGGCCTGAGGTGGAGGTCCCATTGGGGATTATGGTGGAAGTTGAGGCTGCAGTAGAGGTTTCGGTGGAGGTTGTAGTAGGGCCTGAGGTGGAGGTCCCATTGGGGATTATGGTGGAAGTTGAGACTGCAGTAGAGGTTTCGGTGGAGTTTGTAGTAGGGCCAGAGGTGGAGGTCGCATTGGGGATTATGGTGGAAGTTGAGTTTGTAGTAGAGGTTTTGGTGTAGGTCGGCCTTGAGGAAGATATTGTGATGGGTCTTGAGGTTCTAATGACTTGAATACTTGGAGGTGGCCTAAAATGTGTAAAGAGGGACCGATGAGCCTCACACGTACTGAACACCAGCAGAACCAGAGCCAACACCGACATCTTCACTGGAAGAATGCTCTCCATCTCTGATATCTTGAGATTAAACACAGGAAGTTAAACATACTTTAACGGTTTTACATTTGAGAAACACATTTGACATTATGATACGAAATTGCTTTGTATATGTCTGGAAATAAAACCAAGAACAAATCACCATTTTAATGGGTTTATGCTGAAAAGTCAATATATGTGTAATTTAGGAAATAAAAAGTAACATTATTTTAGGAATCTTGCAAACAAACAAACAAAATAATTATATAATTTTTTTTTATATGACGTTTTATTATATTTGTTATAAAAAAAATCGAGAACGTTCAGCAGCAGCAGCTCTTAAAGTAATAGCAGCCAAATAACCTCATAACCCCAGCTGCTGTGTCTGTTAATCAAAGAATAAAAGCAAAAAGAGGCTAACCTTTCAATAACCTTTGTAGCTTTAAGGATTCATCTATATTTAATTCAGAATTTGGTGTTTGATAACTTTTTTAAATTTCTGAATTATTATTAATGATGGGTTTATGTGAAGACTGTTTTCAGTTCACTTAAATTAGAAGTTATTTTTTGAAATCTAATAAATGTTAAAATTGATATCTCTTATACTGTAATGTTAGTGTAGTCAACATTACATGAAGTCAGTGGTTAAATATTAGGAATAAAAGAGCAATTTCTTAGATACATCAGTAGTATTGGTCTCAGTGATACCTTTAGTCATAAAAAAAAGATGCCATTAAATAAATATTTAAAAAGAAATACTGTCTTTATATTGTTCCTATTGAATGTGAAATTATTGCAATATAAAAGTATATTTTAAAAAAATGTGCGAATAATAATAATTATTATTATTATTTTAAATTGACAGCACTAATACAAACACGTTTGATTTAGCAATAATATAATCGATAACATATATATAAATCTCTTACCAGATATTCTGTTGTTGGAGATTCAGATGAATGAGAGTCTTCAAATGTTCCTCAGTCTTCACTGTCTTCTGTATGTGACACATCAGACTTTTATATATTTGAATTGTCTCCACCTGCAGCTGCACCTGTGCTTTTGATTCATTCCACCATTATTGATGTTTAGTCAAGGATTTTTTTTTTTAATATATATACATGTGTCAGCTAGAAGATGATGGGCTCTCCTAGCTGAGTTTTGGTTCCTCCCAAGGTTTCTTTCTCATCCTCCCTAACTAAACGTTTCGGGAAGTTATATAAATATTATCTCTTTTTTTTTCTTTCAGTTATTAGTTGCCTTGTAGCAAATTGAATTGAATCTTGGGTAACACTTTACTTAAAGCCTTTATGTATAATGCACTATAAAGGGTTAATATAGGGTATAATACATTGTAATTATTCATAATGTGCACTGTAATACATTATATATTGTCGTAAACTAATAATTATAACCGAATTTAAAATGCATAGTGTAACAATGAATTGATGTTATAATGTATTAAATTGTGGTTACAATTATTTCTGAGATTGTCAAATGCATATAAGGTGCATTACAAGCAGTGTTGGGTAAGTTACTTTCAAAAAGTAATTAATTACTATTATTAATTACATCATCAATATTGTATTTAAATTACTTTACTAATTACTCTGTCTGAAAGGTAATTTAGTTACTCAATAAGTAACTTAATTATTCAAATCGTTAATTAGGCTACATCTTAAAATAAAACCTTAATAGAAATTAAACTCTTTATTCTTTCAATTTGAGTCAAACATAGAATAGTTTAGCCTTTTAGCTTTAAAACAACTGTAATACTTTTTATAACATTTTTATAAAAAATGTAACCTTCTTTGGTTAACAAATAGAAATACTCTAAATAACAAAATATATGAATAACAAAAAAGCTTAAGAAAACTTAAACAATACATTTCAGTTTGGCAAGATGTTCAGGAAAAGCCCAACTAGTAAAACCTGTACAGGTTTATGTAAAAATAACATGTTAACTAATGTAGGTAAGGTAAGAATAAATGACATAAATGATCTTCTCTGCTGAATAAAGCCGTGTCAGATCGCGCTGTTCTTAAATCTATTTTTTTTGTATCTGTGAGGTTGTTTGCGCGCAGGTGACTGCATATAATGAGCTCAGATATGGGAAAGACTGAAGCTAGCTTTAGTTTCATAAGGATTACATAATCAGGAATATTAGTTTTCGATTTGAATTTGTTCAATTTAAAACTAGACACTTCAAACTTCATACACTGGAAAGACTGAGCCTAGCTTTCATGCTGATTACATAATCAGGAATATTTGTTTTCGATTTGAATTCATTCATTTAAAAGTAGGCACTGCAAGCTTTCAGTTTACAGGCCTGGGAAAGACTGTAGCCTACCTCGATTTAGTTTCATATGATTATATAATCGAATATTCGATTTCGATTTGAATTCGTTCATTTAAAAGTAGACACACAAGCTTTCTATTACGACGGCGTTTTAGTGCCACGTAAATAAATAAGAAAAATCTAAAATTACAAGATTAAAGTCCTAATATTTTGAGAATAAAGTCGAAATCTGCGATATCAGTCCTCTATGAGGACGTATTGGTATAACTGTCTTTTTTTTAATGTGTATTGTTTTGGGTTGTACTGTGTGTTTCTTGCTAATGGACCTTGAGTCTGGAAATAAAGTTGAAATGAAAAAAAATGAAATGAAATATTACGAGAATAAAGTCAAAATATTTTGAGACTAAAGTGGAAATGTTCCGAGAATAAAGATTATAGTTATAATATTTTGATTTATAAATATAACATTTGCGTATGCAAATTGTCACGATGCACACAGCAGGGAGGAACGAGGAACACGGACACGAGGATAAACTACAAAATAATAGTCTTTAATAATGACATCAAGGCAGGGAAAGACAAGGCAAGGTTCACACAGACAGAAACACCAGGGAATAACGAGTAGACCAGACGAAATCTAACTAAACAGGCAGGAACTAAATACACATGACAATTACTGATAATTACTAAACACGGCTGGACAAGACTTACCTAATAATCACACTTAACAAGGACAGGAACAAGACCAAATATGGACACAAGAGGCGGGAACACATGACACACACGACAGAGGACTGACACAAATGGCCCGGACTGGGAGCACTGGGAGATCTTCCAAATCTCAGTTTTCAAAATCTGTCAGTTTTATCGAAATGCAAACAATATGTAGTCTATATTGCAATAATGTGTTTGTCAAGCAGCATGTGAGTCAATTATCTTTCAGATTACAATAACGAACGACGAGACATTATTTTCATAATAGGCTAAACTGTTTTTTTTTTCATGCCTTATGATGTTCCTTCACTTTTATATCTTGCTATGAACTTGAAATAAAGAGCAAAAACACATTTATAATTTTTCGTATTAAATGTAATTGAATTTAGGGCTATATTGACTTCCTTGTTCTTAAAAGAACTGTCTAGAACAACAGGATTATATACCAGGCTCACTGCAAATCAATAAGGCTGCAATTACTGTGCAACAACTGCAGTTGTTGTCATGCTATTGCTGTTGGATTTAACATGTATTGTTTCATGTTGTATGCAGTCTCTCTAATATTTGCCAGTTATATCATACATAAAGAGTTGGTGATGTTCAGGTATTTTTACATTCAGTTACATTCATAAACTGTATCTTACAGTTTATTCATGAGGTCAAAGTTTGGCTGGTTAGCACGGGTCAGTTATTGAGATCATCTCTTTCATGCTGCTCCTGACTGTTGAAACCTGACTGTTTTTTCTTTGGGAGGATTGGTTTTCAGGGTGGATTTTCTCTGTTGAGCCAGTTTAAAACAATGCAATGCTGTGCATTTTTGATTACCTGAGTATGAAAGTTTATATAATTCACAATCAAAACCAAAACCACACCGTTTTATATTCAGGAGCGGAACGGGTTTTGCAACCTTAAGACGTCATATTGGTTGCAAACAATTATTCTGCTAATCCAGATTAAGTAGAAAAATTAAGAAAAAATCATATAAGAAAAAACAATGAATACAGGGTGTTACCATCAAAACAAAACAAAAACACTTAACAAAAGCATGATTTTTTTTTTTTCTGTGTGATCGGAAACAAAAGTAAGTGATAAAGCCATATTCATCTGGATTATTTGTAATTTAGTAAGGAGAATTTAAACTGTAAAAATGTGATTAAACATTACATTGTCATCATGTTTTTATTTTAATTTTACTTATCTAAGCATTACTGACTCATTACAAGACTAGAATAAAATATACTCGACCACAGTCATAGAGATAATTGTAAATAAATAAATAAATTAATTAATATAAAAATTATATATATATATATATATATATATATATATATATATATATATATATATATATATATATATATATATATCTATGAAGAGTTCAGATGCAAAAGCATTTAAGTGTCATTTGAAATTTCGTTCTAAAATGAGCATTTTTCTCAGGCTCCTGTGTGTGGGTTCAGTAATTTCACTTTAAAGGCAATGAATAGGTTCTTTTCAATTTCAGGCACTCAGAGGCTTTTGCATCTGAACTCTTTATATATATATATATATAATTTTGGCTGTGTAATTTTAGCTGTACTTGTGAAGAATATTAAAACCACTGCACTTCAACACATAACTGTCAGACTGTCTCTGACAGTGACATGTGTTTCCCCTCCACTTGTGACCATATTTGGAGTTCCTGTCCGTGTCCTAGTTTGTCATCATTAGTTAATTCGTCTCTAGTCCTGTGTCATTAATTATCTCGTTTCCCCAGTGTACTTAAGTCCTGTGTTCCGTCAAGTTAGTGTTCTGTCTACATTGTCATTGTGCTATGTCCGTCGTCTCTTGGTTGTTGTTAAAAAAAAGTCTATTGTTTTGAAGTCCCCAAGTCTCCGCGTTTTCCTGGAGTCACAGCGTGACAATAACAAGGAACTGGAAACTCTTTGAACATATGAAAACCAATGAGATTTTTTATTATTATATAACATCTATTTTATAGGGACAAATCATGCATTTCTAATCTGGTTCAGATCTTTCTTGTTGTAGTCTGGTGTCACATAACCAGTACATGACATCCAATCCCCACTGAGACAAAGACACCTCTTTTGATCTTTTGACTGTCTGAAAAGCCATTAGTGTATTTTACTCTGTTTATAGAACCTGCTGTCTCACCTAGAAACCAAACCGCAACATTTAAAGGAACACTCCACTTTTTTTGGAAATAGGCTCATTGGCTCAATAGTTTTCCTATTTAAAACTCGACTCTTCTGTAGTTATATCGTGTACTAAGACCGGCGCGAAATGAAAAGTTGCGATTTTCTAGTCCGATTTGGCTAGGAACTATACTCTCATTCCGGTGTAATAATCAAGGAACTTTGCTGCCGTAACATGGCCGCAGCAGGTGCAGTGATATTACGCAGCGCCTGAAAGTAGTCCCCAGCTATATTATAACTAGTTACCTAGCTGGGGACTACTTTCAGGCACTGCGTAATATCACTACGCCTGCTGCAGCCATGTTACGGCAGCAAAGTTCCTTGATGTGATATATTTCAATTTGAAGATGTGATATATTTCAATTTCAGCAGGCAACTATTTTTACAGCTACATGAGAGTGAACTGGGCCAAAATACAAAAAGTAAGTTAAACATTCAATGTGATGGTTATGTTATTTGAAGATGTATGTAATGGCCAAATAGTTATTTTAAAATATATACATCCTGAAAATGATGTAAGTTAGCAGTACCTTTACAATACTTTACATACAGTAGATTTAAAGTAAAATGTGAATATGTGTTTGATTATTCTTTCTTACAAAGTTCTTAGAAATTCCAGCCACTATCAATCACGACAATGTATATTACAGATGATTTAGCACATAAATCATCAGTTTGTTGTTTTATGCACACAGACATTTCATACACGACATAGTTGTGAGATGCATAAGAAATCTGTAGACACGTAACACAAACCGTAATCCATAACAACAAAAGACAATACTTTATTTAACCTTTTCTGATAAGAAGTGTGTGTTGCAAACGTGAGCATTTTTGACGATCGTTTCTGTCCATCATCGCATTTAACCACTGCTGTCATCTTTTTTTTTTTTTTTTTGGTCTGGCAGTGCCAGCAGGTATGCAATCAAATTTCTAATTTGATGCTGTATCACGTCAATTCTGGCACCCAACATCACAACAAGATGATATTTTAAGCTCCATATGTAGCCGAATCTGTGCTAGCTTGAATGGATTTTCCCTTTGTTTTGCATCCAGCTAGCGCTGTGACGTAATCGTGATGTCGGCACAAAAAGGGACTATAGCTAATCATGTTACAGACCTGATGTCAGTTAACTTAATTAGTTGCTAGATGTTCTCCCAGCTGAGTATTTTCAAAATCTCTTGCTTTTTCAGCCCTTTGTTTCCCCCGTGCCAACTTTTTTGAGACCTGTAGCAGGCATCAAATTTGAAATGAGCTCATTTAGTGGATAAAAGTGTAAAATTTCTCCATTTAAACATTTGTTATGTTCTCTATGTTCTATTGTGAATAAAATATTGGCTCATGTGATCTGAAAGTCTTTTAGTTTTCATTTTATTCAAATTTAAAAAATGTCTCAACATTTCCGGAATTCGGGTTATAAAAGGGTTTCTTTATTTGCAACATATTAATTTTAGCCAATAGTAGGCCAAGGCATTCTGGTTAAGCATTGCGCAAGATAATTAATATTCATGTGCCATTTTGTTTATACAACCTTTTTTTTCAACGCCGAAGTAAGCTGTTTTCTGCTAATGTGCAAGACTTCCGGTTCATTAGCCACTTTAGGGAAAATGACTAGAAGAATACCGAAGTGCAATAAACAGTAAAACTGTTTGCATTACAAACCAGTGTGTTCATAATTAAGATAATACATTAAGTAACAGTTTGTAATATCAAGCAGCAAAAATAAGCTTTTCTGTACAGCTAAAAATAACTAGAAGCAGATGAGACCGGAAGCCAGACGTATTAAAATGAAAAATTGCCACACCTGCTCTTGCAGGAAAAATAAGGTGGATACATACTTAAGTTATAATTGTGAGGTAGTTTATGGTCTTCTTAGAAGTTATAAGACAATATTTTAGAATAATTTTAATAACAATACATTATCACGTTTAACAGGCCATTCCGAATGTTGTGAATGTTTGATTAATATATTTTATATTTCTACATAATGTTCATAATCTACTGACCGTAAACTATGATTTTTAATGACTAATAATAAGAATACATTTGATTTGTAATGCTTTTGTTACACTCAAAGAGCTACAACACATTACAAAAAAACAAGCAAAACAATAGATAATACTTTACACATAACAACAATAATAAAATATTAAAAACTTCACAAAAATATGTGTTTTGAGCAGTTTCTTAAAAAAAAATTCAAATGAAGGTGGAGTCCTAATGGAAGAGTTAATTTATGCACAATGAGGTAAAGTATTATGAGCGCACTCAACACCGACACAGTGAGATTCAAAGAACAGAGACTGCTTTATTACAATTGTAGCCAGAAATTTTAAATGCCACCAAACATCTGCAATAATACAAGAATAATATAAAGTTCATTAATGCACAAGCGCCCTCTATTAAAAGTCTTTATATGTTTAAACACGCACAGATCCCACCACCATCATAACAACCTCATTACCATTCACTCAGTTGCCGCGGAAACATCAGACTGTTGAGTTTTTAAAGTGACTGTATGCAGCTGATCTACTAGTATTGTAGGTTAGGTAGTCATAATGATTCTGTAGTTGACTAGTACAAATCTACAGTATTAAAGCAGGTCAGAAGAGTAAAATCACTGTGTTGTTTCACTCATTGGTGTTGTTACACTCGGACACTCAGCAAAATACAGAGAGGGAACCACAGAGCGACACTCCTTCACCATAATAGTGTTCAGCCTGTAACACACAAAAGAAGTCACACTTTATACATTCAGGCCTGATCTTGCTTCTTAAAACTTTAATGCAGTCATAATTGAGGTAGACAAGTATATTAATAAATATTCAGTGAAATATTATTTGTCCCTAACCTAAAATGCACAAGTTTCATATACAGGCGCTTTCTGCATACATGAAATTATAAACAGTCATAAATTGATTGTTTTCAGCTTACGTGATAAGTGGAAGAAAGAGACTGTTTTTGGGTCTAGGTTGACTGTGAAGAAAGAAAACATCATGCTATGAATGTAATGAAACCCTTTTCATGTTTTCAGGATTCTCTTAAGTGCAAGTCGTCATTGTTGTGCAAACTTATATAATGTTGAATGGACACCAAATTTTTTTTACGTTTCAATTGGCTTCAATAGCAAAAGAAAAATCCATGATAGCATTACTATGACTTTACATAAAAAGGAAAAAAATATCAAAGGATTGATCATGTTGGTAAGAAGAGAGAAAGACTTCAAATTTGCAGTCACTCCCTCAGCCATTAAAAAATGAAAAGATAAAAAGCTTTGCTAGATTTATTTTAATAACTTCGAAAATTGGCTCTAATGCTATTCAGTAAGTATTAAATTACATCTCGATGATTCATTATGCAATGCATTGTCCGTAGTCTGTGCACTTACATGCTGCTAATAATGCTATTCAGGCAGGCAATGTCATCTGTGACGTCATCGTCAGTAAAAGCTTTCAAGACAAGAGAAAACAAGCAAAACCTTATTCAGCTGGCTTATGTTGAAAGCAATAGGAATATGGCACAGAAATGAAGAAAACACTGGTTAAGATGTAGTGTTATTGTGCAACTTTATTCCTCAAACTCACCAGTGCAGCTCGTGTTGCAGACGTTGAGAGATGGGTTCATGCCAGAATCACAGGCCAGCTGATCACTGAGCTGAAACACACCGTACAGGTTCCTGACGGGACGCCGCGCTGCAGGGATATTTAAATGCTTGCTCTCTTTAGGCTTGGCCGGGATGGTTTTGACAAAGCTGGTGTTGAAGCCTGTAGCTCCGGCCAAGCAGACAACTGCCTCAGAACGAAAGAAAAAAAGGGTGTGAGGGTAACCAACCTGTCATCTGCACATTATGTGACATAAATATGGCTATATGGTGTTACTCACGTCTAGCGTTGAGATCGTTCGTGGTCATTTTGTCTCCCATGGCCCGAATCACCTGAATCTGAGCTGCCTCCAGCTTCTCCTTCAGCTCACATTTATTCATAATCCGTCCCTCAGTCACACTGGACACCAGCAAAACCAGAACCAACGCCGCCAGCATCTTCACTGGGTTTATGCTCTTCATCTCTGCTATCTGGAGAGTAAAGTGCAGAACGTAAAAGCAGAGCTAATTGGGAAAAATTTCCTTTCACTTTGTTTGCAGAGGCATAATGAATAAACGTCCATTAAAATGTCTCATTTTATTCTAATTATACAAGTAAACAAATTAATATAGTTATATCTTTAATTTCAAAACAGTTTTACTTTGAAAATATGCATTAAATTAATCAAAAGGAATAAATTACATTTTAACATATATATCACATAGAAAACAATTAATTTAAATTCTAATCATATTTCACAATATTATTGTTTTTACTGTATTTTTAATCAAATGCAATCTTGGTGAACAGAAATTACGGTAACACTTTATTTTAGGGTCTCTTAACTAGTTGCTTATTAGCATGCATAGAATATTAGCCATTTATTATTAGTAATTAAGCACATATTAATACATTATTCGGTAACACTTTATTTTAAGGTGTCATAATACAGAGAAATGACCTAATTAAGTACTTAGTAGCAGCTGTTGTACTTACATGAAATAAAATGCACTCACCATGTAACGAAGTTAACAGACTGTGTAACAGACTCGGTCTGATACATATGTGTAACAGTAGCTGCCGATTACATCTACATAATTACAAACTGTATGCTGTTTCATAACTTAGTTACGTGGTAAGTACATTTTGTTTTATGTAAGTACAACGGCTACTACTAAGTACTTAATTAGGTAATTACTCTGTATTATGACACCTTAAAATAAAGTGTTACCCATTATTCTGCATGACCTTATTCTACATCCCTAACTCTACCCAATACCTAAACTTAACAACTACCGCACTAACTATTAATAAGCAGCAAATTAGGAATTTATTGAGGTTAAAAGTCGTAGTTAATAGTGAATAAGTGTCCCCGAAATTACTTCTTTAAAAAAAAAACACAAA
The DNA here is from genome assembly GCA_036784905.1 of Acrossocheilus fasciatus. Taxonomy (NCBI): domain Eukaryota; kingdom Metazoa; phylum Chordata; class Actinopteri; order Cypriniformes; family Cyprinidae; genus Acrossocheilus; species Acrossocheilus fasciatus. Next base: position 35,744,688 of record CM071938.1, on the reverse strand, counting down.
CAAACAAACAAACAAAAAAAAAAACATATATGGGTACAACAGGGCTAAATGTGCCTCGGAGTAAAAGGCGTCTTTGATATTATTTTCATCTAAACCACTAGATGGCACAGAAACATGGCTTAGCACTTTCCAGATCATTCGCTTTTTTAAGATGCACGTGTATATTTGTCTGATCTTTGACGCGATCGCGCGCAGCAGCGCAAAGTTTATTCTGTGCTTACTTGATTTAATATTTTATGTTTTTTAAACATAAGTAGCAAATGAGAATCGCTAAAATTAATGCATATATTTTGAGAAAAAGGTCTTCTTTATGATTTTCAGTTTTGTTTAAGATAATTAAAGCAACAGTTTTTAAATAACGAAAGAATATGTAAAAGTATGGTATTTGGGGTAAAAGGGGTAAAAAAACGCCCCTGCTGTTGGGGCTAAAGGCGCAGTAATTAACATGATAATTAATAGATCGCTGACTTTTCCATTTTTTGACATGACATGGTTAGATTCAGATGGGAAATATCATATATTATGTTGGGTGCCCATATTAGAGATAATCACCATGTTTAAAATGAAACCATCATATTTAAAAACATGATATTAATCATATATCATATCATAAAATATAATTTGTTGTTACTACTGTAAATATATATTCAATTATTATTGAATCGCTTTCAATGCTTTCAGAATATTTACTTATTAAAATGATTTTGTTTCTGTATTTTAAAATATATTTTTTATATTAACATATTTTAATGACAGTATTGAACAAAAATTTATTATTTTGTTTTTCAAAATAAACAGAAAATAGTACAAACTTTGCTAAAGTGATCGTTTTGAACAAGTTTTAACGTAGACATTATTTAAAAAAACATTATTTTAGCTGAAGTTTTTGTATTAATACCGTGGGCCTTTTACCCCCGTGTGTGGTATAAAAGCCTTGCCCTTGCCTTGTTGCTTGTTCAAAATGACCAGCAAAGCATAATCTGCCATTTTGAACACAGAACTTGCATTAAAAAAGCTTGAAGAACCATATTCTTAAGAACCATAATTGAGTCTTACCAGATGTTTTTGTTGTTGGAGATTCAGATGAATGAGAGTAAAATGTTCCTCAGTCTTCACTGTCTTCTGTACTGTGACCCATCAGACTTATATATGTTAGAGTCGCCTCCACCTCCAGCTGCACCTGTGCTTTTGCTTCATTCAACAATTAATCCTGAGATCATTTATTTTGCTTAATTTGTGTCAGAGGAGGATGGGCTCTCCCTGCTGAAGTTTGGTTCCTCCCAATGTTTCTTCATAAACCCAAACCACACTGGGCAAATCCTTATTCATAAATGTTAAAAAAAAAAAAAAAAAAAAAATCATGTTTGCTGTAATGTGACATTCAGGTCATTTTAGCTTGTATTTTTAAAAATTATTTCCAGCTGTGAGTGAATCAGAAGCTGATGTGGCATGTCTGCAGCAGACAGATAACAGAGGTCAGAAATCACTCTTTAAAGCTTTAAATCCTCGCTGTTTTTTGTTTGGGTGGATCTGTTGGCGGGGTGAACACAACAGTTCCTTGTAAAGACTAAATGCTTTTGTGCAAAAGTGCTTTTTGGGCAAGGCGCTGACATTTAAATAGTGGTTTCTAGAAACTCGTAATGGTTTTAGTCAAGAAAATCAGTTCAGACAAGCTAATTTAAGGATCATTTAGTAATTATGAATGATCCAAAAAGGACAATTCAAATCAGACTTGATCTTTGGCTTTGTCACACTAGATGATTTGCACCTTACATTAGTATGTCAAAGTCTCATTCAATTTGCAAGTTTTTGTAGGAACGATGATGTTTTACTGGGAAAGATTCAAATTGAAGTTTTAAGTGTTTTTTGCATTCTTTTTTAAATACATGCTGATCCAAAGCTGCTTTGCAGAGTATAATGTCAAAAATGACTGTTGGCTTGGGTGGATGAAGAACAAACCTTGGGAGGAACCAGAGCTCAATTTTAGATATTGTACATTAACCTCAGTATTAATTATGGAATGAAGCAAAAGCACAGGTGCAGCTGCAGGTGGAGGAGATTCTAACACATATAAGTCTGATGGGTCACAGTACAGAAGACATTTATTTTTTTAATTTTAATTTATTTTTTAATTAATATTGCAGGGGAAAGTGTGCGTCTAAAATGCATAGAATAATACAGATTGCAATAGATTTCAGACAGCAGCTGGTGATGGCTAAACTTTAAACTTTACCACCTGACTAACAAGTTTAGTTATTTAAACTATTTTTATATTATTTGTTTATTCTCTTTTACTGCATGATGCATCATGAATATATGCATATATATGCAAACTAGGTGGCTTCTTGTTTCTTTTTCATATAAGGAAATGAAAGAAAACTTTTTGAGTGGTTTGTTAATTTTATTTTTTTATGATAAAGTGACAGTATTTAAAAGCCCTCAGCAGCAGCACAATCATATTGGATTATACACTGATATATGTTTAGGTTTATACAGTGATATATGTTTAGACATTCACAGTATTACAGTAATAAACTAAAGCATCTTAATGCACAAACTCCCTCTATTCAGACTCTCATTTAAACTCCCGCCACCATCATAATGTCCTCATTACCATTCAATCAAAGACAGTTGTCATGGAAAGCATCAGACTGATGTGTGTGTGTGTGTGTGTGTGTGTGTGTGTGTGTGTAAGTAATGCAGCAGGAGGAAGATGAGTGAGTCTGCGCCGTCTGCGCTGTCTTTTTTAAACACAGTCAGCAAAGTAGTTCGGAGGAACGACAGAGTGACACTCCTTCACCAACATCGTCTCCACACTGTAACACATAGAGGACAGTCACACTTTCACACCTGATTTTATTCCTCAGGACTCGGACACGTAATTATAATTACTGTGTGTTTGGCACTTGTAGAAAAAAAACACTTAAAAAAGTGTGTGTGTGTGTGTGTGTGTGTGTGTGTGTGTGTGTGTGTGTGTGTGTGTGTGTGTGTGTATATATATATATATATTTCATTCAATGTATGTTTAAATATTTAACATTTATGATTTTGTAGAACCATAAACTACACAACTGTAAAAATGTCACATGTATATATAAAAATAACTTACATCTTCTTAACATCAAATGGGATCTCTTTGGGTTTCGCGTTCCTGTTAAGAAATGAGATATTTGTACTACTTTGTTATGTAATAGTTCTGTGTTATCATGAAATCTAACATAAAAAGCATATCCTCCTTTGAATTACTATATTAAAACAGCACTGGTAACTGAAGCAAGCATGAGTTTGTTGTACGTACATGAAGTTCGCCAGGGTCTTCAGGCAGGCGATGTCATCGGTGATGTCATCGTCAGTCAAAGCTGGTTCACAAAAAAAGAAAAAGAATTCAAAGCTCTTTTATTTGTTTTTAAACGTTCACGCTATTGCTTGCTCTTTGAATTTTTACAGTGCAGTAACTAAAAACACTCACCAGAGCAGGTGATGTTGCAGGCGTTGAGCGATGGGATCATGCCGGAATCACAAGCCAGCTGGTCACTGAGCTGAAACACACCGTACAGGTGCCCAACAACTTTGGCGGCTGGGCTCAGATGTGGATGCTGCGCTTCGTGGCCGGAGCCCTGGGGTCCTTTAGTGGGAGCCTGTGCGTAGGGCTTTGGTGGAGCTCCTGCTGGAACCTGAGGTGGAATTCGAGATGATGGAACCTTGGGTGGAGATCCAGATGATGGAACCTTGGGTGGAGATCCAGATGATGGAACCTTGTGTGGAGATCCAGATGGTGGAACCTTGGGTGGAGATCCAGATGATGGAACCTTGGGTGGAGATCCAGATGATGGAACCTTGGGTGGAGATCCAGATGATGGATCCTTGTGTGGAGATCCAGATGATGGAACCTTGTGTGGAGATCCAGATGGTGGAACTTTAGGTGGAGATCCAGCAGGAGCCTGAGGTGGAGGTCGAGATGATGGAGCCTGAGGTGGACCTCTGCGTGGTGAAGCCTGAGGTAGAGCTCCAGATGATGGAGTTTGAGGTGGAACTTGGGATGCAACTTCAGTTGGGTCCTGCGCTGGCTTCATCTCCTTATTGTGGGCCCGGATGTTTTTGACAAAGCTGGTGTTGAAGGCTGAGATGCTGGCCTTGCAGACAACTGCCTCAGAAAGGAAGAAAGACATAGATGAGGGTCACATAATCTGACATAAAACAGTGCAATTTGGCATCATGAAGGGAGAAGCTGAAGGACAATATCTCACGTCTGGCGATGAGACTGTTCACGGTTATTGTCTCTTCCATGACGGTGATCTGCTGCAACTGAGCGGCATCCAGCTTCTCCTTCAGCTCACATTTATTCACAATCCGTCCCTCAGTCACACCGAATACCAGCAGAACCAGAACCAACGCCGCCAACATCTTCACTGGGTTTATGCTCTTCATCTCTCTCTGTTCGGAAATCTGGAGATTACATGTGAGTTAATCCAGGGAACTCTGATTACATCTTGAAGCAGAGCCAATAACAGAATAACAGATTACAAGTATTCAGTGATTGTATATTTATGAATTAATGGATTAGGGGAGATGAAAATATCTGTAGTATTTATGATCATGCACAAAAAACATCTTTATATAAATAAATAAATATATATGCTAATTTAATAATATATTATATTACACAAAACAAATAATTCAATTTAGCATATGCTTTCATCCAAAGTGACAATTATTTATTATAAATTTTTCTTATCATAATATATTTAAAAAAATAAACCCATAATTTTAAACGAACACTAAAGTCGGTTACAGTCAGACAAATTGCTTAATTTTTTTTTACAATGACCAGCAGGGAACTGCTAATGATTAGTTTGGACAAAAAACCATGAAATATCACGAACAACCAAATTGTAATGCATCTTACCAGAGGTTTTGTTGAGATGCTGCTTCAGTGTTTTTGTTGTGCTGTGGTGCATCTTTTATATGTCCGCCTGACCCCCACCTGCGCTGTTGGTCCATCCCATCATCACGAGGAGATCATATTCCCATGATGTCATTGCTCTGAAACAGACTGAAAACATCACAAATGCTGGCCAGGAATCTCAGGTTGTCATCCTTGTTATTATTTATTTGTGTATTTATTTTTCTCCAGTGCTGTGAGTGGAGTGACGTGAAGCTCATGTTTTGATGCTTGGGTCTTTGTGCTCTGTTGGTCTTTAGACCATGATGTTCTGCAGCACACTCTCACACACCCACAAACAGCAGCATTTCCAATTCAAATAGCTGAGCGCCGCACTCATCTTCATCTAGAGTCCACTGCTTGTATAATGCTACTGCGGTGACTCTCTAAAGCCTTGTCTTTACTCTGTTTTGTTTGGGAGGCTCTGAAGTGATGACAATGCTTTTAGTCTAATTAAAGGATCATTTAGCAATTGCGAATTATGCAACGTCAAATATGGTCTTCTGCATTGTCACACCAGATGAGTTTTGTGATTCAGAGTTTGTTCTCAGGAGACAGATAAGCTTATTGTCATATGTGATTGAGCTTTCATTTTTACTTTTCAAAAGGTTCTTCACAGCGATGCCATAGAAGAACCATTTTTGGTTCCACAAAGAACCATTCAGTCAAAGGTTCTTTAAAGAACCATCTCTTTCTTACCTTTTTAGAATCTGAAGAACCTTCTTTCACCATGTTAATGATGTTAAAGGTTCTTTATGGAACCATTTAGACAAAAAGGTTCTTCTATGGCAACGTGACGCACCTTTATTTTTAAGAGTATAGATGCATTGCAGGGTCAATCTGACAAACTTTCACTGGAAATTTTCTCTATGTCGGTCAGTCTCTCGGTCCAAATCTCTGAGCTTCCCTGCGAGGGATTATTTGAGTGTATTCAAATAGCACACAAATACTTGGTTTGCTCGAAAATGCTTGCTTTGACCTTTGTGTGTTGTTGTTTCAACATGTAAATGTGAACTTCCCATGGCTCGGGACAAATAATAATAATTTTAAGCACAATTTTAAGTATTACTCATCATATTCTTGTGAATATGCCGTTATTTTCCTTTTTAAAATGTTATTTTATTATATGTATGCACACAGTTTATTTAATTTATATTTTTATTTCATATATATTAAATAATACATTTTTATATTCTATAATATATATATATATTTATAATTTTTTTAAATAATGCAAAGAGCATACTGTGTAAAAAGCAGATAGCATGGTTAGTATCATTCATTTGCTTATGTAATATATATCCATGGTAAAAGAAGGAACAGGCTTTACACAATGGATTTGGTTAAACTGAGTTTATCTTTTATTGTGATTCATTGGGCCTTAGGGCAGGTGCACAAACAAAGAGGAAACATCAGACATAAACCAGCAGCATCACAAAAATAGATGGTTTGAGCTCTCTAAAAAAATGAATAAAACATTTACTAAACAACGTACTTGTGGTTTAAATATCGTAAAAGATCATTTTATGAGAATGCAGGGCTACTTTTTGAATGGCTATTGGAGAAAGATGCTGTTTTTACAGACAGATGGTGTATTCGCGACGTCTACCAGCAGAAGTTAAATAGACAATGCAAACCAGCTAAATCCTGACTTCCTGGATGGTGTAACACTTGCTTTGTGATAGATAGACAAATGAACACGCTTCTACCTTTCACTCATGCAAACACTGATTTGTTGATGTTTTTATTGTGAAGACAGACTTAGACAAGTGTATTTTTTATATATATTTTTTTATTTGCATTCTGAGGTATGCATTAGTACATGCAGCATAATCAAGGATATTTTGAGAACATTTTCCAGATACATTACAACACAAAACTGAAGAGTGAAATACAAGGGTCTGAAAACTAATTCATGTGATCAGCAGTTCGTGTTGGATCTATTACAATAATGCATTGGGATGAAATTTGACAGAATATTCATGTCTGAAGAAACGCTGTATGTTTCAGGGACACTCAGCAAAGTACTGCGCAGGATTGACGTTGCGGCACTCGTTCACAGAGAGAATTACAAGTGGCCTATAAAACAATGAACACAATCTTGTTAAAAAAAAAAGGGTTACATCTTGCAAAGCTCATTGCTGCAGTTAAAAATATATTGCTAACATTGATGTAAATATATGTACAGAAATATATTTCCAATAAGTTTTAGTTTCTTCTATTTCATCATATATATTTCTGGCCATTTTTTATTTGTATTGTCCAAAATATATATTTGTGAAAAATGTTTTTTCGTTTCAAGTATTGAATAAAATATAAATATATTTCTAGTCAGTATTTCTCTTGACTCATGCCAACTTTTAATTGTTTTACTTACTTGTTATTGGGTGGAGAAGCGAAGCCTGAAACCATGCTGTAAGAAAACAGGAACAGGAATATATTGAATATTTTGAATGTTTTATAATGAAGACTTTTGGCCTTTTACAATTACAATGCAATCATTTTGTAGATTCTAAATGGCTGGTCATTGGCAGTGCTACAAAAGTGATCTGACCTCAAAAGAGTCATGCAAATGAGCAGTGACAGAAGGTGGTGACTACCAAAGGGAGCGTAGATGGTGATCATGTGGTTAGCGGGAATAAAGATGATAACTTACCCATTTCTTGTGATGTCCAGCAGGGTCTTAAGGCATGCGATGTCATCCCTGATGTTATCATCAATCAGAGCTTTAGAAGAGAAAATTTATGTTGCAAAAAATTAGATGTCACTTAAATTTGACATGTACCGTGATTATAAAATTGTGATAAAATATTGCAATATGCGATAGTGTATATGGGATTAACTTTTTAAATGTTTTTCTTGAATTTGTGGCTAATTTGTACAGTGCCATTCATCTATCTTTTTTAAGGTTTAAGGTGGAGCTTCATGCTCCCTTTTTACCTAATTTGTGTGTGTGTGTGTGTGTGTGTGTGTGTGTGTGTGTGTGTGTGTGTGTGTGTGTGGCAATCACACTGTACGGATTGTTACGAAATGTACACTTTGTAAGATTATCACACTTTCTCGCGAGATTGGGTTGAATGTATTCAGTTTTTAGCTACTTTTGCAACCAGTCATACGAGACATAACTCACATTTGACGTACTGTCATTTTGAAATTGTGTTGAAACTGCGTTATTGGAATCTATCACAACACAAGCTCACAGCAATATGTAACCAGTGCTGGGTAGATTATTTACAACTTGTGGTGCGTTACAGATTCCAAATTGCATGACAAAAACTGTAGTTAGTACTGAATCACACATTTTAGGTAATGTAATCTGACTACTTTTTGATTACTTTTATATTACTTTTGAACTAACTTGTTTATCACATTGATTTAAATAGGATAATCTTGTACCATATTATAAAAATATATTCCATTCGTTGTTATTAACGACATGAAGTGCATTAAACATTACATTACATCTAAGTTTACCAAACTGGCATTTGTGAAGGAAATGCAAGGGGTTTGTGAGTTTAACGAAAAGATAATCAAAATTATAGTTAAATTCAAATAAATATTTTTAAAATTACAAAAAGCAATAAAGCACTCAATAAAAATAAAAAGTACTATACCCGCTTACTAGCATGTCGTGTTACCATGTGAATAATATGTAATCATGTAACCAATAAAGAAGTACCTGTAATCTGAGTATGAGTATTTTAAAATGTAATATAATTTCATTACATGTACCAAATTTTTGGAACCTGATTATGTAATCCAGATTACATTTAATCAGTTACTACCCAACACTATATGTAACTATTTGTATTTAACTGATTTGAATTTGCACAATCTCATTCGTATGTCTTCGTACAATCTGCCTATATACAGTTAGGTTTAGGGCTGAGGCTTTGCGCTTCATTTTTTGTCTTAAACAAACATTTCAAACAAATCGCATTGAATGAATTTATACAGAAATCACCACCTTATAAATTTGTTACATTTCTCATGAGACCGGGTTCATGCTATTCTGTTAATAATCACTTTTGTAACTTGACCTACCTCTGCAGTTCATGCGGCAGATGTTCAGACTCTGGCCGGATCCGGAACTGCAGGCCACGCGGTCGCTCAACTGGAAGATTCCAAACAGTTTTGTGGCGGGAACAGGCCTTGCAGTGACATTCTCCTCGGAACTCTCGGAACTCTCAGAACTCTCGGAACTGGAACTGTCGTCAGCTGGCCTTCTGAGTGCCGCAACATGGGATCTCTTTCCCCTTCCGCCAGGACGACCAGGTCTTCCTCCGGGACGACCAGGTCTTCCGTCTGGTCTTTCATTGGGTCGTGGTTGTGGTCTGACAGGGGGTCTCACTGGGGGTCTCACTGGGGGTCTCACTGGAGGTCTGGGGTCTTCTTGAACGGTGGTGACCAGGCTGGTGTCGAACTTTGACACACGCTCCACAGAACAAACGACTGAAAGAAAGACAGAAACACTCTTGGCTTACATTTGTATCATTACTTGTCAACTGACAGCGTTTACCCTCACAACACTTACTTTGGGCGATGAGCGAATTTGCAGTTGTATTTCCAGGCACAGTTGTATTTCCAGGCAAAGTCACGTTTCCAGGCACAGTTACATTGCCAGGCACAGTCACGTTTCCAGGCACAGTTACATTTCCAGGCACAGACACGTTTCCAGGCACAGTCACACTTCCAGGCCCATTAGTGACAGTTGCAGGCCCATTTCCTCCTTGATTTCCCCCCAGTGCCGCTTCGAGTTGGGACTTCAGCTCACATTTACTGAGAATCCGTCCCTCACTTGCACTGGAGACCAGAAGAACCAGAGCCAACATGGCCAACATCTTCACCTTCATCTCTCTCTGGAGATTAAACACAGAGCAATGGAAAAATCCAAATTAAACAAACCTAATCTGCAGTTTACCACAGAAAACAGTCTGTTCTCTTCATACAGTGCTTGCAATGAAGGAACATAATCACGAATGCATCCAGCAATCTTCTGGATTTGTTCTCAGGAAAAAATGTGCAAAGAATTGTACCTTTAGATTGTCATTGGGTTAATACTTGGTCTTGACCACCCAGACTTTAACCTTGGAAAACTGTCAGAAAAAGTGCTTGTCGCTGGGTCAGTAGGGACATCTTTGTACCTTATTCCCCCCTAAAAGTTTCACAGTGGAACCTTGAAGATATATATTACCATTTTAAGGTACTAATATGAACATTTAATGGAGAGATAACGTACAAAGATGCCTTTTAAAGGGTATTAGCCCAGTGACAAGTAATTTTTCTGACAGTTTCCCAAGGCTAAAGTTTGGGTGGTCAAAACCAATTATATTATTAAAATTGCAAACATGCTTTTTTTTTTTATCACTATGCTCTTTAGAAATGCAATTGGTAAACACTTTGCATTAGGTCTTCTACAACCAAATGGCTCATTATTCTTGCATATTTTGATACAGTTATAAAATGATGCAGTAGCATTTTAGTCTAGCAGATAAAAGAGCAATATTGGTAAAGCATTTTATAAAATGAGTTCAAAAGTGATTTTACCAGAGACTGTCGTAGATGTAGGTATAGTCTTCAGTCTTGCTTTGAGCTGGTGTTTGTTTCCAGCACCTGCTGTGTGCTGAACGGACGAGCACGGGGATTTTTATACTGAATTTGATGTGATGACCTCACCTCATCAAACTCACTAAACCTGTTGAAGAACCACTACATGACTCAGATTCCAAAGACAAATTGTATGTATTGCACCATAGTTTTTGAAACAGCTCCTTATCTGGTGTGTCTGATGTGATGTAACATTACAGAGACGCTCAGGTGGAGGTGAGTCAGGTTTTGCTTCGTCACTTTTTCCTCTCGCCATTTCAACTATTTTTAAACTGTGACTATGTAATTATGAGATCTTTGTTGTGTGCCAAGTTCCTGGTAGATGACCCAGACTCAGTGGCTCTGCAAATAAATTCAACATTTCTTGTTTATTATTATTATTATTTATTAGTATCTTGTTTTACATTTTAATTTCAAAAGGTTACCACTGAACTTAAGAACTCAAAGATCTTTTATTTTTCTTGATGTCAAAAGTAGAGCTGTCAGTGTAATATCAGTGTATTATTATTATTATTTTAGTAGTGACAATCAAGTTTGGTGTGCTGTTATTACACAAAAAACATGCAATTTCTCAAGTTTAATATGTTTTGTGCAATGATATTCAAAATGTTTCAGGGTTAAATGTTATGGGTTGAACATCAATGCAAAAATGAAGAATAATGGTTTTTACTATAGCAAATTTGAATGCAAACTTTTGATTTTTTTAAATTTAAAAATATATAAATAAGTGAACAGATTTTTTCTATTCTTTTTTTTTTGCGTTCATTTATTTTCAAAGACAACCTGAATTCCGGAAATGTTGGGACGTTTTTTAAATTTGAATAAAATGATTTTCAACTAAAAGATTTTCAAATCACATGAGCCAATATTTTATTCACAATAGAACATAGATAACATAAATGTTTAAACTGTTTTAAAAACAATTTTCTGCACAAAATGTGCTTATTTCAAATTGTATGCCTGCTACAGGTCTCAAAATAGGACGGGGGCATGTTTACCATGCTGTAGCATCTCCTCTTCTTTTCAAAACAGTTTGAAGACGTCTGGGCATCGAGGTTATGAGTTTCTGGAGTTTTGGTGTTGAAATTTGGTCCCATTCTTGCCTGATATAGGTTTCCAGCTGCTGAAGAGTTTGTGGTCGTCTTTGACGTATTTTCCATTTAATGATGCACCAAATGTTCTCTATAGGTGAAAGATCTGGACTGCAGGCCAATTCAGCACCTGGACTCTTCTACTACGAAGCCATGCTGTTGTAATAGCTGCAGTATGTGGTTTTGCATTGTCCTGCTGAAATACACAAGGCCTTCCCTGAAACAGACGTCATCTGGAGGCCTTTCAGCATTCATAGTGCCTTCCAAAACATGCAAGCTGCCCATACCGTATGCACTTATGCACCCCCATACCATCAGAGATGCTGGCTTTTGAACTGAACGCTGATAACACACTGGAAGGTCTCCTTCCTCTTTAGCCCGGAGGACACTCCGTCTGTGATTTCCAAGAAGAATGTAAAATTTGGACTCGTCTGACCATAGACCACTTTTCTGATTTGAAAGAGTCCATTTTAAATGAGCCTTGGCCCACAGGACACGACGGCGCTTCTGGACCATGTTCACATATGGCTTCCGTTTTGCATGATAGAGCTATAGTTGGCATCTGCAGATGGCACAGCAGATTGTGTTTACTGACAGTGGTTTCTGGAAGTATTCCTGAGCCCATTTAGTAATGTCAATGACAGGATCATGCCAATGAATGCTGTCGTCTGAGGGCCTGAAGACCACGGGCATCCAACAAAGTTCTTCGGCCTTGTCCCTTACGCAGAGAGATTTCTCCAGTTTCTCTGAATCTTTTGATGATGTTATGCACTGTAGATGATGAGATTTGCAAAGCCTTTGCAATCTGACGTTGAGGAACGTTGTTTCTAAAGTATTCCACAATCTTTTTATGCACTCTTTCACAGATTGGATAGCCTCTGTCCATCTTTACTTCTGAGAGACTCTGCTTCTCTAAGACATCCCTTTTATAGCTAATCATGTTACAGACCTGATGTCAATTAACTTAATTAATTGCTAGATGTTCTCCCAGCTGAATCTTTCAAAATTTCTTGCTTTTTCAGCCCTTTGTTTCACCCGTGCCAACTTTTTTGAGACCTGTAGCAGGCATCAAATTTGAAATGAGCTCATTTAGTTGCTAAAAGTGTACAATTTCTCCATTTAAACATTTGTTATGTTCTCTATGTTCTATTGTGAATAAAATTTTGGCTCAAGTGATTTTTCAAATTATTAAATGTCCCAACATTTCCGGAATTTGGTTTGTAACAGTTTATTGATATACTACCATTCAAAAGATTGGGGTAATATTCCCCCCCCCCCCCCCCCCCCCCCCCATGGATGGTATACATCTATATGCATCTGTGCAAAGAGAAATCTGTAATTGTACGGCGTTTGCTTGGTAGTCATCGATTTACTGACCAATTTCGGTTGTGGTGTTCAAAGGCTTTTTACCATTCACTCATGCAAAAACTGATTTATTGATGTCTTTGTAGTTTATAGTGAAGACAGGATTAGAATAACACCTCTTTTATGAATATTGTTTTATTTGTAGTCTGAGGTATGCTGTTGTACAGGTAGAAGCAGATATCAGCACAATTGTGGCTATTTTCCAGGTTTATTATGCAATTACAACTCAAGAGTGAAATACAAGAGATGTAGAAGTCTGAGATCTGATCATTTCAGCGATGTTTAGTGATCAGTAGTGTCCCTGATCCCCTTTTAACAGCCAATTAACCATCAAGTGTATTACAGTAATGCATTTGTATGAAACTGGCAGCACTTGTCCACACAAATCATGCGCAGCCTAAACGACAATAAACACGATCTTGCGAAACAAGTTTTACATCTTACAAAGCTTATTGCTGTAGTTTATTATTTTTTTAACATGTTGTTTAACGTTGATGCTACTGTAAACACAGGAGCACAGAATTTATTTAATTTTACACAAGCAATTGCCTTATGAATGAAATGGAATTTTTATTGTGATTAACTCACAATTGACTCCAGTTCATTTTGAACTTAGCACGTTGCTTAATGAGATACTTTAATATTATATTAGAACCCATATGGCAAAAAATACATATTTTCAGATATTGAATATATTTGAAATATAGTTTAAAATATTGCTAACATTAATAGTAAATATATTTACAAAAATATATTTCAGATTTAAAAAAAAAAATATTTTTTTTACTTTTATTCAGCAAGAATTGAGAGTAAAGACATTTATGTTACAAAATATTTTAGTAAAATAAATGTAGCCTTAGTGAGCAAAAGATACTTCTTTTAACTACTTAAAAAAATCTTAATTATTCCAAACTTCTGACTGGTAGTGAAAATACTGATACAAAGACTGTAACCATGTGATAAAAAAAAGAATTTTATGATTATACATTCATTTAAAAAAAAAAAATGTATTCATTAAAATGTGTTGTACTGGTGATGAATAGGGAAAGTCCAGACTGTGTGTTGCATGTATAGTGGGTGGACTGGTATTGCACACCTGTGCTTGGATTCCTGTCATGTTATTTTAGCCGGACTGCCAAAAAGTTTCGGCAGTAATTAATAACCAAACAGACGCAATGTTGTGCTGTTACAGAGCTGTTTTATTTAGAGTATTTGACAGAGTGACGCTATTCAGTTAAACGATACTATGATGCATTTCTATAATAAGGCTTTCAATCTTTGTTTAGTTCTGCAAAACGCATATTCCTTCAAATATGCAGATACCCACAAAAGTATTTGAAACTCTGTACATAGTGGCTCAAAAATTTAATTAGACACTTCACTTTATCACATTAGATGCAAAATATCAAACTAAGTCACTGGTCACTTTCTGTTATTTTTAACCAGTTTGAGGTCATTTTTTGCGATTGCATAAGTTCATCATGTTATGAACACATTTCATTTTAATTTAAGGTGAAGTTTTACTAATTTTGTGTTTTTTTTTTTCATTTTTAGTATTTTTATTTTAAAATATGTAATAGTTTTTATTAATCTTTTTTTTTTACTTTTAGTTTTTTATTACATCAAGTTAAACTAAAAATACGAGAAATGTTGCTTTGCAGTTAGCTGAAGTAAACAATTTTAAGCTTTTTAATATTTATTTCAGTTAAGATTTTTTATGTTGTTATTTTTAGTTAACTATGGTTAAAAATGATGGTTAAAAGATTCAACTTATTTTAAAGGTGCTTGTGTTTCTGGTTTGTTAATGACATTTTTAAGTGTGACTTAAAATACTTTTAAATTCAATTGGATCTGTTATTAAATATCCTAATTGCTCTTTTGTTGATTTTGATTTCTTCCATTGTCCTCATTTGTAAGTCGCTTTGGATAAAAGCATCTGCTAAATGATTAAATGTAAATATAATTGCTGGATTATTAAATACACTTCTACTTATTCAGGTTCAGTATCACACAAACACACCCTTATTACACCATGAAAAATCTGGTGAGAGGACACGACACACAATGAACCGTGCGGTCGAGGAACATGATCATATGTTATGACGCAAGTATTGAATATCAAAGATGGCCCATTTGACCATTGTCTGACAATGAAAACTTAAATTGTTCTGCATGTCTAAAGCGAGGTATCAGTTTGCAGGAAGTGAAGACGGGTCAGAAGAGTTTGAGCTATTTTTGAAGTGAACACAATATGAATGTCAGCATGACTCAGCATGAAAGCATAAATTTCAGCCTCTCACGACTGAGATTAACTATATCTAATAGATAAATATGATGAAATATGTCTCCCACATACGGCCTTTTTCAAATAAAGTTTGAAAGGCAGGTGGAGATTGTTAGTTACTCATTTCTTTGATCGTCTAATGAATTGCATTGGGATATTTAAATATTTACATATAGCTACTGCATTTAACCGATGTATGATGCTATTCTATCGTTGTACTTTGAGGTAAATCTAAACCAACACAACTGCACAGATCAGTCAGTTTAACATAATCACTCAAGTCTTTACAAAGCGATTCACGTGAAACTCACTGATATTTGTACTTGAGGTTTCACACGGAGTGCTAATTTTACTGTTAAAGGCAAATCATTACAGAAGTGCATGAAATATGTGTGTCTTTCAGTTCTTGGTTGTGTGCCAGTGGAAAGTACTTTCAAATGCATGCTTTACATGACAGAGCTGTGTCATTGTGTGATTACATTTCACCAAAAGAATGTTTTTTTTCCCCCTCAATCGAAAGGTTTTGATTGCAATTTTGATAGGAGCTTCATCTCATCTCTGCTGCTGCTCCAGCGGCTCTGGATGTGAACTCAGTGTGAACTTCTGGAAATCAGCGCCTGTGTAAAAACAGCACAGAATATTACCATGAAGTCACATGCTGCAACAGATGGTCCGTTTTTCTCATTTCGTCCCCTCTGAGCTGCTAAAGTCCTCATGTTTCAGACTGCTGTTTCATGCAACATGTGTGATGTCATTTCGTCATGTTGATAGAGAATCTCTTCAACAGTGATTTTGTGGCATGTGCATTTCATGATCTGCTGCATTCAAGCATAAACCACTGCCACAGTGTCTGAAAACAAACTATTTGTATAACTATTTTACCCTAAAATAAAAATATCACCACCATCATGTTTTATCATCAAGTTTCCAATAAAGCTGTCTACAGATTGTCAAGCTCTGAAAAAAATCTAAATTACAATTTTATTATGTTTCCAGAAGACATGACAGGCCAAAGTAATTCAACAACTTGTAATTCAAGCAATTACATGGCTTTCAAATCAGTGTTATTTTTGATATACTGTTAGTTTGTCTTTGTATAGGCAATTTTCAGTTTTCTAAATTAATTTTGAACATTTTGTCATTTTTATTTGTTTAAATGTCTGTAGTTTGTATTCATCTTTATTTTAGTTTTAGTTATTTTAGTGAAGTCAAACTAAATTACAATTTCAGCAACTAACTGCAATATAATATAATTTTTTTTTCAGGTAACTTTTTATACATATATATAACTATTTATACATATATAAATAGCGACAAGCAATTTCACACCAGACGCGACCCGACAGAATCAATCAAATATCACAGCCAATCAGAAGGGCGTGTGGGCGGAGCCTCTGGAAGCGCACTGCTCTTGCTACGAAACGGATGCGTTTATAATTTAATTCATAAATATTAAAGCTTTTTAACATCATTAAATGTACATAGCCTACTGAGTGACTGATAACATCTCTGTTATGGAATACATGTTGGTTCGCGGTGAGTTTACGGTTTTAACGGACATCTTTGCTTTAATTTATTTTCAAGATCTGAGGTAAACTATCTGTTGTTGTTTTCAGTGTGGCTATAAGGTCACGTAATATGATGTTTAAACTCATATTAGACACGTTCAACTTTGAATAAAGCACATAATCACCTGAGATTATCTACTGTCATAGTTTGTATGTTGTTGTTCCAGCCGTGACGTCGCGGAAATAGAAATCGTTTCTAATATTAGAAATTTCGCTGTCGCTGTCGCGGCTAGTTATGACAAAAACTCAGATTAACATGGAGTATATCCACTTTGAAAAACACGGTCATTCTAGCCGCCACGTTATTTTGCGGTGCGCGCATATACTACGCGTTACGGTAATAGAGTATTAAAACAGATCAGAGGAAAAGCGATCTTTAGCTTTCATTTATCGAGCCAGTTTCTGTGTCAAAGAATGAATGAATAAATAATACGTTTAAAACGGTCTGATGAATAAATAAATAAATAAATAAATAAATAAATAAATAGACCAATTAATATGAAAAACTGTCTGATGAGAAATAACAAAATAAAAGCCTTTAACTTGCATATAACCATTTTATGTAAACTCGCATAGTTGTAAAAAAAAAAAAAAAAAAAAACCCGTCTCCATTAAAACGTTTAACTTTAGATTAACAGTACACCAGCCCAGGGTGTCACTCAGTCAGTTTTAGGACTGTCCGATGTAGCATTACATAATAAAAGTCCTGCAAAAACTCATATATAACCAGTTTTGTCTGATTTTGAATTGCTCTAAAAATGAAACTGCCACAGACCAGTTTCAATTCATATTAGTAGTTCACAACCTCAGGGTCTCTCGGTCAGATTTAGGACTGTCTGGTGTAGGATTACATAATAAAAGCCCTACAAAAACCTCATATACTGTATGACCAGTTTTGTCTTTAAATTCAGATAGCTCTAAGAAAGAAACTACATCCTGAAACTAACTGTGTGACACCCTGGAGTTGTGATCTACTAATCTAAATTGAAAGGGATGTGTGGAAACAGGGAGTTTCCTTTTTAGAGTTGTCCAAAATCAAAGACAAAACTGGTCATATATGAGTTTTATTATGTAATGCTACATCAGACCATCCTGAAACTGGCTAAGTAACACCGTGGGGTAGTGAGCTGTCAATCTGAATTGAAACTAGTATGTGGAAACAGGGAGTTTCATTTTTAGAGCTATTCAAAATCAGACAAAACTGGTTATATGTGAGTTTTTGGAGGGCTGTTATTATGTAATGCTACATCAGACAGTCCTAAAACTGACTGAGTGACACCCTAAAGTGAAACTTTTTTTGTGGAGACGGGTTTTTATTTTTATAACTTTTTGAATTTACAGCTACAAAATGGTTATATGCAAGTCGTTAGTTATAGTTGGTGTATAATAATCTTTCTAACATTACCATTAGCCTACCGATAAAAATCTGAAACCGGTAATGTTTGGTTGTGACACAACGATATGAAGTCATTGCATTTATCATGTAACCGAACCATGAATGTTTCTCTTTAGAGGAGTGGTACAATGGTAATTCATTAGTATTGTGTGAGATGTAAACATAGGCCTACATCCTAGTGACAGTATGTGTTTATGGATACAGAATATTCACTGCTGTTTTCAGTTCAATATAAATTTTTGAGAAATTCTGAAAAAACAAAAATCTGAAAAATTCATGTTCCAGTTCCATTAAAAATGCACAAGGGACACATTTAGGTTCAGTACACGCACACACACACACACACACACTATCATTCATACGTTTCTCCACTTACAGATCAAGAACATCCCAACAATGTGTGAAGGACAACTAGTCTTGCTCAGGTTATGTTTACATCTACATCATGTAACCTTTATAATTGCAAAACATGAATTTGTAAGACGGCAGGGAAATAATTAATGAAGAAATAAGCCTTCCAACAACAGAGACCAAGCTTAAGAGACAGGATCTTTTGTAAGAATAAAAGATGAGTGTTGCCAAACATGAATGGAGTGGATTTCATCTTAATCTTCTGTTAGTGACTCTGAATGTAAGACTTTAAAGCATTCCTCTACAAATACAGAGAGCTTTACATGTACTGAAGTCATTGAAGGCAGGTAAAACAGAGAAAGATATCAGGTTAATCTTCTCTAACTAACCTATAGACTGCCCGGTCGGTGTGTTTGATGTGTGTGTTTCTCTGTGATGGGACTGAAGTGAGGCCTGAAGGGTCAACAGATCGAAGTTTCTTCTCTGATATTTCTGAACTGCTCCAGATTCATAATGTTGCATGTCTGGAGTCTTCGGCGTCAATCTGAGGAGAATTCAGAAATCTGTTGAGATTGGTAAAAAGTTTCCCTTATTGCCCTTGAACTATAACGTCATCCGGCTAAATTACATTATGCTCCAGATGTTATCACATGATCATCAGCATGCAGTGATTACGTCTTTATGTAGGCCTGGTTCCCTCGACAAAAACCCAGTAGAATTTTTAGATTATTTCATAAAATAAGCTCTGGGGCCAATGAAAGTGTATGATTCTCACATTTTTTTTTTTTCATCACGGTAGTCAACTTTTATGAATTTTGAAGCCTAAATACAAATGTCAGTAAAAAGAAAAATGTGGGCTATAAATGAACTAAACCTCCGTCACTTGACTTCAATATCACTATCATTAAGCTTCTGACAACTCTTTCAGTCTTTAAAAACATTTTCCCTGAAAGTTTGTGTTAGAATAGTTTATAAGAGTTTAAAACACACACACACACACACACACACACACACACACACACACACACACACACACACACACACACACACACACACAATGAGGTTGTGACAAGTGAGCAGATGAGTTCTGTTCAGTGTTTGGTGTTTAGTGTCTCTGACAACCTCTGTAGTCCCATTTAGCCACTTGATAGCAACCACCTTTTTAAAATATTGAATAAAACATGAAAATATCTTGAGATTGTGTTCAACACAGACATTATTTCATGCTTTACTAAAAGAAAAAAAAACAAAAAAACATTCAGAAAACCCATTGACTTTAGGATGATGGAACTGGAAGTGCTAAAAAGTATGTTTCTAGGTTTTAGCCAACAAAAATACATCATCCCTGCAGCACTGCTAAAGCACTAATTTGAAAAGCTAATGTGTGTTGCATGCGGCCTAAAGTATCCCCTGGTGGTCGTAGAGTGAACTGCAGTCTGTCAAACTCTTGCTGGCACTGGGTAGACTGTATTTGAGCTTTATCGACAGCAAAACATGGTGTGAATACATCAGAATACACATAAACAAATTTTGTCAGCTAGTTTGAGAAAATGCAAACATTTCAATTCATTAAAATATTAAAAGATGATAGGATGCAAAGTGAATTTCTCTCTTTTTTTGTAATCTCAGTAGGTGTCTGTGTCTCTCTCACCTGTCCAGATGTGAGCTGATGGCATGAACTCTTGCGATCTGACCGGGATACAGTCCCAAAACATCTCGGCCCTGCCGGTGAGGACTGGAGTACCACAGTAAACAGATCAAACAAACATGATGCACACAGTAAAACCTGCTAACATGCATCAAATCAGTGTAGATATTAAAGCAATAAACCAGATCAAACTGGCCACATTTTGCCTGAAACATACGTTACACAATGTTGACATTTTAAGTTAAATTAGTACGGTTGCAAATGAAATTGCTTAGTTTACACACTTCATTCATTCAACATCCACGTCTGGAACTGAAAGCTTATTTTGAAAGGTTAGGAGGCAAAAATCTTTAGACTTACACATGTGTCGGATGGTTTTTGGTGTCCTGACTTTCCTTAAATTCGTGTAACCTCAGAGCAACTCCTGACCCGGCCATCGTGCACTGAACACTTGCATAAAACACCAGTAAAATTAATATGGTTAAGTCTTACAAGCTCATTTATAGCAAATGTACATAGATGTAAAGTAGCCCACATATACAGTGAACACAATGGTTTGCATTTCAAACAAGCCTAAGCTGGTTTGCTTGTCTATCAACCTGATTTAGACGGGTTTTGGGTTATTAGCTGTTTAGGCTGGCTTGAACTTTTGTTTTTATTTTTCAGTATTAAGTAAACTGATGATGAACATTGTAATGCAGCTTCAGAAACAGAATAATGAATAGATCTCCATGAATTGTTTTTGGTTTAATAATCATTCTGTGATTTTCATCATTCTAGTTTCTGCTGCAGCTCCTTGTGTCTCTTTGTTTTTGCTGAGTGAGTCACTCACGACTGAAGATAGTTTACAGGTCACAACCAAATCACACTTTCAAATGCAAACTCTTCGTATGAAAACAAATTGAAACCTGTTTTGAAAGACAAACACAAGGCGTCTTACCTGCTTGTTTTCAGTCAGCGTGTAGATGCATTCGCACTTTGCATGGTTGAAAGTCAGCGTCCTCATGAAAGCAATGGACAGCTGCGCTTCTGTTACAGAAATCTGACACAGAGACACTGATACTGACTGAAGGATTGTTCTACACTCATCACATCAGTCAGTATCTGCTGTATTCTGGGTTTAGTCTAACACTCCTCTCTAAAGTCTCTGCAGATTAGAACAAATCTGGACTGGAAGCGAACAAATGCAACAGCTAAGATTAATTAATTTTTATACACACCTTTGCAAACTGAATACTATAATAGTACTTTTGCATATACTTATATATGTGTGTAAATTTATATATCATTTTATAATTTTTTTTTTTTTTTTTTTTGGGAATCTGAGATGAAAATGTCCTGAAATTCAGAGTTGGAGGCTTCTGGCTATAGATCTGGATCTGAATTTCACTTCTCAGGTTTGTGTGTTTACTAAAGGTAATAATTAGTTCAATCCATCTGTATGGTATATTTTCATGACCACGCTTTTGTTTACCTTTCTTGAATTTAAAAAAAAATATATCATTTAAATATATATTTTTAAATATAATAATAATATATTTACATTTAAAAACATTTAATAAATGTAAATGTATTCATTTTAAATAAAAAAATATATTATTAATATTTTAATAATAATTTTAATTGATAAATTATATGTTATGTACTTCAGATATTAATTCATAATTAATATATATTACATTTATTTTTATTTAATTCATATTTATTTATTTATTTGAATGTAAACTTACGAATAATAATAATAATAATGTGGAGTAATTTTAATAATTGAATAATAATTTTTTGATATAAATGTATTTATTAAAACGTGTATTTGTCACGTTTTATTATGAGCTTCGGTTTTATGTTTTGAACACTAGAGGGAGACATCCTGCAACTTTATATGTGAAGTCCTCATAAACTATGCACTCCACGTGTAGTCAAATCAAAAGATGCATGGAATAAGTTTATGAAAATTATTCCCCAAGTTTGTGACTTTGATAGACTAGAGGTTGATGTTCAAAGAGTAGTTTGAGTCTTAGTAGTAGCCTATTATTATTCTTGTGTCCTTTGTTTTGTGTGTAGCATTTCTGCATTCATTAAATAAGACAAAGGGCCCCAAATCCTCAATCTGTCTTGGGATAGAGGCGGGGAAACTCACTGCAGCTGGTGCTTTTATTATCATTTGATGCATAATAAGTGATTTCTGGTGCTGTATGTGAATATGAGGCCTCTTTTTGGTCGGTGGGCGGTCCATAAAGCATTTATCATGCATGTGTAGCGAGTACCAACAAAAGCCTGGCAAGTGACAAAGCCAGGAAGAGGAGGAGTACGGGGGGAGCGTCCGGTAAAAACGGGTCCCGGTGTGACGTCGAGAGGGTTCCTCCTCCGTCCCACTGGCAACGGCTGAATGGCTGGGGATGGAGACCAAATTATGAATCCTACTATTGCCAAGGTCCAGCTCATTGATATTAATAAGCGCAGGCTGACGTTGCTTGCCCACCTCCCAATGGCAAGGCTAGTTTATGAATATTAATTAGCTCTGACAGAAGTTGTTTGGAAACCCTCAATGGTTTTTTAAAATTATATTAATAAGCCTTAGAGCGATAAAGCTTATATCCATGGGTAATAAAAAAGAAAAAACATATATGTAACCCTGGACCACAAAACCAGTCTTAAGTCGCTGGGGTACATTTGTAGCAATAGCCAAAAATACACTGTATGAGTCAAAATTATAAATTATTAATGTTTCATGAAGATATTTAGTAAATTTCCTACTGTAAATATATCAAAACTTCATTTTTGATTAGTACTATGCATTGCTAAGAACTTCTTTTGGACAACTTTAAAGGCGTTTTTATAAAAAATATATATATTTTTTTCAGATTCCAGATTTTCAAATAGTTGCATCTCAGCCAAATACTGTCCGATCCTAACCATACATCAATGGAAAGCTTATTTATTCAGCTTTCAGATGATGTATAAATCTTAATTTCGAAAAATTGACACTTAAGACTGGTTTTGTGGTCCAAGGTCACATATTATACGAATATTAATATCATTAGGCATACTTTTTGTACATAAAATAAAATGTTCTGTCTCCAAACATTTTTTTTATTGATTTATTTTTCTATTAAACCGTGAAGGATTATTTTTTATTTATTTTATATTTATATGACAATATTATATATTTATATGACTGTTTCTGAAATGGACAGTTCTCTTTCTTAGTCCTTAGTTATTGTTAACGTTAATGTGCATACAACATTAATAATAAAAATACTTTTTTTATTGAATCATTCACATTCAACATTTTACATTAGCCAGAGGGTGAAGACAAGGAAAGAAAGATACAAAATTACAATGAAATGTTTAAAAAAAAACAAAAAAGAACTAACAAATTTAAATAAAAACATGGAATTGTTTACACGCATTAGCTTTTATCTTGTTTATCGGATTATAAATAGATTTTAGGTATTGTTTAATTTCTGATTTCAAAATCAGAAATTATGGTTTATAATCACCGTACTTGCATTTATGTATACTAAACTTTGCCAATAAAAAGACATGTATTCTGGATGTTATTCAGTTCTCGCTGATGTTGTGCATAAAATAAAATGTTCTGTCTCCAAACATTTTTTTTTCTATTAGATTGTGCAGTATTATTTTGTATTTATATTTTTTTGTATTATACAATATTAAATTTATTTATATTTTTTCATTATATGTGACCCTGGAGCTCAAAACCAGTCTTGAGTAGCACGGGTATGTTTGTAGCAATAGCCAAAAATACATTGTATGGGTCAAAATGATAGATTTTTCTTTTATGCCAAAAATCATTAGGATATAATTCCATGAAGATATCTTGTAAACCCAAACCCAACCCTAAACCTACCCCCTCCCAACCTACTTGCGGCGTAAGTCCCTCCCACTTGGAGGTTTCCGGGCTGCAGCGACACATACTTGGATTCGGAAGGTTTATCTTATGAATATTAATGAGCTCCCACTGACGTCTCCCGCTGACCTTCCAATGGCGACGCTTGCCTCATTAAAATTAAGAAGCGGGTCTTCGCCGTAGTAGGCTTCGGGAAATTCGCGTGCTGGAGACGGGGTGCGCCGTCACCGCGCTTTCTGCATCGGGTTACGCCATCATTCATCCAGGGTCATTCGGTTCACCGGGGTAACGGAGATGATGGCCACATCACGGGCGCGCGTGCCTCCGTGCTCCTCATGACCGACCGGCGGCGGCGGCGGCGGCAGCAGCAGCAGCAGCAGCAGCAGCGTGCGGGTTTGGGTTTGTCTCACACCGGGCTGGCGTGGAACCGATCCCACCGTCTGGCGGAGCGTCTGCCAGGTAACGCGCTGCGTGCTTCGCGTTGTTTATTTTTCCTCCATCAGCGAGCAGCATCACGGACAAGGCCGAGCATCCGCGCTGGAGCATCACTGGCCGCCGCCGGGTGGGGATGCTCCTCGGCCTTGCCTCTGATGCTGCTGGACACAACAAGCGCTTATTTACACATCGAGAGCTATTTTGATAGAAATTTACATTATAAACACATTTAAACCACATCCTGCGTGCTATCATTGATGCGCGTCCACCATTTTACGCATTTCGGACAAATAGAAATCAAGAGGGCGCGCAATTCACATCCTCTGGTCTAAATGCATGTGTGTTTGTATTGTTATCACACAGCCGTGTTTTTGAACAAACATTCATTAATGTTCATAGGCACGCTTGTTCTTGTTCGTGGCGCGCTGTCAGTCGGCTCTATGTGTTGTTTATGATGGCGATGGATTATATAACAGCAGCTCAATATGATACGAAAGCCGCTGCTTCATTGTGGTTATTGTAATTTGTCATGTTAATTGCTGTCACATCCGTGTGTGTGTGTGTGTGTGTGTGTGTGTGTGTGATGCCCAGCCGTGTCCGCCATTGTTTTTGTTGACATTGCTTTGGGTGGCTTCTGTTGTTTAGGCATCTCGTTTTTCTTAACGACGGGAATTATGCATCTGTTTTATTCGACGTGTGTCAAAATGAGCCTCTTCTGTAAAGAATATGTTGTTATTTTATTTTTTTTTTATTATTTTGATGTTTTTCTTGACTTGAAGTCAAAAAGGTCTTTGTGGTGAAACTGGGGAGGGAAAAAGACATAGAAAAAAGGTTATTTTCTTGTTATATTATAATTTCTTTAAAAAGAAGCAATTTTGTTTTAAAATATTATTAATATTTAATAAAAAATAAATTCTGTGTGGTGTAATCAATGTGCAGGAAGCCATTTTGTTGTCATGTGACAAGAAAAACAAAATAGAGGACTGCTTCAGACCTTCATGACTGCGTCATTAAAAATATCACACATTTTGTCCTTTTTATGAAACGACACACTTGCTTTTCACATTAAGAAAATGTCGATATTTTGACTTTAAAAAATTGTTCTTAAAGAATATTGCTTTAAATTTGTATTACTTCTATTGAAAAAAAGTGATCAAGATATCATCACAAATAGTCTGCAAGAAAAGCATTTTAGTGCCTTTTTTTAATGTCATTAACATTCAAATACTTGTAGAAGATAGTCAAAATGTATTAAATGATGAATGCAACAATTATGTTTTCTAAATATGTCAGTGCATTGTGTTCGAACCCTAAACATTTAGTTGCATGTGTAAATTATTCCTTTCCTGGCATCCTGAGTGCACATTGTTACTTGGGCAGATGTCACGTTTTTTTCTTTCTTTTCTTCATTGTACAGTGTGATTTCATGTATTGTTAATTTAAGAGAGGGAAGTTGTGGATTATGGAGGACTCATGCATAAACAGCAGCAACTAGAGAAGCAGAGATGTGTAAAGATTTCTTTTCTGAGGTATTGATGTGGATTCCAAGGTCCATGTTGATTCATTTAAAGGCGATTCTGAAATTTCAGAGTTGGTTTTATGATTTTCTGTTTGATTCCAAGATGATGCTAAATATAAAGTCTAATATTTGAAGTGATTTTCAGGTCATTGCAAGATTGATTTGGAAGGTAATGAAGTGAAACGACTGATTCGTAGTATAGTTTTGAGATGATTGTTGACTGAAAGTGAGGTCTACTTGTTGTAAAATTCTGATTGTATTAGAATTCTAACTCTGTTCTTTCTCCCTGTGTTCTAATATTAATTTCATCATTCTAGGGTTCAGCAGTTGAGTTCTTCATTCATTCTCAGGTTAATATTAAAATATTCTATTGTTCATTATAGTGTTCTAAGATTCCTTGTAAAATTCCGATTTCTCAGGTTCATTCTCAGATGGTTTTAAGACGCATTCTATGGCTCTTATGTTGTTTCTAAAATTGATTGTAGAAATCCAAGATTTGGTTCTGAGGTTGTAAAGGTTATTTGTGAGATTTTAAGGCTGATTTTAAATCAATTCTAAAATGATAAGTAAAAACTGACAAAAGTTTTATGTGAAGATAATTGTCAGGTTCAAATTTAAAGTGATATTATTCTAAAGATGTAAGATTCTAAGAGCGAGTCATAGTTTTTAAAGTAGAATGTGGAATGCGAGTTCTATTTACTGTAAAATTCACATTTTGAATAGGATTCTAATTTTAGTATTATTTAAGAGTTCATACTGAGCTGATTCCAAGATTCATTTTAAAGTTGTGATGGTGATTTATTAAAGAGTTCTACAGGAAGTTTTCTTTTAAAATTCAAAATTTGAAGAGGTTCTAAAATTGATTCTGAGGTTCCAGTGTTGATTCTAATGCCGTTGGGTTGTTTGATGTGGTTGTAGTATATCAAGGTTGATTCTGAACTGGTTCTGCGTTTGATCATGTGGTTCTAAGATGAATTCCAAGGTTCTAAAGCCTCAGGATCGAGAGAAGAGGCAGACAGAAACAGAGCTGTGTTTAGAGCCGTGCATAGCTTCAGCATCCAGTGTGAGAGAGGAAGAGAAGGCCACGGGAAGGGGCGGGAAATATTTCCCTACTCCTAACAATGACTTTATTTCTCATGGAAGTGTGTGTGTGAGAGAGGGGGAGAAGCGGAAGAGAATGACCCGTGTGTGTGTTTTCTCTTCTTTGTTGTTTCCTTCCAGGCTGAGTCACCACTGGAGTGTCTGAAGGGTCGCGAGAGAGAGAGAGAGAGAGTGAAAGTGAAGGAGGAGGCTGAGACGTTACATCACAACGTGGCAAAGAAAGTGAGAGGAAGAGTGTGAGAGAACAGGAGAGCAGAGCGAGACGGCCGTAAGGGAGAGCGAGGGAACGGGACAGAACCGCCGGCAGGAAGTCGAGCACTGGGCTGACCCTTGAACTCTGACCTCAGAGCCAACATGAACGACCAGAACATAGTGAAAGAGGGATGGGTGCAGAAGAGAGGTGAGAAACGACAGCACTGAAATATTGATGTATTAATGAGTGTGTTTTCATTTGTTGATTGTGTTAGGCTGCTGTGTCTGTGAATATTGCATGTTTTCTCATGCATGTTTTAGTGTTTTTCTGTGTGCTTGATTGTGTGGGGGTTTTATTGCTTTTGCAGGTGAATACATTAAGAACTGGAGACCGCGGTACTTCCTGTTAAAGACGGATGGGTCGTTTATTGGCTATAAAGAGAAGCCGCAAGATGCAGATCTGGCGTATCCACTCAACAACTTCTCTGTGGCCAGTGAGTCTCTTTCATTCATTTTAAACGGGGTTATTGTAGTTAACTATAACCGTAAAAACAAAGTAAAATTTAAATAAATTTCACAAAAAATAAATTGAATAAAACTAAACTAAGATGGATAAAAAAAATACATGAGAAATAAAATAAACGTAAAATACAATAACTTAAGTTATAAAACCTTAAAAAATAAAGTAAAATCAAATCAAACCAAAATGAAAAAATGCTGTCAAATGATTTATCGCATCCAAAATAAAAGTTTTTGTTTACATATGTGTGTGTGCTGCATCTATTTATTATGTGTATATATAAACACACACACACACATTCAGTATATATTTTGAAAATATTTCCATGTATATACATTTATATTCTTATATTTTATAAATATATTTAATATATAAACATAACATTTTTCTTAACTATATACATGAATATGTTTGTATACACAGTGTACACACATATATTATGTAAACAAAAATTTGTATTTTGGATGCGATTAATCGTTTGACAGCACTAGAAAAAATACATGAAAAATTAAATAACTAACTAATTTAAGCTGTTTGCCATGAGAACATTCTCATTTTCATTTAGTTTTACATTATGTGCTAAGATTTGAACTGATCAATAAAAATATATAAACAAAAAAAACAAAAACTAATAATGTCAAAAACGCAAAGTACTAAAATTTAATAGCTTAAAAAATCAAAATATGAATTAAAAAAACTTTAATAGTATCTCAGTGATACTAAAATAACACTGGTTTATAATGATCCATTAATACTGTGGAGAAAAAAAATATGAAAATATGAAGGAAAATATTTACTTCTATTGTATGTTTTCTGTCAGAATAAAATAATGTGTGATCAACCTCCTGATTTTCTACCAGTGTTTTGAGATAATGTCAAATTATTTATTTATTTTTATTATTTGTTTATTTGCCCTGCACTTTTTAAATGTGTGATACCAGTGTGTCGTGTTCTTGGTAAACCCATCAGATCAGGTTTACTCTTCTCCAGATCCATGACTCACTTCATTCAAAGCAAACTGATTTAATTAGAGCGTCACGTGCTGACGTCATCAACATGAGTCTGCCGCTTTAATTTGAGATGATGACGTCTTTGTTCCACATGCATGAATTCCACTATTCAACATGCATCCTCCTCCTCCTCATTCGTCAGAGTGTCAGCTGATGAAGACGGAGAGACCGAAGCCCAACACCTTCATCATCAGGTGTCTGCAGTGGACCACTGTGATCGAGCGCACGTTTCACGTGGACACGCCTGAAGAGAGGTACCACACGCCCAAATCAAATGTGTTTAACACGCACTAGCAACTTTAGTAAAAATCGAAATGTGACCTGTGCTGGCAAAATGAGTCACGATGAGCAAATTTTCAAAAACGAGTAAGCATATTTTATTGGATCGTACTGTTTTTAATGTTTTATTCAGAGGTGTGTTTAACTGATTTATTTAAAAATGTATCACCTGAATGTATTTTAGAATTTTTGTCTAGTGTACGTCTGAAACGTCTTTTATAACCTTTTTTTAATTGTATACCTGGTATAATTTAATCAGAGATCACCATGAAAATAGCTTTAATGCTGGCATGGCGTTAAAAAAAGTGAATAAATAATAATAATAATTCAAAAACGAGTTATTTTATGATGTCGATGGAGTCAGAAAAGTCAATTTAGAGAAAAACTCTCAAAATCAAAATCACCCAGCAACATTACATCTCTTAATAATCATTACTAGATTAATAATCACAATATAGCTATTTTTAAATGTTATCTTTGTTGTTATAAATAAGAACCGATGCAAAACAATAAACAAATATAAGAAACAAGTGTATTATGAACTTTTTTTCATTTTACATCTAAACATAAGCATTCAAGTAAGAAAAACAAATAGTAACGTGTAAAAATCACTTAAGTGTGTTCATTAAAAATAAATTGATTAAAACTACAAAAGCAGTTCAGTCAAGCAGCGAGTGATTTCCTCTTTTCTTTTCTTTGTTTAATCAACGTTAATGAGACAGACAGCCTATATTAAGATGATGTGTAATGTCACAGTTCTAATATAATGTTAAACATCCGACGGTTTTCCCCAAATGTTCACTTAAGATATAACAGATTATGTTTATGTGAATACTTAAATATATGTAGCCTCCTGTATATCTGTGTATATGTGTATCGGATGTCAATCAGCGTGAGAAAACGTACAAATAATGATACTTTTAGATGTTTAATTACTATTTGGAGCACTGGGCTCGCTAGATGAGGGCTTAATGAACTAATTTTTGTAAAAATCTCAAATTTGACCAAAATCAACTCATTTCACTTTTTTTTGCCCATAGCTCAAAATTAGCCCATGCACATTTCAACTCATTTTGCCAGCACGGGCCACTAATGGTCATAGTTAATGTCATTACAGTCAAATATCATCTCATTAATTGGCCTGGCCAATATATCGCTCTATCACAGCTGATTGCACTTTTGTTTTCCTGGTCACCAGGGATGAGTGGGTCGAGGCCATTCAGATGGTAGCAGACAAGCTGGCCAAACAGGAAGAGGAAGGAATCCTGTGTAGCCCCATCTCTCAGATCGAAAACGTCAACGAGGAAGAGATGGACACGTCAACCAGTCATCACAAACGAAAGGTAGAGCCAGAGAGTCGGATCGACGTGGTTTAACGCGCAGGTGCTCATTCTGATGTCTCTCTCTCTTCATTGACAGACAATGAATGACTTCGACTATCTGAAGCTGCTGGGTAAAGGCACGTTTGGGAAGGTGATTCTGGTGCGAGAGAAAGCCAGCGGCACATATTATGCAATGAAGATCCTCAAAAAGGAGGTTATTGTTGCCAAGGTACGAGAAGTGATTCTCTGAGAACGGACTGAACTGAGAAACAATGGGCGTCAGCTGACATGAAGATCTCTCTCTCTCTCTTTCAGGATGAAGTTGCTCACACGCTCACCGAGAGCAGAGTTCTGAAGAACACTAGACATCCGTTTCTAACTGTGAGGGACGGCGTAACATGATGCTTTTATTCACTCCACAGACATTTCAAATAAACCTAATTGTTGTGTATTTAGAAAAGAAAAGAGAAATGTTGAATCCTCTGTTCTCTTTTCTGCAGTCACTGAAGTACTCATTTCAGACGAAGGATCGTTTATGTTTTGTTATGGAGTATGTGAACGGAGGAGAGGTAAAAGCGTTTCTTTTACATTTTTAGAACTTTGCTTAAACCTTTGAACTTTCAAACATTGTACATCAAATGTTTCTTTCCAGATTCCTTTTCAAACTTACAAATGCCTTCGCTTCAAATTTAGAATTTTCTTTTTTTTTTTTCTTCCGAACATTTTCAAACTCGTGAAATTTCCCTCCAACATTCTAAACTTCTTTTAAACGTACTTTTTAAAAACTTTCTTTTGAACTTTCTAACTTTTCTTTGAAACGTTAGCAAATGTCCTTCCAGCTTTCAAAATTTCTTTCGGACTGTCTTTCCAAATTTTCAAAACTTTCTTACAAACATTTTGAAACTTTTGAAATGTCCTTTTGACCTTCTAACCTTCTTTTGAACTTTCTCTCTAACCTTTGAACTTAAAATCTCAAATGTCTTTCCACCTTTCAAACTTTACTTGTTCTTTTCCAATCTTTCTCTCCATGTTTCAAACTTGATTTTTCTCTGTTTAGAATTTCTAATCCTCGTATCTTGCTTCATTTCAGTGTTTCTTTCTCAGTGTATGTGGGTGTGCTGCACATTTGGATTTGTGAGTTCTGAATATTCCTCTTTTTAATTGTTATTGCAGCTGTTTTTTCATTTGTCGAGAGAGCGTGTATTTTCGGAGGACAGAACCCGTTTCTATGGCGCTGAGATTGTTTCTGCGTTGGATTACTTGCACTCTGCGAAGATTGTTTACCGTGACCTGAAGGTGAACAGAGCACACAGACTAGCATCAACATTTTCATCCTGTAAAGCTCAATTTTTCCCATTATCAGCTGACTGTAAGATGTGTCTGTGATCGGTGTGTGTTATTCCAGCTGGAAAACCTGATGTTGGATAAGGACGGTCACATAAAGATCACTGATTTTGGCCTGTGTAAGGAGGGCATCACAGACACGGCCACCATGAAAACGTTCTGCGGGACCCCGGAGTATCTGGCCCCTGAGGTACGGGATGTTTTATCTCTTTAAACGGAGCTCAGGAAACACACACGCTGGGTTAAATTTAATATAGATGACTGTTTAATCTCCGTCTGTCACAGCCGGAACAGGTTAGCAGGAACAGGGTCACACTTTAGCTGTGCTTTCTAGCGTCCGCACAGAAATAGACACAAACAGCAGGCTGTAGACAAGACTGAGCAGCTCACGGGTAAAAATAGAGTGATCAGACAGGAAACATAACAGTGACCCGCTGGCCGTCTTCAGCGTTGTTTAAGCTTCATTTTAATAATCGAATAAAGTACAGCATGTATAATCAGAAGTGGTGTTGCATATGGATGCTGTAACGCCGATGACTCACGCTGGTGTCATGATCATAACTTTATGATGTAATCATATGCCAGGCTGTTTTTCCATCATTGGAGTCATTTATCTAGGTTGCATCTAGACGCTGCAATATTAATTAAATATTGATATTAATATTGGAGGAAAACCTGTAAATGACTGCCAGAAGTAATTCCCTTGAAGACAGTTTGACATTATTGATCAGGTTTTGAGAGATAATACAATAGTTTCTGGATCAGCCATCAGGTATCTGAGGATAATAATCAGCTGTCTGAGACTGATCATCGATCAGACATGTCTAACATTTTTGAGCAGGTATTGGAGAATAATGTCATTATTGATGAAGATATTGGTGGTGGTTTGTGATCAGTTAATGGAAGATAATATGATTATTAATGAAGAATTGGAGGATATGTGATTTTGATTGATTATTAAGGTCCTTGCACACAGAGTCCAAAATTTTCGTATGCGTTTTTTCGTGTTCGTCATTCCTTCCTATCAAAATGCTTGCTACGGATGCGAAAACGCAGAAAATCAAACCTGATCCAAAGTTTTTTATGATGGACAAAAGTTTCGGAGGCAGTGTGTAAACGTGATTGACACAATGTGAGGTCGTATTTATTTTTTTTTACGTGCAAAATTTTCAGACTCAGTGGGTAGAGACCTTTAGAGACTAATATAATTATTAATGAAGAATTGGAAAGTATTCATGTGATTATTTATTTATTTTTTAAATTTATTTATTTATTTTGATTATTAGTGACTAATGTAATTTAATGAATTGCGAGATTTTTTTTTTTTGTTAGATTATTAGAGCCTAATATAATTGTAGAATTGGATAATATTATTGTGATTTTTGATTGTTATAGGAGACTAATATAATTATTCATGAAGATATTTGTGATTTTTGCTCGATTATTAGAGACTAATATAATTATTAATGAAGAATTGGTAGATATTCATGTGAGTTTTTTTCTTTTTTTTTTACAATTGTTTTTAAAAAAAATTATTTATTTAAATTATTTCTTTATTTTTTAAAATTTATTTATTTTGATTGATTATTAGTGACTAATGTAATTATTAATGAATTGCAAGATTTTTTTTTAAATATGATTTTTGATTTTTTTTTTTGATAGGATATTGGCGGCTAATAATTGAAAAGAATTGGAAGATATTCATGTTTTTTTATCGCTTATTAGAGACTAATATAATTATTAATGAAGAATTGGTAGATATTCATGTGTTTTTTTTGTTGTTTTTTTGTGAGATTATTAGAGGCTAATATAATTATTAATGAAGAATTGGTAGATATTCATGTGTTTTTTTTGTTGTTTTTTTGTGAGATTATTAGAGGCTAATATAATTATTAATGAAGAATTGGTAGATATTCATGTGTTTTTTTGTTGTTTTTTTTGTGAGATTATTAGAGGCTAATATAATTATTAATGAAGAATTGGTAGATATTCATGTGTTTTTTTTTGTTGTTTTTTTTGTGAGATTATTAGAGGCTAATATAATTGTAGAATTGGATAATATTATTGTGATTTTTTTTTAATGTTATTGGAGACTAATATAATTACTCATGAAGAATTGAAAGGTATTTGTGATTTTTGCTCGATTATTAGAGACTAATATAATTATTAATGAAGAACTGGAAGATATTGATGAGATTTATGTAAGGTATTATGAAATAATGTGATGTGATTGTTAATCAAGTATGTTATTGGGTGAATCATCTGTTGGAGGTGAATTTATAATGATTAGTTATTGCTGCGTCTCTCTTGATGATGATTTATGGATTATTGATCAGGCGTTTGAGAATGATGTGACTGGTTATTGATGAGCACGATGTGTGTGATTGATTGTGGTTTTATTGATCAGGTATTGGAGGACAATGATTACGGGAGAGCGGTGGACTGGTGGGGTCTGGGAGTCGTTATGTATGAGATGATGTGTGGACGCCTTCCCTTTTATAATCAGGTATAACTCACTCTGTCACATGATCTTTCAGAAATCACTCTAATATGCTGATTTGCCGCTCAAGAATCATTTCCCATCATTGTTGAAAACCGTTCATGTTTTTATAGAAACCGTAATACATTTTTAGGATTCACTGATGAATAGAAAGTTCAAAAGAACAGCATGCATTTGAAATAGAACTGTGTTGTAAAATAGATTTCTTTACTGTCTTCAGGACCATGAGAAGCTGTTTGAACTGATTCTGATGGAGGAGATCAAGTTTCCCAGAACCCTCTCTGCAGACGCCAAGTCTTTACTGTCTGGATTACTCATCAAAGACCCCAATAAGAGGTCAGTGTGTGATTGTGTGATCCAAAGCGTTTCTGGGTGTGTTTGTTTCTACTAACATCTATTGACATCATCATCATTTCAGTATGAGAGCACCAGATTTAAACTGTTTGTGAATCATGTGAGACCTGAATGAATATTAATCTGCGGTTTATTCTCTGAAGGCTCGGAGGAGGCCCGGATGATGCAAAGGAAATCATGAGACACAGTTTCTTCACTACGCTGGACTGGCAGGACGTCTATGACAAAAAGGTACAAGTGTACTTACAATGGGGCGAGACATTTTAAGAGTTCGGAAGCAGGAACGTAACACTATCGTTCAGTTGTCTGGGGTCAGTAAGAATTATTTGAAAAAAAAAAAATACTTTTATTCATCAAGGATGCATTAAATTGATCAAAAGTGACCAAGACTATTATAATGTTACATAAGATTTCTGTTTCAAATAAATGTATTTTCTATCAGAGAATCCTGAAAATAAAAATGTACCGCAGTTTCCACAAAAATCTGTTTTCAACACTGATAATAATCAGAAATGTTTCTTGATCATCAAATCATTATATTAGAGTAGGGCTGTCAAAATGGCTGAAATTTTGTACTTTAAATATTATCAATATTCGAATTATATTCAAATTTAAAAGGCATAATTTCAGTTAGGGGGGAAAAAAAGCTTTTGGCTTCTCTCCTGAGGCCACAAGAGGGCGCATCGAGCAAAATATTACTGATGCATGTTTCTTCAAAGCAATAAAATAACACGACAATCTTTGAAAAACGTACATAATGTTTAAATTAATGTTTATAAATCATATATAATTAAGTTGCTTAAACAATTAGAAACAACCGCATCATATATGAATGTATGTGTAGTTTAATACAAAGGACCGAAAACCAATCACAAAGAGCACTTTTTCATTTAAAAACATGAGATGCAGTGGGATGGGGGAAAAATTGCCATTAAGTCTCGAGACATGTTTTTTAAAAGTTGAACTTACATTAATTTTACATGCTTTCTAAACATGCGGCTCTCTTGTACGAGACGCGAGTGCAACGGTGATAGATGTCCCTCTAGAAAATGCGATAAATGTGCGTTCTGTGTGAACGGCTTGGTTTCAGTTTTGACGTAAACAACATCATCTCTGCATTAATGTTCTCTTTTTCTGCAATATTTTGAATGAACAATATAGCAGCGCCGCATCTAGTGGGTTCGACTGGATAAGCTAAAAAAAAGCATTAAAATGCAACAACACTTACATCGTCATTGCATCTTCTGTGCCACTGATAAGACGGCCTGATGCACATCTAAAATTCAAATGCAACCTTTTTGTATTCGAATTTGGATTTTTATTGTAAATTTGACGAATATTTGAAATTGGAATTTTTTGGTTTTTTGACAGCCCTATTTTAGAGTGGAGTATTTAGGGATTAGAGTATTTCTGGAGAATCATTTGACACTGAAGTCTGGACTAACGATGCTGAAAATTCAGCTTTGATTGCATATATGTTAGTAAAATTGTAATATTTCACAATATTCCTGGTTTTACTGTATTTTGATCACATAAATGTTGCCTCGGTGAGCAGAAGACCTTTTTTTTTTCAAAAACATTTAAAAAAACGACCAACCTCATAGTGTATTTTTGTTAAAGCAGATTTAATTTGTACATGATTATATATAATAAGCTCCTCTCTGTCTTCATCACGTCTCTTGTCCAGCTGGTACCACCGTTCATGCCGCAGGTCTCGTCTGAAACGGACACCAGGTATTTCGACGAAGAGTTCACAGCGCAGACCATCACCATCACCCCTCCGGAGAAGTGTGAGTGCGCCGTTTCCCTCTCTCTCTCTCTCTCTCTCTCTCTCTCTCTTCCTGTAGACTGGCTCCTTTTGCCACAGGAAGAGGAAGTTCCAGTCGGTACACAATGAAAAAGTGCATGAGCATATCACTGTGAAAATCAGTGCGGCGCTTATCGGCGCCACTAGGAAATTCTGATTTAATGCAGAGCGTGATGGAAAATTCAATCATCCGTCTGTGTGTAACGTAACATTTCCCTTTCTCTCCCTCCCCCACAGACGACGAGGACGGGATGGACTCGGCCGACAGCGAACGGAGACCACATTTCCCACAATTCTCGTATTCGGCCAGCGGGCGGGAGTGACGTCATCGAATAACGCCGTTTAAGGAGCCCCGTGTAGCCATGCTAGAAAGAGCTCCCCCTCTCTCCTCCTCCTCCTCCTCCGTTTAGTCATAGCGAGTCGTTTTTGTTGCTTTCTGTTCATTTTTTGTGGGACTTAAAAGGGGTTTTGCACAGTTGGGTGAGACTTGAGCTGGTCGACCCACATTAAAAAGTCTTGTACACTTTCAGCTTGTTGTTTACAGATCATGGACAGTGTTTTTGGGGGGGAATATGATCAGTATTGTTGAAGACCTGGAGCGTTTTTGTTTTTTGTTTTGCACTCCTTTAAAAGAGCCGTTGTGGGGAACAAACCAAAAATGTTGCCTTATGTGTGTGGATCTCATCAGACAGACAGACAGACATGTAGTTAGACGCAGCAGTAGATCTGTTCCTGTGAGGCTCACGAATTTCATTTTGTTCTTGCATATTTAGCACACAGACACACACACACACACACACACACACTCTCACACACGCACACACACACACACACACACACACACACACACACACATACATCCTCTGTCTGAGGCGTTGAAGAGTTTCGTTCCTTGTTCGTGCTTTCGGTAAATAATGAAAATGGAGAAAGTGGGGAAAATGGACTCTGGGGTTAATATTTGCGTTTCTCTTTTAGTTTTATCTTCACGCTCTGATATGATG
Source organism: Acrossocheilus fasciatus (assembly GCA_036784905.1). Classification (NCBI taxonomy): domain Eukaryota; kingdom Metazoa; phylum Chordata; class Actinopteri; order Cypriniformes; family Cyprinidae; genus Acrossocheilus; species Acrossocheilus fasciatus. The sequence continues at coordinate 35,707,178 of CM071938.1, read as the reverse complement.
GTTTCAGTTCAAATATACAACCATACAACAAACTGCCGTTACTGTAAAGGTCTCTCAGGCAATTCAGAGCACAAGTGTGAATCTCACGAAACCCGCCAAGAACATGTCTGCGTCGTATTTCACTGCGAATCCATAAAGAAAAAAAAAAAAAAAATCAGATTTTGCACGAGGAAAATTTAGCATATTTTTGGAATCATTTCGATGTTTTGCACTGCAACATTTTCATGAGTTTTCAGATAAATTCTCATCGGCGTAATGCAACAAATCTCACATAATATCAATGTTATTCAAATGTTATCTAAATAATATTATTTAAATAACATTCAAATGTTATTTAAAAAGGAAGAAAGATTTAGGTATTTTGGTAACGCTTTACAATACGGTTTTATTTGTTTACATTAATACACTACAGTAGTTAACGTGAACTAACAAAGAATAACAGTTCTTAATCTTCGTTCGTCTTAATTTTAGCATTAACCAGTACATTTTTAACAAACAAATTATTTTTGTTAACATTAGTTAATGCACTGTGAACTAACGTGAACTAACAATTCATTTTTCTTAACTGACAAAGATTATTAAATGTTGTTAAAATATATGGCACACTGTTAGTTCGTGTTAGTTGGTAAATTAACTAAAGTTAACAAACGAGACTTTATTGTTAAGTGTTACCAGTATTTATATGTTGTTGGTATTTGTTGTTCTGAGTTTAAAATAAATCAAATAATAATATAAATTTTGTAATAGTATTTTTATCATGTATAGTGAAATGTTAATGGAATTTTAAAAATTAGCAAAAAGTAATGGGAATTAAAAAAAAAAAAAAATTGGATTAATTACTGTAGTAATTAATTACAACTTTTTTTGTGCATTATGGTAATGAGAATTTATGCCATAATTGTCTTAAAAATAATGTCAATGTGCAAAAATCAAAATAGCCCTATTTTTTTAATCTAAATTCTAATTTCATATTTTTATCTTTCTTTGATTTTTGGTGTGAAATACGACCTGCGCATGTTTTCGTGAGATTCACCCACAAATCTACCCACCGACGTGGTGAAGCCTGCCCAGATATGACTTCTATGGCTTTGTCCTGAACCCCTCTGACCTCTGACGTGCGTTCAGGACAGCCGCGTGAAGGCTCATGCTGGGCGGCGCTTCACCTTTACTGTACAGAGCTACAGGTGTGTGTCTCTCTCAGCAGCACAGAGAGAGACGATCAACCACTGACCCTCACTTCTCACCACACAGAGAGAAAACCTAATGTTGGACTATTCCTGAAGATGTAAATACAAACCTCTCGCTCTCTTTTTACCGTTACTGTTACATTACCATTATTTTATTTTATTTTTTGCATAAAGAAGTTACGACTGTCTCCATAGCTGTGGAAATCTTATGGACGTGTGATGTCTGCGTTTGGAATCAATACCAAGTCAGCTCACAGACTCATTATATGTGCAACTGAGCCATGCAATAGCAGTGTGAATGACCCCTGACCTTTGACCCCCAGCCCTCCTGTGTGTGATGTACAGATGCAATGCCTTCTGTTTGTTACGCGTCACGGCCCGAGACAACCGTTATCGTGTGTGACTAAAGTGAAAAAATACGAATTGAAAAAAGACACGGATTCATTGGAGGAACGTGTATCGTGTGGGTGTTTCCATAGAGAAGACTTGCTATGGTTTCAATCCCATCCTGTTTGTACCTGATCCAGTGAACGTTTTGGAAACTGCCGGTATTCTTTGCGGTTCTTCATAGCGAATGATATGAGTGTGTGTGATTGTTCGTTAAACTTTCAGTTGTTATTTTCACACGCTGTGACGCATTCGGTCGGCTAACGGGAAATCCTCTGCAGATTTTCTAATGTTGTTCCGAAGACTGAGGTTTTTTTTTTTTTTTTTTGGTTTGTTTCAGCGTATTTTTGTACTATAGATGTAATTTAGTTGTATTTATTTTCGTATGTTGGGATGAAGGACGCTGTCGGCCACGTTTATTAAGTGCTCTCTCTCCCTCATTATTTTTTATACCTTTCCTTTAGTCGTTTGCCTGTTTTGTTTTCATACCAAAACACTAGGACAAGTACCTGTAGAGGACTTGCATTGCCATTTGGTAGTATTTATTTTAAGTTATATTAAAATGTTCAAATTTCTCAGTGACTCCATGTGGTATTTTCTAGATTTAAGTTGTGATCTTGTAATACTCCTTTATTAGAATATTTTAATACTGTCTCCGTACTATGAAGGTTCATTTGCAAAAACGGATAACTCAAAGATCATGTTTTTTCGTTGTGCATTAATCTCAATCAAACTGCAGTTGGGTTATTTTGACTAGGTTAAAAAATAACTTAAAAAACAGCTATCACAATAAAAACATGATAACATAATAAAAAAAAACATGATTTAAAAAAAAAAAAAAAACTGGGTCAACTCTTCAAATATAAAATTTTATTTTATATTTTTATTACATTGAGCATAACTTGGTTGTCCAATGTCATTTTAATCAAAAATATTAATTTTTTTTTATGAGAAGTCTAAACAAGTAACAATTAAATTATTTAAATGTAACCAGTTTAAAACACACACATATATATATATATATATATATATATATAAATATAAATATAAATATGTTTGCACTAAAAATCACAGGTAAAATTTTAATTCTTAGAAAAAAAGTTTTGCCTTCAATTTTGAAGCTGCAATGGTCTATAAATGTATTTCTATATGTTAAATAGAAATGAAACCTCAATACGTGCCTTAATATGATTTTGTTTATGTTCTATTATAACTCTAATATCATTATATATGCAGGATTTAACCTAAAATTTACATAAATTTAATCTGAAATAAATCCATAAATCTCAAAATAAACCAGCTAGACTGTTACTAGAGGAACATGACATTAACAAGAAAAACAAAATTCAAAGACTGTTTTATTAAAGAAAATGCATTCAGTGCCATTTGCTTTAAATTCAACCAAATAAAAGTAAAACTAACAAAGAACTGTATGACAGAAATATATAGTCCTGACATGCATACAAAACTATTCTCAAAATCCCAAATGTCAATCCGGAATAGCAGGAGGCCAGTCGATGTCAACAGACTGAAACACACAGACAGAAAGATGAAATCTTTGAAATGACTTGAAGAGCTACTAAACTTATCATGCATGCAAAGCAGTTCTTGATATTACATATTAAATAAAGCGCACCTCGACGTCCAGCTCCAGAATATCAGCGTCAGTTTTCATGAGGTCACAGAGGTTGGGTTTCGTGCGGCCGAAGTCTCCGTGCACAAACTCTTTAATGTAACTGCAGCGTTTTGCAAGTGAAGGGAAACCAATGCAATAATTTCCACAAAATATGAAGCAGCACAACTGTTTTCAACGTTTATAATAAGCAGCAAATCAGCATATTAGAGTGATTTCTGAAGGATCATGTGACACTGAAGACTGGGGGAATGTCACAGGAATACATTACATTTTACAATATATTCACATAGAACACAGTTCTTTTACAGTATCTTGTAAGGATACGTGCCGGCCTGTGTGCACAGCTTTAGGGTGAAGTGGTGTTTATCCAGGTAAATGACGCTCATGGAGTGGACGAGTCTCTGTCGGACCGCCAGCGGCCGGCGATGCAGGACTCTCAGTGGAGTCTTCTGAGCGATCTTCAGATCCTACACACACACACACACACACACAGAGTCATCAGCACGTCTCTTCTCATGCGTCCAGCTCAAACAGATCAGAAAGCTCAGCAAGACCTTGATATTTGCTAGGAATTCCAGATCGGTGCTGTCGATGGCCTTCTGCGTCCAGATGAGGGCACTGTAGGTTTTCGTCTTCTCCTCTTCACCCTCTTTCATGCGACTCGTTGCTTCTCTGAAGAAATAAACACCTCAAAAATGCAGTTTCTTACATGGATCTTTGACAATCAATGGATATTTGTGCTTGTATGCAACACACACACACACCTGGTAACGATCTGTAGGTCTCGTACTCTAATTTTATCAGACGACTGGTTGATCGTCTGCGGGACAGGAGAGAACAGGAGACAAAATTCACATCAGCAGGTTTGTGGTTTTAATGTAATATTTTTGTGAGCATATGACTGACAATTAAAGAAATCGTTCACCCAAAAAGAACATTTGCTAAAAATCGATTCACCCTCAGGCCATCACTAATGCATTTTAAATTTAAAGGGGTCGTCAGATGCCCATTTTCCACAAGTTGATATGATTCTTTAGGGTCTTAATGAAAAGTCTATAACTTTACTTTGGTACAATTTCTCAATGGTAGTTTAAAACAACACCCTATTTTACCTTGTCAAAAACATTTGTGTTCACAGCAAGCCATTTCTGTGCATGTCCCTTTAAATGCTAATGAGCTCTCTTCTCTTCCGTGGGGTGACCAGCCGTTCTCATGAGACTGTTTACTTCAGCCTGAAACTTGCTAACTAGCACATTATTAGGAAAGGCGATTTGCAAAGATTCACGAAATAACCTTATACTCGCTTCTTCTGTAGGTGAGGCTGGATCACGAATGATTCGTGCGAACAAACTCTTTTAGGTAGATCGGGATGCATTCCCTTCAAAAACAAAGTAATCCTCTGCGTCTTCAGCAGCTCAGAAGTCGGGAGTAACTGACGAGTGCTATGTTCATTATTACATCCAACAACAAAACACCTCAATCACCATGGAGACATTCTTGTTTACATCTGTTCTGGCGGTGAAACAATGGCGGACTGATGACAGCTCACTCAGGGCGGGGCTAAGGTAAGACGGTCTTGTCAATCAACTATTGTGGGAGGGGCCTGGGTCTGGGTGATGTCACACAGCCAAGAATCTGAGAAGGGCTCGATTTGAGAAAGTGCATATTATTTATATGGATTAAAAAAATACCACTGGGAGGGTTTTTATGATTATAGGGTGGTTGTGTACACACTGCCAACACACATTTATGTTCAAACAACAGGTAAAAGTGAATTTAGCATCCGATGACCCCTTTAAAATATTGCCAAAATACAAGTCTATAATCCATAAAAACTAGTGGTGTCAAAATTAGCGTGTTAACGCAGGCGATTCATTTTTTCAGTTTAAGGCGTTAAAAATATTTAACGCAATTAATGCAGGGGCGGGGCTAAGTTTGGTCACCCCACTCACAACTGCTAAAGAATTGAGTTTATTCAGACGCAGAACGTCTTTACGAGCACATTAAACGGGACACTTTTCAGACGCGCGCTCCAACTTCACTTCAGCTCCAGTCGCGAGTCAAACGAGCTCGGAAACGGTACCGGTGACGAGGAGCTTCAGTAGAACAGCAGTGAAGTCCGGTCAGATGAGATGTTGTCAGGCCATATGTCAGTAAAAACGAATCTTCCTGTCAGCTGTTATACTGTGCTTGTAGCGCGTGCTCTTCAATTGCACGCATAAATGTGCCGGCGCGCACTTTATCAGGCTATATTAAAGCGCTGTATCATATTCAAACCCAAATGAAACTACGAGTATGCAATGTTGTAGATATGTTGTCAGTTAAGTCATGAAGTTACAAAAGAAGGCCATTAAAGCTGCCTTAAAACTGTGCATGCAAGTATTTATTATTTATGATGAGTCACATGTAAATGGCAGCTTTAATGGCCTTCTTTTGTAACTTCATGACTTAACTGACAACATATCCACAACACTGCATACTCGTAGTTTCATTTGGGTTTGAATATGATACAGCGCTTTAATATAGCCTGATAACAGTGTCAGATCCGTATCAAGTTCAGCAGCGCCGGTTTATGTGAAGATTGTTTTAAGTTAATTTAAACTAGAAGTAATAGAGACATCAGTTGGTATCAGTGATACTTGCCTTCAGTCATAAAAAAAGATGGCATTAAACAAAAATTAAAAATATACTTACTTTATGTTGTTTCTACATTAATTATTGAAATTATTGCAATATAAAAGTATAATTAAAAACTTACAATAAGGTTCAAAAGTTAACAACATTAGTAAACATGAACTAAGAATGAACAATACTTCTACAGCATTTGTTACTCTTAGTTAATGTTAATTTCAGCATTTATTAATGCATTATTAAAACCACAAGTTGTGTTTGTTAACATTAGTTAAAGCACTGTGAACTAACATGAATAAACAATGATCAACAAAGATGAATAAATAGTTTAATAAATGCATTGTTCATTGTTTGTGCATGTTAGTTAATACCATTTACTAATGTTAATGACACATTGTAAAGTGTTACCAAAACTTTAATGTTAGGTGGGATTCATTTCGGAAAAAATGTGTGATTAATTAGTTTTTTTTTTTAAATCGATTGACAGCACTAATAAAAACTCTTCCTGCAGCCTAAAGGTCAGTCTGTTCTCCTCTCACATCAAAATCTACCAACATTATTTGTTTAGCACTGTTTCTACTTGTGCTTGATCTGTGCATATTTCTCTCCTGATTCAGACGAGACGAAAGGCTGGAGAAAGCAATATTATGGACAGAGGACTCATATTTCAGCCTGAAGCAACGGTTTGAAGTTTAAAACATCTTAATGATGGATTTGTTTCCGACAAACATGCAGCTTTTCACTTCACTGATGGACTGGAGTGGTGTGGATTATTGTGATGTGTTTATCAGCTGTTTGGACTCTCGTTCTGACGGCACCCATTCACTGCAGAGCATCCACTGGTGAGCAAGTGATGTAACGCTACATTTTCCAAAGAAACAAACTCATCTACATCTTGGATGGCCTGTGGGTGAGTACGTTTTCAACACATTTTTATTTTTGGGTAAACGTCTGTACCTCCTGTAGTTGTTTGATTTCAGTTCTGTTGAATTTGGCTCGATGGGGGTTCAGCAGCTCCACAGCGAACGGTCGACCTGAGAAACCACACAATCATTATGACAATTACATGACCACATCAACACAAACCTCAATTCTGTAGCATATAAAGAAATCAGAAGCCAATGAGTGTGGAAATACACTGTTTCTGTTGTGTTTTACCATTTCCCAGAGTCCTCACGTCCACATCCTCCCGTCCTGAAGATGAGAAGTTAAAACCTACATGGAAGAGTCATGTAAAAAGACTCAGTAAATCTGTGCATGTCATTCTTTGCGGTGCCATTAGAAAATAACATATGGCATCTACAGTTTGGGATCCTAATATGATTAGGGCGTCCCACACACAGACGCTTACCGTCCGCTCTGAACGAGGACAGGAGAGGAGCAGCGATCAGCTCCTCCACCGATCCATCCATCCGTCTCTCTCCATCGATCACCCACGGCGTCTGCGGAAGCTCCCGCGAAAACTTATTATACCGACCTGCAGAGACAAGTTCAAAAGTTGGGGGTCAGTAAGATGTTTTTAAGGAAATTAATACTTTTATTCAGCAAGGATGCATTAAATTAATCTAAAGTGAGAGAAAGGCCATTTATAACGTTTCAAAAGATCTATATTTCTAAATAAATGCTGTTCTTTCTATTCATCAAAGAATCCTGAAAAAAAAAGGTCTTATGGTTTTCACAAAAATGTGAAGCAGCACAACTGTTTTCAACATTGATAATAATGTTTCTCGAGCAGCAAATCAGCATATCAGAATGATTTCTGAAGGATCATGTGACACTGAAGACTGGAGTAATGATGCTGAAAATTCAGCTTTAATCACAGGAATAAATTACACTTTACAATATATTCACATAGAAAACAGCTATTTTAAATTGCAATAATATTTCACAATATACAGTGTTGGGTAGTAACATGCAGCTAAATTACATAATTTAATTACAAAATAAATTACTGAGAAAAAAAATGTGTAATTAAATTACAGTTACTTATGAAAATGTTAATGATTACAAAGGGGGTTACTTACATCTGATTTTTTTTTTTTCACACACATACAGATTTAATTGATTTCTTTCATAAATTGCATTGACTGCTCTAAAATATGAGACAGCAATGTTTCAGGAGATTAGGACACAGAATAGGACATGTTTATTCGATAACTGTTTTATTTCCTATTTGGGTTTATGTATATGTTTTATTTTTTAAGATTAACTGTTTTTTCCAAGGCATTGTTAGATGCCAGTGTTTCCTGTTATAACTATGTGTAGTGTGCCGATTTTTGTTTATTGACAGTGAAGTACTCCTGTCATAACTATGCAAAGATTTGGTTTCAAAAACAGTAACAAAGTAATTTTAGATAGGGTAACTTGTAATCTGTAACCTGTTACATTTCCAAAATAACCTTCCCAACACTGAAAATATATATAGTACCATTTTTGGCCATACCTGCTATGAAAACAGACGTGTGGAGACATGCGGTGTCCAGCGCTGTACATCTAGTGGTTGCTTTCTTTGGTGGACATGGGTAATGCCTGCACACAATACATCACACAATGAAGGGGCACGGCCAAAAACTGTCTCACCTGAGCAGGAGACTGAAAACACTCACCTGCTAAACTTCTCTTCAGAGATCTTCTCCAGAGCTTTAACCACAGCCATCCTGGTGAAGATGGACTGAGAGACAAAGAGGAACACAGCTGCACTACTTTCATATTCAAAACGGTCACTTTTGATTTTACAGGTGAGGAACACAGATTGAAGACTGGAAACACAACATGGGAAAGCATACCGCTTTGTTTTTGGTGGGTTTGAAACAGTCTGGACAGGTGTTTGCTCTGTACAAAGAAAGAAAGACACCAGGAAGTGACATCGTTTGGACTCATGACGGCAAGACAATTAAATTTACTTTTACATCTACGCATTCAGCAGACGTTTGAATGCGAATCGATTTAAACGCTCCATTTTCAAACTTCATTCCATTTTAAATTTTTTAACAAAAGTTTTAGTATTGTCTGCTCAGCCATTCAAACCTGTCACAAAGGTTATAGTGTAACACAAGAAACATGATTAAACAGACACTTCCTGTCATTGACCCACTTACAAGAAATGACAGTCCTCCTCTGTTTCCGGATGTGTAAAGCCAACGCTCACTTCACACGGACTCTGTGGATCATAGAACCAAGAGATTACATAATAAGAGAATTATTCAGAGAAAGTCAGTCAAGAAGAAAGACTCACATTGGCCACGACAGCAGCTCCCAGCTCCTGCCCGATCTTTCCCTGTACGGCCCACTTGAATGCGTCCTTCACCTGGATGACATCCTCTTTACCCAAACACATGCTCTTCTCCCTGCAAACACAGCATTATGGGACTTCATACGGATGCTGCCGCTGCTGCTAGGGATGATGGGAAATGTGTGCTGCTTACATACCTGACTTCTTTTTTGACATGCAACCAGCAGGAATGCTGTGGATATGAACAGAGAAACACATTTTCAATCATACAATAATAACAGAGCCATGCATCTTGAAAAAAGCCTAATATTACCTTATTTGATGATTCGGAGTACAAAAATATCAATAATTCTATCACATTAAGTTCCATCACAAAATGAAAAAGATTTTTGTAATTTCAAATATTTATCCATAAATCAATTTATTTTACATATACCTTTTATATATATGTGTCTCTCTCTCTCTCACACACACACACACACACACACACACACACACACACACACACACACATATATGCACATACATACATACATACTATAATATAGTATATCAATACTATATTATACATACATACAGTACACACACATATACACACATACATGCATACATACAGTACACATCTACAAGTGATATTAATTACATATTTATACTTATTCAGGGCTCTATATTCATTCTTCCCACTGGTCTCTCTTTTGCGACTAACTTTGTTCACTTGGTCGCAGGAGGCACATAATTTGGTTGCAAGCATGGGATAGATGCTGATGAACTTTTATCATTGTTTATAGTTATATGTTAACAAAAGTGGTTAACATTCAACCTGTTATTTTACAGTATGTTATCAGTATAGGGCTATTATGATTTGAGTTTTGTGAACGGGAGATCCTCTTTTGCTTTACTTACTTTACTTTACTTTTAGACATTTAGCAAACGCTTTTATCCAAAGTGACTTACAAATAAGAAAAAGTAACTAAAGAAAATAAAGAAATTTATTTCAGTAATTCAACTCAAATTGTGAAACTCGTGTATTAAATAAATTCAATGCACACAGACTGAAGTAGTTTAAGTCTTTGGTTCTTTTAATTGTGATGATTTTGGCTCACATTTAACAAAAACCCACCAATTCACTCTCAACAAATTACAATACTTCATAAGACCAATAAAGAAAACATTTTTAGTGAATTGTTGGCCTTCTGGTAAGTATGTTCATTTACTGTATTTGTACTCAATACTTGGTAGGGGCTCCTTTTGCTTTAATTACTGTCTCGGTTCGGCGTGGCATGGAGGTGATCAGTTTGTGGCTCTGCTGAGGTGGTGTGAAGCCCAGGTTTCTTTGATAGTGGCCTTCAGCTCATCTGCATTTTTTTGGTCTGTTGTTTCTCATTTTCTTCTTGACAATACTAGATTCTCTGGGGTTCAGGTCTGGTGAGTTTGCTGGCCAGTCAAGCACACCAACACCATGGTCATTTAACCAACTTTTGGTGCTTTTGGCAGTGTGGGCAGGTGCCAAATCCTGCTGGAAAATTAAATCAGCATCTTTAAAAAGCTGTTCAGCAGAAAGAAGCATGAAGTGCTCCAAAATTTCTTGGTAAACGGGTGCAGTGACTTTGGTTTTCAAAAAACACAATGGACCAACACCAGCAGATGACATTGTACCCCAAATCATCACAGACTGTGGAAACTTAACACTGGACTTCAAGCAACTTGAGCGATGAGCTTCTCCAGCCTTCCTCCAGACTCTAGGACCTTGGTTTCCAAATGAAATACAAAACTTGCTTTCATCTGAAAAGAGTACTTTGGATCACTGGGCAACAGTCCAGTTCTTCTTCTTCTTAGCCCAGGTAAGAGGCCTCTGATGTTGTCTGTGGTTCAGGAGTGGCTTAACAAGAGGAATACGACAACTGTAGCCAAATTCCTCGACACGTCTGTGTGTGGTGGCTCTTGATGCCTTGACCCCAGCCTCAGTCCATTCCTTGTGAAATTCACCCAAATTCTTGAATCGATTTTGCTTGACAATCCTCATAATGCTGCGGTTCTCTCGGTTGGTTGTGCATCTTTTTCTTCCACACTTTTTCCTTCCACTCAACTTTCTGTTAACATGCTTGGATACAGCACTCTGTGAACAGCCAGCTTCTTTGGCAATGAATGTTTGTGGCTTACCCTCCTTGTGAAGGGTGTCAATGATTGTCTTCTGGACGACTGTCAGATCAGCAGTCTTCCCCAGTCTTCCCTGTAATGCTTTATCAGGCATTACAGGCCAGATGAAATGAAAATGAGACCAATCGGACCAATCACCGCAGATTAGCGTCATGCAAAGGAGGGGTTTGGAAAAATGAAACGTTGAGCGAATCGTTTGGGAGTCGTTGAGCGAGTAAGGTGAAAATAAATGCATATCATAAGACAACGAAAGTGTTTTTTGACCTTGCATGCATGTCAACCTGTTGTTGGGGACTCCCAAAACCAAAATATGAACTTTCATTACCCATAATAGGAGCACTTTAACAAAAATGAATAAGATAAAGCATGTCATACACCACATGCTGTATTATATACCGACTAATAAATTACAGAAAGTTTAGCAAACACTAAGGAATCAAATAAATAAAAAAATTTAAATTAAAAGAAAGTTTCCATAGCGTAACATGAGGTAAACAGCAAAGATAACAAGCTTTTCAAAATGAAAACAAAAGTAAAACCAAACTGGCTGTTGGTGACAGCTGCTTGCATGTCTGTTTCCACAAGAATACCAACATGTTCACCTTCTCTGGTTTAAGCGGTCTTTACCTTAGCTTTTAGCTACCATCATATTTTGTGTAAAAGTGTAACGTGCTTCAGCAAAACAGGCACTATTTTTGGAATCAACACCTAAAAATGAGTAAAAAAAAACAAGTCTTGGATACCATTCAGCAAACGGGCAGCAGGACTCACCTCTCTGACGGACAGCTGAGCGGGAAGAGAAACGGTCAGCACCAGACTCTCAAACTCGTACTGTTGCTTTTTCACAGCATCTGACACCTGCAGGTAATAAAATTCATAAACTATGTTCACACGGCAGCAGAATACAGATCAGCCTAATAAAATGAAAAATCATACCTGTTTGGCGAAGGTGGGATCACAGAAGTCCTGCAGGACTCCTAAGCAGACGGGACAGATGTCTGAGTCTGTCTGCGCTGGTGTGACAGAATCCTCATCTATTCTCATGCGTTTACTCGGCGGGGCGTCGGTTTTCTCCTCACCAGAGGCATCATGGGACTGAGGGCGGTTTTCCTCACCGATGAAGGCCAGAAGTTCCTTGTGTAAGTCCTACAAACAGGAATGTTCATTACTGACAAACACACACACAATGATGCAGCTACATCAAACAAAAGCTGGTGATTTCCAGGAAATGTGAGAGACCTGGTAGGATCGTCTGTAAGCGGAGCTGGTTCCCACACAGCAGAAGCGCAGAACGCATCTCACACAGCAGCCGGCGCACAACAGCTTTCTGACGATGGGCCGGTCCTTCTCTTTGAGGGACAGCATACTGCTGAGAAAAAAAGAGAATGAAGGCAAAATACATCATTACATGTTATGCAATTTTGTCTTAAATAAATGTCACCACGTTTAAAGATATGATGACAATTTTTGAATTAGTTCATATAGGGAGCGAAACAGAAGACACAATCTCAAACATTTTAATAATGCCAGTTAAAATCTAAAAATAAAGACTATTTTTAATAAAGATATATTAGTTAAGTTTATGTATATGTATATTAAGATTAATCTGTTACAATTACAATCTTTTTTTAAATGAGAATCAGTTTCACAAATTCTGAGCATTCCTCAGACAAAAAAGGCAAAAACATATCATTAAATCTAAAAATAAAGACTATTTTTAATACAGATATGTTAGTTTGTAAGTTAAGTTTGTGTATATTTATACAAAGATTAATCTGTTACAATTACAATATTTTTTTAAATGAGAATCAGTTTCACAATTATGAGCATGCTTCAGACAAAAAAAGGCAACACATATAATTAAATATAATGCAGTTTGTACTAAATAAATGTCACAATGTTTATTGATGTGATGACACATTGACATGTTGTTGTTGTTGTTTTTTAAATAATGCATTATGCCAACTAAAATCTAATACTTTTTAAATCAATAAAATGTTATTTTGTATTTCCATGCATTTGCATATCTATTATTAGAACGATTTTGTTATTAATTACAAACATTGTAATGAGAATCATATTTACAACTTTATTGCATAACTTTAATATACGTTAGAAAATGCCATAGCATTTAATATACAGTATGCCAATAAAATGGAATGCGTTTTATTATTTATTTATCTTGCAAAACACTCTAAATGCAATCCAAAAATGTAAGAAAATAATGCATAAAACTTCAAGAACTGGAAATGGACCTAGTAGTTTTTATTGATGAGTGAGTCTATCAAACACTTCGCTAAACTACATGCCATTTATAATCATTACTACTTTCATTAAAGACAACATCTTGGCTAGTATTTCCATGAATTCACATATATGATGCTTTGATTAAAATGTGCATATTTGTTCATAAAGAGAAAGCTGAAAGCACAGAGATGGAGACGGATCAAAATAGCACCATCATCACGACATAAGAAAATGATGATAAAAAAGTCTATAATAACACATCATCAAAGCTACATCAGTTCATTACACATTAATTATATGAGAAACACAAATGGCATCTGTGTTATTGAATGAGCGCCCACGGTCCAGCTTACCTTCAGCGGATCGCTTCAGCTCTTCAGTCAAACCTCAGAGAAAGACGGAGAAGAGAAGAGAAGCGCTGCTTCCACGCGCGGACTGACACATGTGTTTATTATGAACACAGCTCACTGTCTCGCTCCAACACAAACTTTATATTTAGCTAATTTTATACTAAAGCACAGAAACTGCCTGAGTTATATACTATAAATCATTTAACACAACCGACTCTGACATACATGTATAAAGGGGCGAGCTTGACCCACTATTAAATATTTCCTTACACTGAAACTGCATTTACACCGGGCATGTTTTAAGACAGCCCTAAACGTCATCTTCACGCGCTGCACTGTCACGCCTGGGGTCCTTTCTCTCTTCCCGTCGCGACCGGTGGATCTGGAAGGTTCTGTTTGGGATATCCGAGCCGAGCGTTATCTGAACCCATCCGAACCGCACAGACGGCCCAGAGAGACCAGATAGCGTCCATCTCCGTCTGTGATTTCCGAGGAACGAAACAACGTAAATATTAGCCATCATGCCTCAAGCCGTAGCGGCTTCTAACGGGTCTAGATACAAAGGAGGCGCGTATGTGGACCGGGACAAACCCGCCCAGATCCGCTTCAGCAACATCAGCGCCGGGAAAGGTGAGAGAAAGAGTCTTATATTCGGATTAAAGCTGTGAGAAACACTCACGGGGGGTTTTATTGTATCGCTGCAGCCCGTGACATATAGTCGAAGCACGAGTCAATAAAAGTGCTGTACCGTTATAAACATGACCGTATCTGCGTACACTTTTCATTTCTGCAAAAATGGCAGTGTTTAAAAGCGCTAGAGGAGGAATATGAAGCTGTGGCAAGTTATGTTCCTTATAATCCCAAGGCACACTTATAAGGTGTGGTCTTCTTTGTAACAACACACGACATACACAGTCATGAACACAAAATAGCATAAATATAGTCCAAGTATCAATAAAATATTTTAGTAAAAAAAATAAAATGGGTCGTAGCTCCAAACACTCGTCCAAAAGTACAGTAAGCCAATAATATAAGGTGCGTAGATCCCAAAAAAAATACAAACGGTATAAAAATAATAGAGCATTATTTTATGAATTATATTTCGTATAATATATGTGTATATATATGTGTGTGTGTGTGTATATATAAAAATATATATTATGATTGATCCTGTGTATTGTTTGACAGCTGTTGCAGATGCCATCAGAACAAGTCTGGGCCCTAAGGGCATGGATAAAATGGTTTGTTTTTATGATTTCCTGATATAAATCTTATTTATGAAAGTTCTTTGCTTGATTTGACTTGGTTGTCTATCGATGACTGTGTATGCACTGGGTGATTGTATTTGTTCTCTGCAGATTCAGGATGGAAAGGGAGACGTCACCATCACTAATGATGGAGCCACGATCCTCAAACAGATGCAGGTGCTGCATCCTGCGGCAAAAATGGTAAATCATTTATTCTGAGACATTATTCTTTATTTAAATAACCTGAAGGTGTTAAGTGACAATTTTTGTGTTGGATTGATATTGTTTCGATTTCCTGAATTTGAACTTGCCTGTTTCATGTGCATTGTGATTCTAATTTCTACCCATTTAAATTGATTCACATATTTCATAAATAAATGCTAGTTAACAATGTTAGTGATGTTGTCATTACATTGTTAATACATAAAAGGCAGAAGTCAACTATGAGAGCAGTGCAGCACAGCAAGAAAAAAATTGAATGGAATCAAACCCCAAGAACTGAATCAGATTGTGAGATTTCAAGTGATTCGCAGTATTACGGGATGTTTTTGTGTGTGTTTCAGATGGTGGAGCTGTCTAAAGCTCAGGATATTGAGGCTGGTGACGGCACTACATCAGTGGTGGTGATTGCTGGATCTCTTCTTGATGCCTGCGCTAAACTGCTGCAGAAAGGTAAGCTTGAGTTACATGAAATCTTTATACAATATGCAACATGTTAGTTATGAGCTGCACATTAAAGGGATAGAATTTTCTCAAAAATGAAAATTCTGTCATCAATTACTCGCCCTCCACTTGTTTCAAACATTTAAGACTTTCTTTCTTCCGTTGAACACAAAAGTAGACCATTTGGAGAATGTTGGTAATCAAACAGTTGACGGTACCCATTGACTTCCATAGTGTTTTTTTCCGTACTGTAGAAGTTAATGGCTACCGTCAACTGTTTGGTTCCCAACATTCTTGAAATTATTCTTTTTTGGGTTAAGCAGAAGAAAGAAACAACCTGAGGGCGAGTAAATGTTGATAGAATTGTGTGTGAACCATCCCTTTAAATTCTAATCGATTCAAAGCATATTCTGCAATGAATCCTTTGATACAGTGAACAGATCTTTGACAGCCATTTTCAACCATTTAGGGCTGGGACACTTTTTTTTTTTTTTTTTAAATATATATTTCTTCATTTGTCGTAGTTATGTTTATTTGACAATAAATTCAGCATGATCTTTCTGCTCTGTTTTTCCTGCCAGGAATTCACCCAACTATCATTTCCGAGTCCTTCCAGAAGGCCGTAGATAAAGGTGTGGAGATCCTGATGTCCATCAGTCAGCCGGTGCAGCTCAGTGACCGAGAGACTCTTCTGAACAGCGCCACCACCTCGCTCTGCTCTAAGGTGGTGTCTCAATACTCCAGCCTCCTCGCGCCCATGAGCGTCGACGCCGTCATGAAAGTCATCGACCCCGCCACCGCCACCAGCGTAGATCTTCGCAATATCCGCATTGTCAAGAAACTCGGGTGAGACGCAGGATAGAATTTAAATATTGGGCTGCACACATTTGTAGTTTCTCTTTGCAAAGCAAATTCATTGCTGTGTTTGTGTGCGCAGAGGGACCATTGATGACTGTGAGATGGTGGATGGTCTGGTGTTGACTCAGAGGGTGGTGAACACTGGAGTGTCCCGTGTGGAGAAGGCCAAAATCGGCCTCATTCAGTTCTGCCTGTCCCCGCCTAAAACTGATGTATGTGATCATGCTTTAAACTGATATATAAAATTAGCCATTGGTGTTCAGGGTTAATGGGTTTGTGTGATGCTTCTGTCGGGACAGATGGACAATCAGATTGTGGTGTCGGACTACGCTCAGATGGACCGTGTGCTCCGGGAGGAGAGAGCTTACATCCTCAATCTGATCAAACAGATTAAGAAGGCCGGCTGCACTGTGCTGCTCATCCAGAAATCCATCCTGAGGTACAAAATCACTACAAAACGCCATCACACTGTCACTGTTTAAGTTTAATCTTAAATATAAGCTAGTTAAACTATATAAATATTGTTACAGAACATTTTATATCATATATAGAATATATTTTATGTATGTGCATATATATAAACAAAATTGTTTTATGTTATAAACCGTAACTTAAAGGGATAGTTTTTATTTGTATGTTAAATTATGTATTATGAAATGTATCAGGCATCTGTCAGAGGTTCTCATGGTGTTTGTGATTGCTCTTTCAGAGATGCTCTGAGTGATCTGGCCATTCACTTCCTGAATAAGATGAAGATCATGGTGATCAAAGACATTGAGAGGGAGGACATTGAATTCATCTGCAAGGTATGACCAGCAGATCCTGCACTGTCATGAAACTATTAAATGTTTTATTTTTCTTTTATGATGCATATGAGTGTTAAGTTTGTCTGATATCTAATAATAGTGCCTGTCAAACTTAAGTCTTTTTCTTCTCTCCCATCAGACTATTGGCACCAAACCTATAGCTCACATTGACCAGTTCACTCCAGAGATGCTGGGAACTGCAGAGCTAGCAGAAGAGGTTAGCCTGGACGGATCTGGCAAACTAGTGAAGGTAACCTACATTTTATAACCCAGATGCATCTGCATGCATCTCCAGCTGAACATGTTTTGTTTTCTCATGCATACAGGACGAGGAACATAATTTACGAATTGATATTTGCTTAAGCAGTTATTTATTGACAGATACTCCAGGTGCAGAGATGCATGTTCTGGATAATGACAGCAGTGTTTGATTTGTGTTTGTAGATCACAGGATGTGTAAATGCAGGAAAGACGGTCAGTATTGTCGTCCGTGGTTCCAACAAACTAGTGATTGAGGAGGCAGAGCGATCCATCCATGATGCCCTCTGCGTCATCCGCTGTCTGGTCAAGAAGAGGTAACAAAGCTCGCAACAGACACATTTCTCAACACAAAATAATTATTATTAATCATAAGCTGAATAAATTGGCTGATATTTGACTATTTCCAGCTGTGGCATGATTTGGTAACAGTTGCATTAAAGGAATAGATCACCCCAAAATGAAATTTTGCTGAAAATTTACTCACCCTCAGGCCATCCAATATGTAGATGAGTTTGTTTCTTCATGGGAACAGATTTGCAGAAAAGTAGCATTTCATCACTTGCTCACCGAAGGGTCCTCTGCAGTGAATGGGTGCCGTCAGAATGAGAGTCCAAACAGCTAAAAAAAAACATCACAATAATCCACAAGTAATCCACACCACTTGCAAAAAGCACTTGTTTCCAGCTAAAATAGGAGTCTTCTTTCCATAATGTTTTCTCCAGTGGAAAAAGTAGTCTGGTCTGAATCAGGAGAGAAATGTGCACAGATCAAGCACCGTTTACCAGCCAAAACAGTTCTAAACACATATGTGGGTTTATTTTGATGTGAGAGGACAACAGTGATTTACTGGAGGAAGCGTTATTATTAATTTTGAACTGGTATTTTGGCCAGAAGAAATGGTTTGAATTTAAAACGCCTCAATTATAGTTTCTTACAAACACACAGCTTTTCAAGTCAAGTCATTAATTGATGGACTGGAGTGGTGTGGATTATTGTGATGTTTTTATCAGCTGTTTGGAGACTCATTCTGACGGCACCCATTCACTGCAGAGGACCCTTCGGTGAGCAAGTGATATAATGCTTCATTTCTCCAAATCTGTTCTGATGAAGAAACAAACGCATCTACATCTTGGCTGGCCATTTTCAGCGATTTGTTTTTGGGGTGAAACCTTTCAGGTCTTGTAGTCAGTAGAAGCTGTTTGCTAACTGCTCCTGCTCCTGTTCGTCTGCAGGGCCCTGATCGCTGGCGGTGGAGCGCCAGAGATTGAGCTGGCGCTGAGGTTGGCAGAATATTCCCGCAGTCTGGCCGGCATGGAGGCGTACTGTGTGCGTGCGTACGCTGATGCCCTCGAGATCATTCCCTCAACTCTGGCAGAGAACGCTGGTCTTAATCCCATCTCCACGGTCACGGAGCTGCGCAACAGACACGCACAGGGAGAGAAAACGGCCGGGATTAACGTCCGCAAGGTGTGACTTTCAACCAATAGTTCTCAGTAGTGCTGCATACTGACAAAACCCTCCAAAAATGTAATGCGTCTTTTGGTCTCTCAGGGTGGGATCTCTAACATCCTGGAGGAGCTGGTTGTTCAGCCTTTGCTGGTCTCCATCAGCGCACTCACCCTCGCCACTGAAACGGTCCGCAGCATCCTCAAGATTGATGATCTCGTGAGTGATTTTCTATGTCTAATAAGTATATGAGTATTTAAAGGACCCTAAAATTAGCACTGATGTTGACTGTAAATACACAAGCATTAATGACTCATCTCTTCTGCAGGTGAACACGCGATAAAGTGAATGTGATTAGTGAAGGAAGATCCAACCCCACGCTAGCACCCCGATAAGACCAACTGATCTGTCGCTGTATGTTGCTGTTACCCTGGAGTAATTTAATAAAACGTTTTTTTTTGACACGGTAACTCTTGTCTTTTGTTGTTATTTGGCTTTGATATACATGGTCCATGTAGTAACTTATTTACATAGTGCATGTCGAGGTCAGTGTATTAGTGCATGCCAGTAAGTTTAGTCTTGTTAGCTAATCGTCTTATCTGATCAGAGACAGGGCTCTGCTCCAAGGCCTGAGAAAGTCTGAAATCAAGATCTGACGATTCGCACTTGTAATCAACAACCTTGTGAGTTAAAACCCGGTTTTGCATTGTTTTTTTTTTTAAGATATAAAATAATACACCAGAATGGAAAACAGGATCACAGTTTTTGCCTAATTTGGCCTAAAGCAATAAACTTGTATTTCCCATATAGATCAAAGCAGAATTTTATTTATTTTTATTTTTTTAATAACTTACTACTGTATCAGGGTTGACGAATGCAGTTAATACAATGCTACAATTTGTGTTAACACCGATAAAATTACGATCCGTAAATTTCATTTCCTGGGTGTCTGTGTCATGGACTATTCTATTTTTATTTTATTTTTTTAATTAATGTTTTCCGCAGCCAAGATGGTCCAGTTCAGTTTTATATTATGATTTTGTTGAATACAGATATATAAGATAATTGGAGGTGGAATTTGCCAAAATTAGCACGTTTGGGTGTGATATGCATTTAAAACCAGCTAGATTAATTTTTTTTAACATGTATTTACTGTAATATAATGTAATTGGAAATCAGTTTGTACACTAGCCATGGAAAATACCATCTGATTTCTTGGTTTCAAATTTAAATGGACATATAATTAATAATAATAATAATAATAATGGAAGGGAAGTCGTGGGAAACAAAATGCCATGCAAATGTTTTAGGGCATATCTAATTATGTTTTGGTTATTGATCATTTTTTATTTGTTACTTTAACTATTTATTACTACAATCGATATGGTCAGAATTGACATTATCTGATGATTTTGTTGAATACAGATAGAGCTGTGAAGTCAAGACCTTTGAGGTAGAACAGGCCTGAGAACAAAACCAGTCTTAAGTCGCTGGGGTATATTTGTAGCAATAGCCAACAATACATTGATTGTATGGGTCAAAATTATCGAATTTTCTTTTATGCCAAAAATCATTAGGATATTAAGTAAAGATCGTGTTCCATGAAGATATTTTGTAAATTTCCTACCGTACATAAAGCAAAACTTTTTGACTAGTAATATGCATTGCCAAGGACTTAATTTGGGCAACTTAAATGGTGTGAATTTCTCAATATTTTTTTTTTTTTTTGCACCCTCAAATTGCAGATTTAGTTGTATCTCGACCAAATAGTGTCCCATCCAAATAGTGTCCCATCCTAACAAACCATACATCAATGGAAAGCTTATTTATTCAGTTTTCAGATAATGTGAAAATATGGACCCCTGTGACTGATTTTGTTGCCCAGGGTCACATATTTTGTTGTGGCCATCGTATATTTTAAGTGTTTAAAACTAGCGAAGGTTAGATTATTATTATTATTATTATTTTAATGTAATCAATTTGGACATCCATTTGAACAGCACTGATCAAAAATACCATCTTCTTTTTATGTAAATAAACTCAAAAATAAACCGTTGGTGGCGGTTTTATACGTGCGCGTTCCCGCGGCTGAGCGTCACTGCGGCTTCCCGACGCTACGCGCGGTCGTCAAGGAGACCTGTCAAAGAAGCGGTCAGTCGGTCATTCATTTATTTGAATCTAGTAGTTTGGAGAGAGAGGCGGATATGAAGAAGTCTCACCGCACTAATGTCCTGGTGATGTCCTGTCTGAAGACGCCGGTGGATCCGCACACTAAAGTCCCGTTAGCTCAGTATGAGAGGGAGCGATCGCTGCCCGCGCTCACGGACAACAGGCACTATGAGAAAGAGGTGACAAAAGCTAATAAACTGCTTTTCCTATCGATTAAACTATCAAGAGAGAGCCCTTTTTAAGATTACTAATAGTTTTGCACTTGTGCATACCATATGGAGATACTTTAGACGTATTACAAAAAAACAACAACCCCTAATTACGACGTTTTCAGTAAATATCTTTCTGACAGTGTACGTTGTTTGGGTTTAAACATGATTTTAAAAATACTACATTGAAAACAATAGTTGTGTAATACACTAGAAGTGGTTAAACAGCTCACTAATGATGATGAAGAGGAAGGATTAAGCTATTAAACTCTTATGGCCTGACATGATGAAAAGTTCAGTAAGCATGCTATCCTAATCTTGAAGTAAATCAGTAGGCTTCTGTAGTTGTGGTGATGATTTGCAGTTACTTAGGTATGCTAAATATAGCTAAATTATTCATACATTTGCAAAATGTGCAATACATGTCCTTATTTAGCTCTATAAAGGTGTGTAATGTAGTGCTGGTTTCATGTCGAGTGCGGTGAAGAACCGTGAGACAGTCTCCTGTATGAATGAAGAACACAATCTGCCATCTGGCCTTAAAGCTGACAGACCTGCAGATTAACAGCTTACACACAGAGAGACTCATCTTGTTACACACACGACTACTGACCACACACACAACTGATTTCCAGACAGGAATTTCCCAAAAAGGAGTGTGACATGAAAACACTGGGCTTTTAACTAACACTACTTGATTTCACCATATAAACACTGTTTTTTGGTCAATCAAAGCATTGAAATCTTAAAGAATTGTACCGATTAAGTATCTTAACCTATGATGTGGATTACAGTGAAAGTATCATTGTTTTCACTGTGTGTATCTTCATAGATGGAGTACGACTCTGGATCTGAGCTGGTGACTGATGACCCTCCTGCTAAAGATAGCAATGCACTGCTGATCAAAGACTACCACGTGACGGGCGATCACATCGATCTCAGGGAGTTCTACTTCTCAAACCAAGAGTACTACCGTAAACTAGAGCAGCTGAAGAAGGCTCATCTCCAAACAATGGCCGAACTCGAACTCATGTATCGCAAGAAACTGGACCTCAAGGGGGTGAGCGCTTCGGACAACACTGATCGGACCAATCTGTGAGTTTATACATAAAAATATTTTATTTTTCAAATCACAAACATTTCTTTGCTTTTATGAACTGAAATTATTCTAGGTATGCACTACTGTTCAAAAGTTTGTGAAAGATCTCTCTTATTTTTACCAAGGCAACAGATTACAATTCAAAATAACTGTTTTCTTTCAAAATGCAGTTTATTCCTTTGATGGCAAAGCTGAATTTTCAGCATCATTACGTCAGTTTTCATGTATCATTCTAATATGCTGAATTGCTGCTCAAGAAACATTTCTGATCATTATCATCAATGTTGTGCTACTTTATATTTTCTGTGGAAACAGTGATACTTTTTTTCAGGATTCTTTGAATAGAAAACTCAAAAGAAGAGCATTTGTTTAAAATATAAATATTTATAAATATCTTTACTGTCACTTTTGATCAATGTAATGCATCCTTGCTGAATAAAAGTCATATTTTTTTTAAATAAAAATTACTTACTAACCCCAAACATATAAACAAGTGCAGAACATTCCTTCATTTTTTAAAAAAAATATCTTTATTGCTTTTAACTCTACATAACAAAAAGTGACAAAAACACAAACTTTCAACATAAATGCTCTTATACATTCACATGCAACAGTCAACAGGTTACAATATATATATATATATACAAAGAATATACATATATACATATACACAAGTACCCATAAAAACACAAATGCATACATACTCATACAGTAAATATTAAAAATAATCAAACTATACAATAAAATTAAATAAATAAAGGCATCCTATTACAAAATATTTCCAGTGTTCATTTTCTCCTACATATCTTCTATTATCTCTTCAAGTGTATCCCCATTGTTTTCTTTTTCTAAAAACACCATAAAAGGGTTCCAAGCATATTCAAAAACCTTACTTCTGCCATTAATAATATATGTTATTTTCTCCAGTGACATATTCATTGCCATTTCCTTAAGCCACCTCTCTATACTTGGTGACTCCAAATTTTTCCAATGAAGCGCTATAAGTCGTTTAGCTTGTAAACTGCACATTTCGACAAATATATATTCTCTTCTTCTCAATTTTAGATTACTAGAATATAGATGTAATATGAACATTTTTGGTTCAAGAGGGATAGTGACATTGATTATTTTATCTATCATACTCTGCATTCCTTTCCAGAATTTCAGGATCTCTTCACACTCCCATACACAATGAAAGAAAGTACCTTTACACGAAGAACATTCCTTAAATTTAAACGGAAATGAAAAGATTATTAACATTATTTTTTTTTGTTAAATAGTTCCCCACAAGGAAGGAGTCCAGTGATAACCAGCAATCTGAAAAAAGCCCGATCTGCTCTGGAGCTGCGGCGAGCTTCAGATCTTTCTGACCTGTCTGATGAAGAGTGCAATGCTGACAATGGCAACTCCGAGAAAGGCCTTCAGATCTCGCCCAAAGAGCATATCAAGAACATGTGGCAGGACTTCAGCGTGCATAAGCTTTCTCCACCTCAAAGGCACCTGTTTTCATCCTCACTGCAGAGCTTGCCTACTGACTGCCAGGCTGCTAGCAAACTCAAGGGTAGGACCAAGGGTCCACGGCTAAAAAAACACAAGCAAATGGTAGACGAGGGTTGGCATCCGAGAGTAACAGTCCCCAAGCCTTTCCAGATGACCCTTCGTGAAGCAGAACGCCGCAAGAAGGGCATAAAATCACGTTCGGAGATGGAACAAGAGAACGCGGATCTCCGACGCCAGGTGGAGGAGCTCACCGAGAGCCAGAGGAAGTTCCACGCCAGTCCAGTGCCTGCGCATGTGCACCTCCCGCTGTACGAGCAGCTGCAGGAGCGCGACGAGGAGCGCCGGCGGCTTCATCGTCTCCACACCTCACAAAGACCCTTCAGCTTCCTGGAGCGTGAACGGCTGAAGAGAGAGCAGAAGGAGGCCAAGCTCCGTGAGGAAATGCTCAAACACGCCCTAGAGGAAGAGGAGAGGAGGAAATGCCCCTTCAAGGCCAAACCCATCCCACGGGCGGTGAAGGAGGCCGCGTCGGGCGAGCAGCAGAAGGAGGAGGAGCTCTACAGGGCCATCAAGATGCAGATGCGGGCGAGAGAGTTGCTTCACTGCGCGTCCATGCCTCCTAGCATGCTTGCGCGGCAGCTTAGCGAGAAACAGGTGCACAAACCCGCCCAGGATGAAGAGCAGACACACAGACCCAAGATCAACACCGAAGTTCCAGACTTCGACGGCAGCTACAGGAGGTTTCGGAAGCAGCTGGCGAAGTGCAAAGAAGTGAGGCCCGTGACAGCGTGTGAACCCTTCCAGCTGCGCACGGCTAATATCACCTCACACAAAGAGCGCATCATGGCGGATATCGAGGCAGAGATAAAGAGCCCAAGACTGTCACGCTGGCCGTTCATGACCCCACCTGCTCTCTCTCCCAGAACGCCCTCGTCATCCCTTTGCTCCTCTCTGTCTGGAAGCCAGGAATGCTTGTCTGCTAAAATCACAGATGCAGCCAAGAAACGGCAAGAAGCTGTGAGGTAACTGTGATGCCCAGCCCTGGTTTAAACCCTCACCCTTCTAGAACTTTCCAAGTGAAGTCCTGTGTCTCCAGCTTTTTGGAATTGCAACGCAGGAATGTGACTTTCCCTGCCAGTGTGTCTCCCATTAATAACTCCCTCAACAGTAGAAGACCTCACTGGGAATGTTGTTGATGCTCCTCAAACCTTTTGCTGCCTTCAAGTCCTTGTGGGAGGTTGAATGAATTCAAGATATTTCAGTCAAAATGAAATGGAAGTGTTAAGTAAATTCTTATTTATTTCTACTATTCACTTCCTGACAAAGACTGTTTTTAGCTCTAATACAAAGGCTGAATTAAAAATAGTATACTACACTCTTATATAGTTTCCAAAAGGTTTTTTTTTTTCGCAGTGATACCATAGAAGATCATTTTTTGGTTACCCCAAAACTTTTTCTCCCCACTTTAAAGAACAATTTGTGTAATAGAAATGCTGCATGGATTCTTAATGGAAAAATCGATGCCAATAAAGAATCTTAATTTTTAAGAGTGTAGATTACTACTCTTACTAAAGTGTGCAACAGTTGGGTTCCGGAAGTAAAAATACCATTCATTTTCTCTATAGGGCAGGAGTGTCTAGTCCTGGTCCGTGAGGACCAATGTCCTGCAGAGTTTAGCTCAAACTTGGCCTAACAAAATAACAAACTGGTAAGGGTAGTATTCTAGTATGCTATTCTGAGTTCAGCCAACATGACGAGCAAATGATATGATGGAAAATACAGAGGCAACATGTAGTGTTGTCATGCTAGCCTGTCACTTCATAATCCAGATAAATGCATAGTATTTCCTAGCAAGCTTTAGAGCTCTCCATCAAAAGTCCACAAAATGTAAACAAATTAAACTGTAAAGTGAACATTTGCAATAAAAAACATAATTATTACTAACATCAATTTGCTCTTACACTTTAATTGACACTCCCAACTTGAAAATTTGGCACTCAAAAAATGAATGAGTTTCCCACTAGTAATATGATATTTTGGTGGCACTGACGTGTGTGTATACTAAAAAATGTGATTATTGTGACATGACTTGAAGGCAGCACCTGTCCATTGTGCCCAAACCCTGTCCCTGCTGGCTTACCGTAGCATCACCCCATTAGAGGAGTCCCTCCTTCATAAAGTTCAGGTCTGACCGCTCTTTACCCCTATGAGTAGAAAAGTTCTTGAGCAGAGAAAGCGGGCAGAAGAAGAGGAGGAGAAATGGAAGGAGAAGCAAAAACAGAGAGAGAAGAAACTACAAAAAGTGATCACAAAGCGAGCCCAGGCGAACGACCCGCACGTGACCCTGGCCCAGACACGGCCGTCCAAACTAAAAGAGTTCAGGTAAAGCAATTACACTTTTCATATGATTCTTCGTTTTCCTCAAACAACACTTTTAAAAGTAAAGGTTCTTTATTGGAATGGATGGTTCAGTGACATACATGGAACCTTACCATTCCACAAAAAGGTTCATAGATTATAAAAATATCCTTCACAAAAAAAATCACAGAAAGGTTCTGTAGGGAAACATGGTTCTTCTATTGTATTTCTATGAAAACTCCCTTTTAGAACCTTTATTTTAAGAAGTGCATGAAGATTGCTTGCATATAATATCTATCTATCTATCTATCTATCTATCTATCTATCTATCTATCTATCTATCTATCTAATTATTATCATTATTATTATAAATGCTCATATACATGTGCACGTGGGAACAGGAAACAAGATCTTCAGAGACAAAGAGAGTACCGGGAGGAGATAAGAGAAATCCAGGAAAGAGTGAAGGGAAGACCTCTGTTACTGGAACAGGTAGCACAGGTTAGTTTTTTATTTTAATTTTTTTAATTTGTAATTTATTTTGGTCTTTTTTCATTTTTGAAAATGTTATTTTTACTCAGGAAAAGAGAGGACATGCGTCTCTGCTAGAAATGTTGATGGTGATGATAATGCAAAGATCTCTTTCTCAGATGAATGCTAAGAGAGCAGCAGAAAAGTTCTACTCTGACACTTTGCATGGATGTGGTCTGAGTGAATCCTTTATCAGCAGTAAAGCTCCGAAAAGTTTGAAACACAGACAGACTCCAAGCCCCGCCCATTCCGGCAGCCAAACTCCACCTACATACAGGTATAAAAGTCAATAGGCCTCTATTCTGTCATACATTTTAAAGTGTATTAAAAGAAACACTTCTTCCAAAAATGAAAATACTGCTAATTTTGCACATTTGAAACCATTTGTCGCAGCGTGTCTGAGTTGTTTTCATTCATTCTTTTATAGTAAAAACAGGAATGAAGATAATGAGGAACTTCCAGATCTGCAGGATGCCCTTCTCGATGACTATGCAGATGATTATGAGGAGTATGACAATGACATGGAGGCAGAACACATGGACAGAGATGAGGACGACAGACACAGTGAATGTCATGACACTGATGAGGAAAAGGGCAACGATGAAGGACACTCATATCATGACAAGCTGGATTTTGATGATGATGATGAACAGGATGAGCGTTATAAAGATGATGACATTATCAGTAAGCACAGCCAGAGCAGCAGGGGTAGTGAAAGTAAAAACAGTCACCATAGCGACAGGAGCAGAACAGGTAGTATTAATTAGGTGACAAAGTGACAAAGAAAAACAGGAAGATCAGAAACGTGATCATTAGCTTTATTCTGCATATTTACTTTGTTTTTAGACCAAGCAAACCTCAGTAGCAAATTGTTGTTGGATTTATGTGTGAGAGAGAAAATCTCACAAACCTTGACAGTTCACCCGAAAATGAAAATTATGCCGTCATTTGCTGCTGAAAACAAAATAAGATATTTTGAAGAATGTAGATAACCAAACAGGTCCCACATTCTTCAAAATATCTTCTGTGTTCCACAGGAGAAAGAAACTCGTACAGGTTTGGAACAACTTGAGGGTAAATAAATAATTTTTCATTTTTGGGTGACCTATACTGATAAATACTGATGAGATGTCCTGAAAAGCAGGACAAAACAGTAAAAAGCACATTTTGGTGATTTCATTTATGCAATGGTGAAAAAAAAAGAAAAAAAAAAAGGCCTACATGTGGGGGGAATGCACACACACAAAAAAACGTGTTCGGTATTCGGCCCAGTTTCATTTTGTTCGGCTTCGGCTTGAAGGTAAACAAATAATTTTTTATTTTTGGGTGACCTATCCCTTTAAGAACCTGTCCAGATCACATTTCACCATAAAAAAAAAAAAAAAATTAAATAAATAATACAGAGCACTGAGAATCACATAATAACTCAATACAAATAAAGGGGGAAATAGATAAATAAAAAAATGATATAAAGTATATATTATTCTAAGAGCAATGGGAATTTTAAGGGGAAATGTGCTGAATTATCAAAAAAAAAAAAAAAAAAATGCTGCAATGCAACTGATCATAATAAGCGTAAAAATTTCTTAAAGCAAAGTATAATTTCCTTTTTTTAATTTTTAGTTTGAGGCAGAATGTGGCCTGGACAAGTTTACATGGCATTCACTCAATATACAGGAACGAATGTAGTATAAATATGTGGAAATAAATGCCTGTCCACTATCATATATATTTAACAAAGGGCCAAAAACGCAGTATTATTTAATATTTTACAAATTAAATGAGTGCGTTTGTATATGCAACGAGAGGAAAAATAACTTAATATGTGAAAATAAACTTTATTATTGCAATTTTTTTGTTTAATCACTTCTTTTCATACTTCGTGAATATAAATACGAGCATATAAAACATTTCACACATGAGCCACGGCCTAAAAATACACATCATGGCCAGTTACTGTTTGTACTACACAGGCAACATCTCAGTAATTTTCCATGCTCCACGCGGTCCAGCCCACAACACGCTCACCGCTGTGATACAAAACCCGCCTCACACATGAGACCAAGGGCGAAAGACGCGCTGGGCGGGGTCGATCCTGACTGACGGCACCTCTACCCAATCACATGCGTGCACGGCTTCCGCGTTGCTCTCTCCGACCAATCAGCTGCAGCGGAGGGCGTGGCCGCAGTCCGAATTTTACGCGGCGCTATGGCGTGAAAACTAAACCGAGATGGAATATGCCAGTCTGAACCGGTTTCAACCGGTCTTGCGTGTGATGCATGAGACTACAGAGGAGCAGGGTCACAGTCTCTCGCAGATATCTGCTTTCAAAACAACGGCTTTTCTGCAGTAGACAAAAGAATAAACTAACGATTGGTTTGATGCTGTTGTTATAAAACGGAATGAGTAGTTAAAGCGAGCTGTAAACCGTCATACAGAGAGACAGATGAACTAACACGAGCTGCTGACTGAAAGAGGACCTGGACTCACTTACTGAAGACAATAATTAAAAATAACACCGACATTGAGTGTTTTGGGGGGTTTTCATGTATCGTTTGTTTCGCACTATAGTGTGTTTGGGCTATACAGTGAGGTAACCAGCTAGTTAGCATTTGAAGTGAACTTGCTAGATGCTCAGATTGCATTTTGAATACACACGCTATCCGTGTAAAATGAGATAAATACGCTGGGCATTTTGTTTTGTTTTTTTTACCTCACGTCTTGATCTTTTGACGCGACGCACGTTTCCAGGACACTTAACCTAGTTGGTGATTCCCAAACCACGTTAGCATTCTTGTTTTTTTTTTCCATCGAGAAGGAGTTTTGGTTAAAACAGGTAAGTTAAAGGTTGTTCTTGAGGTGTTTGGTGAAACGGTTATCTCCTATAAGTGTTATCTACTACAATAAGCGAGTTGAAAGCAGTGCTAGTTTGCTGACACACTGCTAGTGTTGTCCAGAAACGAAAACGCGTTTTGTTCCTCGTCGCTGCCCGTAACTACAAGGCGCTCAAATAGAGTTCATGTGGGCTGCTCTCTAAAGTTTAATCAGTGTATATGCAGATTTGTTGACTCAAATGCGTGTTTAGTCTTTGTGTTTTTCTAGCTGTAGAAGGAACATGCGTTAAACTGCCATGTTAGCACATTTTAGAAGCGTTTAACTAGTAATACTAGCTGTTGTACTCAGCAAAACTGTCATTATAGGTTGTATTTCAGCGCAACTGCATGTTAAGTGCACCCACGTGGTTTGAGCCTCCGGTTTGGTGTCTGACTTTTAGCATCAGAGATCATTCTGGTTGAACAGCTAGTAAACTGTTAGGATGGATGGTCACATAAGTGTCACTATTGATGTTTGCTAACTAAAAGATGTTGTCCGTCTTGTCTTGCAGCTCTATGCCGGCAGACATGACCATGTTGGCGGATCACACAGCACGGCAGTTGCTGGACTTCAGTCAAAAGCTAGACATCAACCTGCTGGACAATGTTGTCAACTCCATGTACTATGATGTGGGATCCCAGGTATGAGTCGAAATCCAAGACAGTTCTGAAGTTTTGATCGCACTCAATTTGTTATTTGGTGTTTTATCAGACATGTACAGTGCATCAAATGTGGTTTTCGTTGTCATTATTTTAGCAAAGACTGGCACAAGAAGTTCTCACCAACCTGAAGGACCACCCAGATGCCTGGACCAGAGTGGACACTATACTGGAGTTCTCGCAGAACATGAAGACAAAAGTATGTTAACATTAATGTGTTTCCGCATTTAGCCAGCGTATAGAGCCCTGCAATCCGTGAGCATTTATTCTGCCACGCTGAACTGATGTTTACTCTTTTTGCTGTTTGTATTGCAGTACTATGCCCTTCAGATACTGGAGACCGTGATCAAAACGCGCTGGAAGATTCTTCCTCGAAACCAGTGTGATGGTGAGGGACTGTAAGACTTCAGTCTGAACATTAGCACACACTGACCTTGGTGTTTATGGAAGATTTATTGTACACCTTCACATTGTATAACTCTGCTGTCATGTGAAATCCTGATGACTCTTTAAGAAATGCACAAATAACTGACGTCTCTTTCTCTGTCCACAGGAATTAAAAAGTATGTTGTTGGGCTGATTATTAAGACTTCCTCTGATCCCAACAGCGTAGAGGTAATAAAAAAATGCTTCAGCTGTTTAGCATTATTTCTAGAATTTGTACCATTTAAAATACTTGAAATTAGATTTAATTTTCATATTTTTCAGTTTAATTTTAGTTCGTTTTGTAGTTTTTAACTAACTTAAAAAAACAAAAAAAAGAGACGTTGTCTTGGCAATTAACTGAAATAAAATGTTTATATTTTTACAAATATTTTTTTCTTATTTTATTTTGCTTGGTGTTTATTTTACTTGAATTAATTACTACATTTCAGTCAGTTAGTTACAACTAAAACTGTTAAAAACATTTTTGTTAATTGAAGTACAATAAACTGTTAGGGTTTTTGGATTTTTTTATTTTTTTTTAATGTCTACATTAGTTTTTATTCATTTTTATTCAAGTTTTAGTTAATGAATTAGTACTTCAGCTTAAACTAAATGAAAATCAGGGATGCACCGAAAGAAATTCTTGGCCGAAGCCGAACAAAATGAAACTCTGGGCCAAATACTGAACATTTTTTTTTTTTTTTTTTGCGTTTTTTCCCCCTCCATGTAGGCCTATTTTGCCTTTTTTTTTTTTTTTTTTTTTTTTTCACCATTGTATAAATTAAATAGCCAAAATGTGCTTTTTACTGTTTTGTCCTGCTTTTCAAATAAAAATAAAAAAAATCAATTACAAAACAATTTTAAAATATGTACTTAACACTGAACATTTCCAACATTCTGTCAGAGATTATACCAACAAAGCACAATTTAACTTAAAATTAATAAGTTAGTAAAATAATATTTTTTTGGCCATTTTTGAGACCCCCTTCTTGAATCAGGCATGTATTTTTTACTATACAAATAAATGCAGCCTTGCTGAGCAGAAGAGACTTCTTTTAAAACATTAGAATATATTACAGATCCCAATTTGAACACTATGTGTGAATGTTATAATAAATGTATAGAGCTGTTGTAGGATAATTATTATTATCATTATTATTCTTATCTTTTTTATTTTATTTTACAGAACAAAATTACAATACTAACATTTATGCATGTTGATGGAGTTGTTGCTTCTTAGATTTTATTTTGGCAGAAACCCACAGGAAGACCTCAGTGCTTCTGTTTTTTTTGACAACAGCATGCAGATATTTAAATGATTCTCATTATGAATTTGGGAAGATGTTTGTTGCACTTATCACATTGTCAAATGCCTTTATAAAAATGTTACAGTGTTAACAGTGCTTTAGCGCAGATTTTCTTAGCGCTTTGGACTTTGAACTCTGGTGCCGCGAGCTCATGCAGCGCTGTTTATACTGCAGTTTATTGACTAATCGTTTGAGGCCACTTCGCGATTTCAATCATCTGAGTAACCGGCAACAACCACCCCTTCCTCTTTTCATCGGAGACATGAGATGCAGCACTAAGCAGTCTCTCGCTGTCAGTGCTTCGTGCTTGTAATGATTTTTGCTTGTAATGGTCATTGTTCGGTACAATTTATTCGGTCTTTTTTTCGCTTATTTCGGCCAAACACGGAAAGATATATATTTTTTTGTTGCTATTTTCGGCCGAACAATTTCGGTTGCTGAACATTCGGTGCATCCCTTATGAAAATGATATGAACTGAAATAAAGTTTTTTTTTTTTTTTTTTCTTAATGTTGATTATATTTCCATTTAATTAGTCAATTTCAATCAGTTGGTTACAACCAAAATATATATAAAAAAAAAACATTTTCATTAATTTAAATAAAATAACTGAAATAAAACCAACTTTAAACTATTTTATTTTATGTAGCATTCAGTTAATTTTCTAGTTAACTTTAACCCTGATTAGTACTAGTTATTTAACTGAATGTACCGTGTTGACTTGTATTTGTACTCTTACAGAAAGAAGGGGTTTACATAGCAAAGCTCAACATGATCCTGGTGCAGGCAAGTGTGTTTTCAGGAAAATCTATAGTCATGATATTGTGAGAGTGAAGGGCTTATTGATTTATTGCTGTTGGTGTCTTTATGTTTGTGTGTAGATTCTGAAGCAGGAGTGGCCAAAGCACTGGCCCACGTTCATCAGTGACATTGTGGGAGCAAGTCGCACCAGCGAGAGCCTGTGTCAGAACAACATGATCATCCTGAAGCTCCTCAGTGAGGAGGTGTTTGACTTCTCCAGCGGGCAGATGACTCAGGTCAAAGCCAAACACCTGAAGGACAGGTACACATGACCTGTAACACATGTGACAGTTGCAAACTTTGCAGGGTGTGGTTGGCAAAATAATTGTGGTGATATTTGCTCAACCTTTCCCTATTTTTTTCTTTTTGCAGTATGTGCAACGAATTTTCCCAAATCTTCCAGCTGTGCCAGTTTGTCATGGTATGTTGCAGGCATATTACAGTGTTAGTGTTTTTATAGTGTTTTTTTGTTTTTAGTGTTGAAGGTATAGTTCACTCAAAAGTTTAAATTTGCTGAAAATGTACTTAAAGGGATATAGTTCACCCAAAAATGAAAATTTGATGTTTATCTGGTTACCCCCAGGGCATCCAAGATGTAGGTAACTTTGTTTCTTCAGTAGAACACAAACGAAGATTTTGCAGTCTGTCAGTCATATAATGGCAGTCAATGGGCTCCATGGCTTTTAGAGAAAAAAAATAAACACACAGACAAAACCTAATTAAACCCTGCAGCTCGTGACGATACATTGAGGTCTAAAGACACAAAACGATCTGTCTGTGCAAGAAACTGAACAATATTTATATCGTTTTTTACCTCTAATCCGCCGCACTGTCCTGAGTGCGGTCACAACAGCCGACACGTCTTCTTGCTTTACGGCAGATCGCAGACTTATCTCTCAAATGGACCATTGGACCTATCTGCAATCTCAATTAGGAGTGTCAATGATCCATTTTCTCTCAAAGCCGTGAGTCCCATTGACTGCCATTATAGGACTGACAGACTGCAACGGTTTGAGTTAAAAAATCTTCGTTTGTGTTCTACTGAAGAAACAAAGTCACCTACATCTTGGATGCCGTGGGGGGTAACCAGATAAACATCAAATTTTCATTTTTGGGTGAACGATCCCTTTAATGTTAAGCCATCCAAGATGTAGATGAGTTTTTTTGTTCATGGGAACAGATCTGGAGAAATGTAGCATTACATCACTTGCTCACCAATGGATCCTCTGCAGTGAATGGGTGCCGTCAGAATGAGAGTCCAAACAGAGTCCAAAAACATCACAATAATCCACAATTTTCACCTTTGGGGTGAACTATTTCTTTGTGCAATTCACTTTATTCATGCCTCTCATTGACTTTGATGCTTTGTACATCAGGAAAATTCCCAGAATGCCCCTCTGGTCCAAGCCACATTGGAGACCCTGCTTCGTTTCCTGAACTGGATTCCACTTGGCTACATATTTGAGACAAAACTCATCAGCACGCTGGTGTACAAGGTAACATGACTTGAGGTCTCTAATTGGAACTCATTTGATTTAGTGAAATTCTGTTGTAGCAGACTGCTGTCACACCTCTTACAAAGGCGCACTGTCATTGGTTCAGCTTGCCATTGCGTAAGAAAGAGAGGGAAATCATTGGAGCGCTGGCTGTTCTTATTGGCTCTCAGCTCAAAGCTTTGTGTCCGAGCTGGTGCTCCAACATTTATAGCCTTTCACTTAGTAAAAATCACTGAGTGTTCCAGAAAGTTTATCATTTGTGTTCTGATTTATTCCACAGTTTCTGAATGTTCCAATGTTCCGGAACGTTACTCTGAAGTGCCTGACGGAGATCGCAGGTGTCAGTGTCAGTCAGTATGAGGAGCAGTTTGTCAACCTGTTCACTCTCACCATGATGCAGCTTAAACAGGTACTTGTACACACACACACACACACACACACACAGGTTGGTTTTTGTGAATTGTGGGACATTCCATATGCATAATGGTTTTTATACTGCACAAACCGTATTTTCTATTGCCCTACACCAACCCTACACCTCACAGGAAACTTTGTGCATTTTTACTTTCTCAAACTCATTCTGTGTGATTTATAAGTCTTTTGAAATATGGGGAAATGTCCTCATAAGTCACCTTCTCCTTGTAATACCCATGTCATTATACAAATTTGTGTCCTTATGTCACAAAAACACACACACACAAACTTTTTCATTTCCTTTTCTTTTGTTTTTTAAATTGAATACTTTTATTCAGCAAGGACACATTAAATTGATCAAATGCGACCATAAAGACATTTATAATGTGACAAAAGATTTCCATTTCAAATAAATGCTGTTCTTTTGGACTTTGTTCTTCAAAGAATCCTGAAATGAATTGTCATAGTTTTACACACATTTTAAGTGTTTTAGACTGTTAGTAATAGGAAATTTTTCTTGAGCAGCAAATCAGCGTTTTAGAATGATTTCTTAAGGATAGTGTGACACTGAAGACTGGAGTAACGATGCTGAAAATTCAGCTTTGCATCACAGAAGTTGCATTTTAAAATTTTACAATACAAATATATTACAGTACAAAAAGGATATTTTAAGTTGTAATCATATTTCACAATATTGCTTTATTTACTGTATTTTTGATTAAAAAAATGCAACCTTGGTGAACATACACTTTTTCAAAAACATTAAAAAAAAAATTGAATGCTAGTGTGACCATATTATGATATCTGTTTGGATGTAGGGATGTAACGATTATAGATTTTTATTGGTACAATTATTGTCTGAGGAATAATCATGGTTTTTCGATTTTTACGATTATGCACTTATTCATTTTACAACATTACTAATGTATCACATGAACACTCATTAGATATTTAAGTGTTATTTATTGCTGTCTTTTGAAACAGAAATGACACTGTAACCAACAATACAGCACAAAATAATAAATAAACAAAAGACAAACAAAAGTTCATCTCTTCCATTGGAATTAAAAAAGGTGACATCTGCTCTGTAATCATCCATGACAGTATTTCACTTTTGAAAATGACAAATGGAAATAGATCACAAAAGTATTTAATGTTTTCAGTTTGTACATTCTTTATATTTTTTGTGGACCTGGGGTAGAGAATTTGGGAAGATGGTGAAAAAAAAATCTTGTTGTTTTTACTTGAATAATACTACAACAGGCATAGTAAATAACAAAGTTAATGAAGTATTATCAATATACAACTAATAACTAATATTAACTTTATTTATCCCACAGTGGAAACTGTTACTAATGATGGAAATAAACTAAAATATTATTGTAATCAACTGCAGTGTTTCCCCTGCCTTTATATTACGGGGCTGGCCCACCCCCTTGGAGGTCAAGCTAATTTTATATATATGCGCACATACACAATTGAGCACACTTCCCACTCGTATTTGTAAATATTAAGCCGCAAAAAGACTATTTAAATATGAATTCTGCATGTCTCTGTGTTATGAATGGCACAGACGAATGGTTTTGTTTACTACTTGTACTGAAGCGCGCGTGACGCTTGCGGTGATATTAACGTCTGCTGCCTCACTAATGAGGACATAAATACATGAACAACATCTCCAGAACTGCTCTGAGAGTCACTTCATGAGCATTTGACTGTTTCATTTGAGTAAAACGATCCTCATGTCATATACACACAGAAATTTAAAGGTTTTCATGGCAACCCGTCAAAATAAAGGTTTGGTTTATCTTGAAGTCATTGCGGCAGAAATAGCCAACAATACTATTGTTCAGTAGAATGTATGTAATAGGCTACTACTAAAATTATTAAAACCTTATTTTTAAGGGATAATCATACAATATTTCTTCGGTGTTTTTAATTGTAATATTAAATCTCCTTTGTTTTCCAAAAAATAAAATTCGTTTAATTTTCATTAATTAAAAGATAAATTAAATTAATGTTTTATGTCTTAAAAATTGCAATACACAATTTCTGAGGGGAAAAAAATCATAGGGCTGTTGTAAGAATAAATTAAACTTGTTTTTATGCTTTCAAATAATTAGACCTGCAAAACACAGAATTTGGTAACAAAACATTTAATAGGGCCCTAAATATGTAATTTTTGTTAAACTTTTAATAAATTGATTTTAAATTGTTCAAGTTTCATGATTTTAATTAGCTAGACATGCTTTTTGATTAATACAATTTAATTTAACCATTAAAAAGGAGTCCAGAATAATTCAAACGGAGTTTAATTTTCCATCCCACCCAAAGCCGAAAACCTAGGAGAACCACTGAACTGTCATCCATATTCATTTTATTAATCTTTATAATAATTCATATGATTTTACATGTGGCCTGAGAAAATCGTGTCTTATTTTGGTTTGTGAGATCGGAGATGGTGCTGCGCATGTATAGAAACATTCAGGAGGACACAAACTTCTTGAACGCTGCACCGCGACTTTTATTAATAAAATAGATCAAATAGCCTTGAGAGACGCACAGACGCAGGTAGGCTAATTCACACAAGCAACGGTCACCTCACTCTTTCTTGATCGAATAATTAAGTAGCTAAATGTTATAATGAATTAATTCAAATAAATGTGATCTTACCACACTATTTCATCTCTTTCTGATCTGAAGTGGGCAGAATGCTGAGCTAACGCTGTAGCTTCGTGTCAGGTGAAAATCGTTCAGTGTACAGCTAGCCATGCATTATCCCTTTTAGCAGCAGTTTTTTACGGCAATATTTAAATGACACCCTGCTCATTTTTGGTGTACCCAAAATGGTCCCACACTATCGACTTCAGGCATTTCTCTGGTGGAAATAAAGCTTCGCTGTTTGGTCCCTCTGTCACAGTTAATCTAATGTGTGTAGTAGCCTCCGTGTCTCTGATAATCATGTCATTTTAAGCTGGTGCACCACTAGTGTAACTTTGCAACAGAAACACTCGGTTTACGCTTTAAAGCGCGGTTAATCGCTGCATCCCTATTTGGATGACTGGCATGCGGGTCCTTGAATTTGACTAATTGAACTTAAAACTTTCACATTATCATTTTGTGATTAGCTTGAGTGTTTCAAAAAATGAAAAACTAGTGAAGAAAACTATAACCCTCATTTACTCAACAGATGCTGCCTCTGAACACAAATATCCGTCTGGCATATTCAAATGGGAGAGACGATGAGCAGAACTTCATCCAGAACCTCAGTCTGTTTCTCTGCACCTTCCTCAAAGAGCACGGACAACTGATAGAGAAGAGACTGAACCTCAGAGAGACGCTCATGGAGGTACACGCACAGTTAAATCTAGAGTAATAGACTGTAAAGTCACACACAGACTCCTAATTGTTTGACTCCCATGTGCTCAGGCTCTGCATTACATGCTGCTGGTGTCTGAGGTGGAGGAGACGGAGATCTTCAAGATCTGTCTGGAGTACTGGAACCATCTGGCCGCTGAGCTCTACAGAGAGAGTCCCTTCTCTACCTCCACCTCTCCTCTGCTCTCAACCAGCCAGCACTTTGACGTGCCGCCCCGCAGACACCTCTACCTGCCTGTGCTCTCTAAGGTCAGTTAGCTGAGCTGTACAGCAGCTCTGCCTCAAAATATTGATAGCTGCACAAAAACTGACTGTGTTCTTGACCCATCTCAGGTACGTCTGCTGATGGTGAGTCGCATGGCCAAACCGGAGGAGGTTCTGGTGGTGGAGAACGATCAGGGCGAGGTGGTGAGAGAATTCATGAAGGACACAGACTCCATCAACCTCTACAAGAACATGAGAGAGACTCTGGGTAATTATTATGGGCTGTTCTCTAACTGAGGGGAAGACGTTGATGGAGAAAGCTTGATAATGATGTGTTTCTCATGTCCAGTCTACTTGACTCATCTGGACTATGCGGATACGGAGCGGATCATGACAGAGAAGCTTCATAATCAGGTGAACGGTACCGAGTGGTCCTGGAGGAACCTGAACACGCTGTGCTGGGCCATCGGCTCCATCAGTGGGGCCATGCATGAAGAGGATGAGAAGAGATTCCTCGTCACCGTCATTAAGGTGTTTATTCATGCATTGGAAATGTTATGTGAAAATGATTGTTCAAATGCAACTGAAATGTTTGCTGTTGCATACTATAACACAAAATATACAGTGTATGCTGCTGTTTTTTTTAATAACAAGTGTTATACTTTTATTCAGCAAGAATGCATTCAGTTCAAATGTTACAGTGAAGATTCTTTCAATGTTTCAAGAGATTTCCATTTCAAGTAAATGCATAGGGTAAAATGCGTTTGAACTTTCTGTGTATCAAATAATTTCCACAAAAAATATTAAGAAAGGTTTTCATTTATTGATAATCAGAAATGATTATTGAGCAGCAGATCAGCGCATTAGAATGATTTCTGAAGGATCATGTGACACTGAAGACTGGAGTAATGATGCTGAAAATTCAGCTTTAACCACAAGAATAAACTACATTTTCCAACAGAAAACGGCTGTTTAAAATTGTAATACTTTTTCACAATATTACTGCTTTTACTGTATTTTAATCAAATAAATGCAGCCTTGGTGTGCAGAAGAGACTTTTCAAAAACATTAAAAGTCCAACACTAAATTTCTGTTTCTGTCTCAGGACTTGCTGGGTCTGTGTGAACAGAAAAGAGGGAAAGACAACAAGGCCATCATTGCCTCCAACATCATGTACATCGTCGGCCAGTACCCACGATTCCTCAGGGCCCACTGGAAGTTCCTCAAGACTGTCGTCAACAAGCTGTTTGAGTTCATGCACGGTGAGGAACAGATTGTTTGAGTTTAAGAGTTCATGCAATTTTTTTGCTAATCTTCTCATAAGGGTGTATATTAATTGGAAAGTCTCTCTCTTTCTCTCAGAGACCCATGATGGCGTGCAGGACATGGCCTGTGACACCTTCATCAAGATCGCTCAGAAGTGCAGGAGGCATTTCGTGCAGGTTCAGGTGGGGGAGGTGATGCCCTTCATCGATGAGATCCTCAACAACATCAACACCATCATCTGTGACCTGCAGCCGCAGCAGGTGCACACGTTCTACGAGGCCGTGGGCTACATGATCGGAGCACAGACAGACCAGGCCGTCCAGGAGCGACTGATCGAGAAATACATGCTCCTCCCCAACCAGGTGTGGGACAGCATCATCCAGCAAGCCACCAAGGTGAGAACCAGTGTCATTTTTGTATTATTGAGATAGTGTTAAAGTTTATTTAAAAATTGAATTAGTTACTTTTATATTTTCCATTTTTATTGTATTCATTTTTGTTCCTTTTTTTTATATAATTTTTTTTTTAATGATTCTCAATGTCTGTGAAGTTATTATATAAAGTTATTATATATTAATACACATACATGCATACATGCATACATACATGCATACATGCATACATACACATAACAACACAGACAGACAGTCAGACAGTGGTGGCCAAAATGATTAGAACACTAGTATTTTCAGCAGCTAAAAAATGGTTTAAGTCAGTTATTTCTAGCTTTTGTTGTAGTGTGTCAGTAGGAAACCACAGCCATATCATCCTGCAGCCAAAGACCGGTTTCCCACTGAAGCTAAGCAGGGTTGAGCCTGGTCAGTACCTCCTGGAAAACTAGGTTGCTGTTGGAAGAGCTGAGGCCAGCAGGGGGCGCTCACCCTGTGGTCTGTGTGGGTCCTAACGCCCCAGTATAGCTATGGGGATAATATACTGTCAAAAAGCACCGTCTTTTGGATGAGACGTTAAACCGAAGACTTTCTGTGGTCACTAAAAATCCCATGGCACTTCTCATAAAGAGTAGGGGTGTAACCCTGGTGTCCTGGCCAGATTCCCTCCACTGGCCTTTATCAATCATGGCCTCCTAATAATCCCCATCCACTTGATTGGCTCTATGACTCTCTCTCCTCTCCACCTGTAGCTGGTGTGTGGTGAGCGCACTGGTGCCGTTGTCCTGTGGATGCTGCACACTGGTGGTAGTTGAGGAGAGACCCCCCCCCCCCCCCCCATGATTGTAAAGTGCTTCGGGTGTACAGCAATACACAAAGTGCTATATAAATGCCTCATTCATTCATTCAAATATCATTTCCAAACATTCATTTTTACATCAATTGTAATAATCCAGTGAGATTTTGGAGACACTTCCACAGTTCTTCTGGATGTAGTCTGTCTCAGTTTGTTGTGTTTCTTCATGTGATTCCAGACAGACTGATGATGATCAGATCCGATCTGTGTGGAGCACTGGCTGCTGTCAGACAAAAATCTCACTGGATTATTACAATTAATGGCAAAATGAATGTTTGGAAATATAAACTGATATTTCCTACTGACACACTACAGCAAAAGATAGAAATAACTGACTTAAAACCATTTTACACACAAAACCATCAAGTTAATGTGAATAAAAATGAGATTGACAGCTAGCGGAATTGAAATGTTAAATTTTATTTTTATTTTTTTTCTTCCCCAAGTTAAAATTTATTTTAATTAATTTATGGTTTTTAGCTGTCATTTTAGTTAACAAGAATAACCAATCATGAAACGAGTAATTAATCCAGCTTCTCTTTTGTAATAAGATCAATTTTAATACTCCGAACGTTCCAGATGAAAACTCTTTTAAAGGTTTATATTTTTAATGTAAATTCATAACGACCAAGATTGAAACAATAACACCTGAACTCAAAGCACATGATGTTTCTCTTCAATCAGAACGTGGACATCCTGAAGGACCCAGAGACGGTGCGTCAGCTAGGCAGCATCCTGAAGACCAACGTGAGGGCGTGTAAAGCTGTGGGTCACCCATTCGTCCTGCAGCTGGGCCGCATTTACCTGGACATGCTCAACGTCTACAAGTGCCTGAGCGAGAACATCTCTTCTGCCATCCAGAGCAACGGTGAGACATGGAGCATATGACCCAGCAACTGGCATGTAATAACGGCTCGTGGTAAACTCTTTTGTCTTCCCCTGGTGCAGGTGAGATGGTGACCAAGCAGCCTCTGATACGGAGCATGCGGACGGTGAAGAGAGAGACGCTAAAGCTCATCTCCGGATGGGTCAGCCGCTCCAACGACCCACAGATGGTTAGTTCTGACGTTCCTGGATCAGTCTGCGCTGGTGACAAAACAATGAGTCGGGTTTGACAGCAGTACAGAGCATTGTTGTTGTTGTCTCTTCAGGTTGGAGAGAACTTCGTTCCACCATTGCTGGAGGCGGTTCTCATCGACTACCAAAGGAACGTTCCAGCAGCTCGAGAACCAGAAGTGCTCAGCACAATGGCAACCATCGTCAACAAGCTGGGCGCTCACATAACAGGAGAGATTCCCAAAATATTCGATGCTGTGTTTGAGTGCACCCTCGACATGATCAACAAGGTTAGTCCATCCTGTCTGTCAGTGCAACTTTCGTTTCATATCTTGAGTCGTTTCTTCTGAATCTAACCAGCATATGTCTAGTAGAGAGTATACACTATGCAGGGCTGAGCAATTAATCAAGATCAACCAATGGCTCACAGTAAACCACCGTCACAACAAAAGAGAAACTTTTACATTTTGACAGTTTTGCCAAAATAAAAGCTAAATTGTTCAATGTTTGAAAATGAAGAGATCTATAAATATTAGTATCGCAATTTAACAGGTGTACTCTAAAAAGACACCAATAAATATTTTTTTATATTTTTGTTTTATAGTGAAATGGTATTGCATTAGTAATATTTCTTACTGTATTTAGTAGGGATGTAACAATTAACTCAACGATTTTGATTCACAATTTTTTTTTTTTTTTTTTTACAAAATGAGATTTAAGACAAATTTTAAATTGTCGTTTTATTATTGCTTGGACAAAATGC
This sequence comes from Acrossocheilus fasciatus, assembly GCA_036784905.1. Classification (NCBI taxonomy): domain Eukaryota; kingdom Metazoa; phylum Chordata; class Actinopteri; order Cypriniformes; family Cyprinidae; genus Acrossocheilus; species Acrossocheilus fasciatus. The sequence continues at coordinate 35,664,316 of CM071938.1, read as the reverse complement.
TGCACGTTTCTTTGTGAAATTGAAATATAACACTATAATATACTAATATAGCACTTGCATATTATTGCTCTCTTGTTGGTTTTGATTGCTTCTATTCTCCTCATTTGTAAGTCACTTTGGATAAAAAAAAAAAAGCTGCCGTCTCTCTCAACTGTCTTCCGCTAGCAGCTTATTTAATAAGGAGACCGAGCTGTTTTGTAAATGATCACAACCAGGTATTGTGCATTTCCGTGACGAAGGCATAGCTAGCTAGCAAACTGCAGGCTGTAGTAACTAACTGTAAAGACAGTATCTCACGATTGAGCCGTGAACCACCGATGCTAATGCGCTCTAGTTATTCGGTGTGTTCGACTTGAAGCAGTGCTACAGAACGATCAGAGTATGACATCAAAGTACCGCGAGAGCGATTCGAAAGCATCAGGAGCGTCTGCTCTCTGTAGCTCTCACTGTACTTTTATGTGTTGGGAGGGCCGTGCTCGGTGGCTCGATTGCGTCATCGAGTCCTGATTTAGCCCCGCCCAAAAAATCCTGATCACGAAAATGGTGAAAAACATTTTAACGGTCTGACTCCACAATTAAGTACTACATAGTTCACAGTCTTTGTAACATGTTTCAGCAATGCTTTTCTAACATTTATAATGTGTTTACAAACAATTCTCAGAATTGACTTTGCACTGACTTTAAACTTTAAAAGTTGTTATTATTATTAATATAATCACAAATTCTCTATTGGCTGAATTGTGCAGACCTACAAAGGAAGACGGCAATCTGTAACTTTCTTTCTTTCTTTTTCTTTCCTTTTCTTTCCTTTTCTTTCCTTTCCACCTACCTACCTACCAACCAAATCGTGCAGGCCTTCTTTAATGGTCTTTGTTTTGCCTCTGTCAGAACTTTGAGGAGTTCCCCGAGCACAGGACACATTTCTTCTACCTGCTGCAAGCCGTCAACTCCCAGTGTTTCCCAGCATTCCTCTCCATCCCACCAGCACAGTTCAAACTGGTTCTAGACTCCATCATCTGGGCCTTCAAACACACCATGAGGAATGTGGCCGACACGGGTGAGCGGAGGGAACAAATAAACACACTTCTCTGTGTGAAAGTAAAAGAATTTGGTGTTCAGAAATACATTTCAGCCTCTGTGACCTGTGTTTGTTTTTGCACAGTATGTGTTTGACAGTAATTGCTCTGAGTCACATACACAAATGAAAACGCTGACTGTGTTTGTGCATCTCCAGGGCTTCAGATCCTGTACACGATGCTGCAGAACATCGCACAGGAAGAGGGAGCAGCTCAGAGTTTCTATCAGACCTACTTCTGCGACATCCTGCAGCACATTTTCTCCGTTGTCACGGATACGTCTCATACTGCTGGTCAGTTGCTAGGCAGAGAGAGAGTGACATGTTTTCAGCGTAACTAATGGAGCGGTTGTTTTGATCAGTCACACAGTGAATCTCACAAACACTGCTGATCAGGACATTTTACACCTGAAATGCAAAATATAAAGAAAATAGGATTTGTTTTGAGCTTTGACAATCATGTTTTTATAGATATCATTATTGTTGCGTGCATTTCTCTCTTTCTTGAGTGTAACATTTCAGTTGTGACGTGTTAATTTATATTGATTTAAACTTAAAACTTTTTAATGCAGTAATAATATTGCAGATTACTGACTCGGAGGTTAAAATCAGAGTGTGTGTGTGTGTTTGATGGATGTTCTGTGGTTTGTGCCGGGCAGGTCTGACGATGCACGCCTCCATCCTCGCCTACATGTTTAACCTGGTGGAAGAGGGTAAAATCAGTGTCACTCTGAACGCAGGCACCACGAGCAGCAATCAAGGCTACGTGCAGGAGTATGTGGCCAATCTGCTGAAGACGGCCTTCCCACATCTGCAAGAGTAAGAGCAGCCTCGAGCATGAGGATTGTGTTTTCAGTGTGTCGCCGGTGTCATGTGTTCATTTTCATGGGTTTTTTTTCCAGTGCCCAGGTGAAGGTGTTTGTCACTGGCCTGTTCAGCTTGAATCAGGACATTCCGGCCTTTAAAGAGCACCTCAGGGACTTCCTGGTCCAGATCAAGGTATGTCACTTCCTTCCAGCTAGATTTTGTCTTCCCCTTTCTTTAGTCATAGACCAATGCCAGCCAGCCAAAATTTCACAATATAAATGGGTGCACACACGAGCAGGGTTGAAAATTCACTTTTATGCCAATAGCCACAGAGTTTGTTAAATACCCACCTCAATTTATAGTAATAAAAATGATAATAATAGTATTTCAATATTTATAATTGACTTTTAATGATTATTGATTACGTAGTAAAATTAATTATTAAAATGCTCTGTTATGCATAATAAAATGTTATGCATATTAGAATTTTATTGTTACTGACATTTATTAGTAATAATGAATTAAAAATATAATTATTTTGGTAATATTTATTATTTATTTATGAAAACAATGAAAATAATGATATATTGGTAGTTAATATTAATAATCCAAATGCTTTTATTATTTATAAACTATTGTTAATATTATTTTTATCAGTTATTAATAGTAATAAAATGCTCTGTAAAAAAAAATTACAATTTATTGTGCATATTATTGTTTTAAAAAGTATTGATGTTGATTATATATTAGTTAATATATTCAAAATGCTATTGTCTAATTAAATGTTCATTAAATCATTAATAGAAACAATGCGCTGTGTAATGAATGACTTTGTTGTTGTGCGTAATGTCATTGTAATAATGTTAATTACATATTAGTTAATATAATCAATGCAATTTGTTATTATTATTATTACTAATGTTAATAATTAAAAATGAATCATTAATAGTAATAAAATACTCTGCTATGAATAATACCTTTTTAATACTAATAAATAAATTGTTATTGTGCATGTTTTATAATGACATTAATTATATTGAATATTAGCATTCATTTAATATTAATAGTTAATATAATTAAATGTTATGCTAGTTGTTTATTATTAGTAGTAGTAGTATTATATAAACAATCTTGTGGCATTCACACAGTTTCTGCCCTTTAAAATGTATATGGGTTTTTTTTTTTGATTCTGGACAACATTCTCAACTCTTACTAATACTGATTACAAATGGATACATTGTTACAGTCTAACATTAAAAATGCTGTTATGTAGAGCTGCTTTCAAAAACATATAATGTGAAACACACTGTACAAATAAGCGTGACTTGACTTGACACAGCGTTGGAGTTGTTCCAGTGGGCCGTGCATAATTACTCACATTGTGTGCTTGCAGGAGTTTGCGGGTGAGGACTCCACAGATCTGTTCCTGGAGGAGAGGGAAGCGGCTCTGCGTCAGGCTCAGGAGGAGAAACACAAGCTCCAGATGTCTGTCCCAGGAATCCTCAACCCTCACGAGCTCCCAGAGGAAATGTGTGAATGAGCACCTGTACAGTTTCACACTCATGAAGGAAGAGTGTGTGTGTGTGTGTGTGTGTGTGTGTGTGCGTGTGTGTGCGCGCGTGTGTATAGGGAAGTAGCAGTCAAATGAGGACAAATAGGAAAATCGATCCAGATGTTGGTTGTTTGTCGACCAAATCCATGCCAATATGTAAATTAAAGACATGTCTGTTATTAATAACCTGACTCCTCCCAAACCCTTTGGTTTTACATAACAGAGCATTTTATATGAAAGAAACTGTCTATCTCTCGTATATCAATTTACTGTATATGCTTCAATGTTTCTGTTCGGTATGTTTGCTTTCCTGTTTTGAAGCACATTACTAATCATTTTAATGTTTCCTCAGCCTCATCTGTTTGTGAATATGTAATATACAGTATGGCCGGCCAGTGAAGACGGACAGTTACTGCGCAGGAAGAGATTTGTGTTGTTGAGCTCTACGGCCGTGTGGCTCGTGAACCACAGCAAGTGAATGTGACTGTTTAGGATCAGTCCTGATGCTGTTCCTACCTTCTTTATTGGGGGTTTGTGTGTTTATATATATTTTTTCATTTGATTGCAGTATAAGACCGAAGTCTTTTTTTCATGCTATCGACCCGCTGAGTTTTTTTTTTTTTTTTTTTTTTTTTTTGGCATAGGGTTGTCATTAAAATGAAAGGGTTTGTTCATATCATCCTATTTGTAAAGCTGTGTATTAGTACTATGGAAACATAAAGTTGGTTATTTTTACAAAGCATTGTGTGTGTGTGTTTTCATTGAGCTTGAAGAACTTATACATGAACACTATAATTCTGTAAATATACTAGCAATCTTTTACATGATTTTGTCTGAATTTGCTACTGTAACACTTAACACTGTATCTCATTAATATTGGAGTAATACAATTTTTAAATAAAATTAAAATGTTAAATAAGCATATTAGAAATATATTAAGTTTCTTATCAGCGTTGCTTAATATTTGTCTGCTGAAACTGATGTTCTTCAGGATACTTTGAAGAGTTTAAAAATGTATCTATATTAGAAATGTATCTATATAATAAGTGTCCTTACTGTAATTTCTGATCAATTCATTTCGACTTCTTTTAATGACCCCGAACTCTTGAACACATTTTACATTGTTTTGCAAAATTTGCATTTGCATTGCTTTTTAATAATAACTATATATATATGTATATACACTTCACATAACTGTCATATATTTTATTACAGGATAAACTGGATTTATGTTGGTAATACAATACAGATGTGCGACCCTGGAGCACAAAACCAGTCTTAAGTCGCTGGGGTGTGTTTGTAGCAATAGCCAAAAATACATTGTATGGGTCAAAATTATAGATTTTTCTTTATGCCAAAAATCATTAGATATTAAGTAAAGATCATGTTTCATGAAGATATTTTGTAAATTGCCTTCCGTAAATATATCTCAGCTTAATGTTTGATAGTCATATGCGTTGTTAAAGACTTGATTTGGACAACTTTAAAGGCGATTTTTTTTTTTTTTTTTTTTTTGCACCCTCAGGTTCCAGATTTTCAAATAGTTGTATCTCGGCCAAATATTGTCCTATCATAACAAACCATACATCAAAGGAAAGTTTATTTATTCAGCTTTAAATTCAGATGATGTATAAATCTCAATTTAAAAAAATTGACCCTTATGACTGGTTTTGTGGTCTTGGGTCACATATCGAAATTAAAACCACACGTACACGTGCTCGACTACGAGAACTCGCGAGATTTCCGAAGAATGGCCGAAAGGGCCGGAAGCAGGCGTAACGAAAACAGCCGATGTGTAACAAACGGTCGCCCCTCCCTCTCTCTTTGCCAGTTGTCCGAAAAATACCGAACGACCTGCAAGACGACTCGGCGGAAACCGCCGACGTCTCGCACAACGTTACCCGCTTGCCTCCGAGCGATCGCGAACATTCCCGGGAAATCCCGAGCATTTCCGAAGTCTCCCGACGGAAACAACCGAAGTGTATCTCCCGTCCCTGTTCATCATGGCTGCCGTATGTGCTAGTCTGCACAGTAACGCTCTGCTCGGAGACTGACTCTCCGCTCCTTTAGTGCCTCACATTTACTGTCTCCATCCTCGACATTTCGGCAAACAATCCCGCTTGCATGAGCCCAAACCTCCCTGGTTGTGTTGTCTCATAATAACGAGCCTTCATCAAGCATTTCGTCGGGCCTTAAACACCCCCTTAAAAAGACAGAGAGAAAAACAGGCAACATTTTATTTCTCCAATGGTCTGAATACACTTTCCGCCTTTATGAACCATGTGTGAGAACTGCGCCGAGCTGCTGGAGGTGCTCAATGAGAGTAAGTCAACAACATTTGATTGTTTTTTGCCTGTTTGTTGTGTTTTTGTAGTTGCTTGCAGCAAGTTGTTAGCATGACTGACCGAGCATGCGGCTCGCTACCTCGATTCAGCGCAGATTTTCGTGTTTAATATTGAATCTTTCACATTTTTTGTCAACGTGTGCATTTAAAAGAGCGCTCAAGCACCTTTTGGCTGTCATTATTTCAATTTTGTTTGATTTTGATATCTGTTTTAATTAACGCAGTGCCAGTTGATCGTGTTAGCCCCTCATCATTTCAAAATTAAATCGTCAAACCAGAGCAGCCACAAAATCTGCTGTTTATTTTGAACAGAAGCACCAGAAAACATCTTTAGTCGTGCTTTGACCATCAGCTTGTTTGAATATGCTTGGAGGCTGATGGGAAGTTGGACTGACATTAGCATTAGCATTAGCCCAAGCAGAAGTGTTTTTGACATTGTCATCCTTCAAAATGCACACAGATCAACATCTGATCAGCCAACACGATCCATACTGCAGTGTAAATCTGCTCGAGCAGGTGATTTATGAGGGCTCGTGTGATCTGACAGTCGGGATGTGAGTTTTTAGCAGTCTTTGGCCCTCTGATGGCTGCTGGGCAGGAATCGGACAGCATTTGTGTTTGTGTGCTTTGTTGGATGGAGAGAGTGTGATGTGGATTAATGCGCTTTCTTTGCTTCAGCACTGATGTCTTGGCAGTACAGTGACTGATGGTAATGCCATGGCACTTTGATATGTACCATTGTAGTGAAGGATTGCCATGGCTTTTGCATGGAACTTGAAAGAACTACTGTGATGTATGTCAGAGGCATCATATCACTGTGGGCAAGTCCAAAAAACTTGGTGCTCTGCTGGAACAGTTATGATGTTAGACGCTATAATGATTGTGATGATGGTGCTTTGAAGAATTACTGTCTGTGATAAATGCTCAAATATATTACCATGGTAAATTCCCCCCCAAATAACCATACTACTCTATTGATACAGGTATAATGTCATATGTACTTTGGTATATGCCAGTGTACTGAATACCATGAAATTACTAGGATGCATGTCAAAAACGTTAATATCCGATAATATTGTTGTACTTTGATATGTACTGTGGTTCTGAATGATTGTCATGTTGATATACCTTGTACTCTGAAGAATGCAGCTGAATTACCATCATGATTCATTAAAAAAACATGATATTACTATGTTGCCATATTATAAAACGTGGAATTACCATGGTGAAATCCTAAAAACATGGTACTGTGGTGGTAGAGTTTCAAAGTCAGGTGGTACTTTAATATACACTGTTGTTGAGTGATTGCGACGCTGATATACCACCATATTAGATAGTAATATCTTGTTTTTTCTACATTATCATAGTAATTTAACAGTATTTCATGTTACCATATTATGAAACAACACTATGATTGTACTTTTTAAAATTACCATGTTAAAGTCCAAACAACATTTAAAAAAAAAAAAAAAAAAACATACTTTGGAAAAGTTATGATGGCAGGTGGAATTTTGATATAAATTGTGGTAATGAATGCTTGCAACATTGATAGGCCTATACCTTGGGTTTAGATATTACTCCAAGGAATACAGTTGAATTACCATCATAATTTAAAAAAAAAAAAACTACTATGTTGCCATATTATAAAATCACTATACTGTCCTGTTACATGTACCATACCTCAACCAAAGTGCATGGCATTATTGTAGTAACGTCAAAAAACATAGGCTAACCATACCATGAGGTTTTTTGCTAAGTAACTTATAAGCAACTTTGCTTTTTTATTCTATTAAATGAAATCTCACCTGTAGTGCTGTCATCACTTCTTACTGAAGTGTTAGATCATTTTATTGCACATAGCTTGAATGCTATTGTTTTATTTCCATGTGATTTTTGTGCAAGCGTTTGCATTTGAAATGTATAGAATTATGTAGAATTATGTTTGTAGGCACCATATGACAGCAGGTGCTGTTGTTTAACTGGAAGACGATGGTGTTGCAACAATTTGGTATTATTTGGTAGCAACTAGTAGGGCTGGATGATAAAAGAGCCAAATGGTAAAAGTATCTAGGCCTATATAATTATCATATCACATTTATTTTTAATATATAATTTAATATTCGAAATAATTTAAGAATGCTATTTAATAATTGCACTTTTTACATGCACAGATTTAATATTAAACATCAATATATGCAATATTTCGTTGTGTGTTTGTTTGTGCCCTAGCATATGTGTTTTAGGCCTTCTGGCATGTCTGGTGTCCGTATCCCTCTCATAGTGAGTGGCAGCCCCATATGTGCATGTGCAGCTTAACATCTGACCCCTCAGACACTGTGCTGTGTGTAGATAGACAGCAGCACCACCCTTTAATTGTTTGGGCCTGTTTGACAGTGTTAATCTGACACGGCCTGCTGTATGTTTGTGTTCAGGAGAGAGCTTAAATGCAGCCTTAAGTGTGTGTGTGTGTGTGTGTGTGTGTCAGCAGAAGTCTGTTTACGCACACTCTGTAATTTCACATTTTCTGAAAGGTCAAAAACAGCCAGACAGTCACTAAACCAGTTGTGCCAGACATCATTAAAAAAAGATATAAATCACAGGGCATTTTAACTAGATTTGAAAAGTTCTTCTATTAAAGATATCTTTATCGTTATTCACTCATCCTCATGATGCTCCAAACCCATATGCCTTGCTTTCTTCTGTGAACTACGAAAGGAGATGTTTTAAAGAACGTTCATGCTGCTCTTTTCAATGCCAAGATACAGTCACCAGGAGCTTTGAATCTTTAAAAAGGATAAATAATGCAGTGTAAAAGTAGTCTAGGCAGTTGTATGGTATATTTCGAGTCTTTTGAAGTCACATGAGAGCTTTGTGTGAGGAGCAGACAAAATTCAAGTTGTCATTTGCTAAAAATCTTCTCCTCTATCCATCTCTTGTATGTTGAGTGTGTCTTGCATATTCAAATCAGCAAATCGTTGCACAACAAGTAAAAACATACTTGGTAAAAATGAATTTTTTTAACAAGTTTCATTGTTGTTAAATATTAAACAAGTCGTTAAGACTTATTTATGGCTATATGAAAAAAGAGCAGCATGAACATTCTTCAAAATATCATCTTTTCTGTTCCACAGGAGAAATTAAGTTTTTATTTCATGTAAATGATGACAGAATGTCCATTTTGGGTGAATTATTCCTGTAAGTCATTAAGGCCGGACTGTTTTTCTCTTGAATTGAACCAAATGCTGTAATTCAGTGAGTCTGTGTGTTCAGTTTTACTTTAGTTTTTTTCTGTGCCGTGAGACTTTGAGGGATTTTTGGTACTTTTGTGGTTTCGAGTTTTCAGCTTTGATAACAGATCCTCATATCACAGCACCGTCAAACTGTTTCTCAGTCCTTGAACACAATGCCCTGGATTGTTACTGTAGAGCTGTGTGGAAACGGCAGAGAAAAAAAGACAGGAAAGCCGTTTTACAGAAAGAAAGAACGAAAATCTCATGTAGGTCAAGGCTAACCAGCTGCTCGAGTGAACTTTACAACCCCAAGGTAGCATTCCCGAGTCCAGCAACTCCCTTGTCACTGTGGAAACCATTAATTGTGCTGTGTGTGTGTGTGTGTGTGTGTGTGTGTGTGTGTGTGTGTGTGTGTGTGTGTGGTGTGTCGGGATAGAGCACCTAAATGGATGTTAAGGAGGTCCTGCAAATCGCAGTGTCATGTGATCATCTGTAATGAGCATGCTGTGAAAAAGAAATCAAAGAAATGTAAGGTAAAAAAAAAAAAAAGGTTGCCATAACTTTGAAGTGAAAAAAATGTAACATTAAATATGTGTATTTCATTAACTGAAATAATGATAATATACCAAAAGACTAAAAGCTGTCGTATGTCGAATCAAAGTTCATCACAAGTAGTTTTTCCTCAAGCTGAGATTAATACTTGTATATAGAAGGTGCAAAATGTCACTAACAAATAGCATCATGGAAACACACATTAAAAAAACCGCTGTATTTATTTAACACAAGACGCACATAGGCCTAACTGATATGAAAAAAGTAAGCAGAAACATTTATTTAAAAAAAACCCCACCAAAATGTCAAAATTGTCCCACAGGGAAGTTTGGGAATGTCAGCTGTACTTTAAACAGCGATGGTAATGTGAAATGTCAGTGTATTTTCATTAAGCAGTATAAAACTGGTTTTCACTGTAGCATTTCTGCAGTCTTTTACCATTAAAATTACGATCCTTTTTACAGCGTGAGAGTGCTGTCTTGGACAGGACGTTCTGTCTTTACAGTTTGTGCCAGTTTCACTTCAGTTTTCATTTGATGCACCATGAGTTTGGGTTGCTTTACAGATTTTTTTTTGTGATGAATCACTGTTTCTCTTACTTAATGATTTGTAAAAACCTCTGACATTAAGTATTAAACCTAGTTGTGTAAGTCGTATTTCAGCATTTGTTTGCTGTGTCTCTAACACTGATCAGATCCCAGAGAGCTCTAGAATCCTGTAGCCAGTTCATGAACAACTTTTTTTTCTCTCTGTCTCTGTGTGTGTCTCAGTCTCGGATGCAGACAGCTCAGACGGCCTGCAGCTGAAGAAGGAGCATGCCTTAAGAGTCTTCACCTACATCAGCACATGGACACAGAGGTCAGCACTCAGTCATTCACATATTCACTTCATTAACGCTTTCAAACATACAGTTACTTGATTGGCTTGTTTATAAGTTTGTTTGTTCATTTGTTCACTTCTCAGTTGCTCATTTGTCCAGTTAATTCACTCATTCATTCCCTCATTGACTTCACTCACTCGGATGTTTATTCCTAACCTATTACTCAAACAATCAGTGATTTGTCATTCATTCACTCACTGCAATCTGTCGTACATTCATTAATTCATTCACTCACTCACTCACTCACTCACTCACTCACTCACTCACTCACTCATTCAAATGCTTGCAGATTCATTCACTGACACATTCATTGATTCCCTTGTCCACTCACTCACTGTCTTTATTTATTCATTTATTCTCATTCGCTCACTGATTCGCCTACTGATTTGTTCACTGATTCACTCATTCATTCATTCTCATTCGCTCACTGATTCGCCTACTGATTTGTTCACTGATTCACTCATTCATTCATTCTCATTCGCTAACTGATTTGCTTATTCATTAATTGTCATTCACTCACTGATTGGCTCATTCATTCTCAGTTGCTCGCTGTCTTGCTCATTGACTCACTTATTCATACATTCTCATTCTTATTCCTTCACTGATTCATTCACTGACTCATTCATTCTCATTCACTTACTGATTCGCTCATTGATTTATTCTCGTTCGCTCACTGATTTGCACAATGACTTGCTAATTTATTCATTCTCTTGTTCAATCACATACTTATTCACTCACTGATTCACTAACTCACTAATTCATTACATCTCACTCACTTACTGATTCACTCACTGATTCACTCATTCATTTACTCTCATTCTCTCACTGATTCACTCACTGATTCACTCATTCATTTACTCTCATTCTCTCACTGATTCACTCCTTCATTTACTCTCATTCTCTCACTGATTCACTCATTCATTTACTCTCATTCTCTCACTGATTCACTCATTCATTTATTCTCATTTGCTCACTGATTTGCTTATTTGTTCATTTGTCTTGTTCACTCGCATACTCATTCACTCACTTATTCATTCATTCATTCATTCATTCATTCATTCATGTTTTCTACTCCATCCTGCATCATGCTGTTGTTTTCTCTGTCATCAGGGATGTTTTTTCATTAATTAATGTTTTGTGTGGTTTGACCTGTTGTTTGGATTGGATTTAAACCCTGTCAAGTGTGTTAAACACAACTCGGTGTACTACGGTCTCCTTGGTAGCTAAAAGCACCATTAAAGTAGCCAAAGTTTTTCATTAACAAGCACATTAGATGCTAGATCCTTGTGAATGATGGGCTGATGACTGATTCTCTCCGTTTTCATCTGCAGGCAGTGTCTGTGCTGTTTCAAGGAATACAAACACCTCGAGGTGTTCAGCCAACTGGTTTATGCCCTCATTAACTTGGTCATTGCCCAAGTAACCAACCTTAGGGACCGTCTACGCAATGGCCATGGAAACACTAGGACTGAGGGGGCGGAGTCTGAATGGGGCTCCGCCCAGCCACAGCCGTCACCCAGTGAGGACGAGCCACTGAATGTGGAACGGGACTCGGCTGAAGAGGATGGTGGAGTGGAGGATGGAGATCAGCACAAGAACCAAAATCAGGGGGTCAAACCGGATCCCCAGCCCAAGCTCAGTGAACCCACGGCGGGCGAGAGCGGGAACGAGAGCAGCCTGGACCTGTTTGCATCCTGGAGCACAGAAGACCAGGAGAAACTGCTGCTGTGCGCTGCCAAGATCTTTCAGATCCAGTTCCCCCTGTACACGGCCTATAAACACAACACACACCCCACTATAGAGGTAATACTCGCTCATATAGGAAACGGTTTTCAACAGTCTGGATTCCAAGGTTTTTTTGAGGCCTTTAGAGTTCCAATTGTGGATTGGATTTTGAGATGTTGGCGTCTTGGCATTGCACTCAAGCTTGCACAAAATTGTGGAGGGTTTAAGTAGATGAAATGATTGGAACTATTGTCTCTATACGTCACCAATATGTATCCTTTTGCTCATAGATTCAGTTATAAGATCTTACAAGGTCAAAAAATATAAAAATGAAACGCATTCATGGATTAAAGGGGTCATGTACTGCCTTTTTTATTATTTTGTACTGTTCTCTGAGGTCCCCTTATAATGTTATCAAGATTTTTAAATGAAAAAAAAATTTATAATTTAGAAGTAATAAGCTATTTTCTATTCTATTTTTAACCCCCCTCATCAGAACGCTCTGTTTGAATAGGCGTGGTGGATTTTAGGCTATGATTGACCGTGTACATCCTACACAGATGCACGCTGCTGTGATTTCGGTTAAAAACACATAAATACTTTTGAAAGTACATAAGAACGCATGAAAGTACATTTCAAATTCGATTGATATTATGGATCACAGTATGGTCGGATCCAATATAGTCGGCACAGCATCGTCTTTTAGTTTCAAAATTTCTGGAAATCTCACGTCGAACTGTGCCTTGTTTGTAAAAGGAATCCTCGGTAAATTGAAGTGAACAAATGACCAAGTTCTTACTGGCAGTCTGGATCTTCAGTAAAAATAAAGTTCATCCAGTCTTCATGTTGAGATCAGAACAGAAGGAAGGCAATGCAAACACTGTGTTTCCACATCTTGGCACAGCACAGCGTCTTGTTGTTTTCAGAGCCGTCTTTATCGTTCGGTTTCTGTGTAGACATGCTCGGTCGCCTCTCTCGTAAACACTACATGCGCGAATCGGTGGGCGGGGATAAACAGAGGCAGTTCTTAGCCACACAAGCTGACAGGCTGCCTTCAATATAAGCTGTTTTTAGACTCACAAGAAAGTTTTTATTCTGAAACTTAGAGGATGCTTTTATGGTACAGTGACCTCTTTCTCATATGTCAGAAGATCAAGGGAATTTCGATTTCTCAGTTCATGACCTCTTTAATAGTTCACAATAAGATCTAGTACTTGCATTTATGCAATAGAGTGAATTTTCATTTAATGCATATCAATTTTAAGGCATTATCCAAATTAACCAGCTTCTATATGAATCATGTTGATTCATTTGATTCTCTTCGAGGTTGCTTTACCAAAAATGATGCCTGAAAAAAAAAACCTCAAAATTAAAAGTTGTATGGCTCTTTCTGTAGATGTTACTGCATTTCATTCATGCAGTTAAGTTCATTTACATGTGCAGTTGTAATCAGGTTTTTGTGTACCGATAAAGACTGCTGCTCAAGTATACACGACACATCACACATCGCTTTTGTCTTTCAGAGCAAGCTCACAACGTCAAGGCCAGTTGTAATACAGTTATGTACCAAATGAAGCTGAGCTACAATCATTTTAACACAACATTTTAAAAAGACAAATGACCTAAATCAGATTTTTCAAGTGCATGTAAAATCAGTTTTTCCTGACTGATCATCGTAGTCAGTACCAAGTACTCATGCCTGTTCCTGGGTTATTGGTAAAACTTTTGCTCTGGAAGTTTTGAAAGCATTTTTACTTTGCCAACCTACCATTTGGGCTCAACAGAAGTAATATACACATAACAGAAGTGTTATTTGTGTATTACGCTCTTCCAGTTAGTGCTTAATTATTGCTGAATGATTTGGATGAACTGAATAACCTAACAAATCCTCCAGACAAAAATAGAAGCTGTTTTATGCTGAAAAGTTGAGTGTGGTTTTATTTGGGTCGCTGTCTTTTCTAATATCCGTTGGTTGTTTTTGTCCTCAGGATATCTCGGCTCAAGAGAGCAATATCCTTGGCTCTTTCTGTGATATGAATGTAAGTCTCTCTCTTTCACACGCACTCATTATGATGGGCTTGATTACACTGTTTAGAGATAATTCATGACCACAATAGATGCTGAGTGGATGAAGCAGGACTAGATTTAACTGTCTCTGAGATCACGGATAGGTGTGTCCTGTGTGTGAAAGTACGAGATGTTCCCTGTTTAGACCTCGGCTAGCGTGATTCATCTGCGCCCATGAATCATCACAGGTTTTAGTAATTAAATACAAACTATTCATGCTCAAACTCTATATAAGGATGTTTTCCAAAGCTCCTTTGAGGTCATTATAAAAGAGACTCACATCTTGGCATCTTTTTGAAGCCTGTAAATAGTCTTGCCTGCGACTATTTTGATTCATCTGTTGATTATTTCTCATAGTCTTTGCTTGAATTGTGTGCAAAGTATTAAATAATATTTAACATTTTTGCACACAACATATAGACTTTATTTTAATAAACATAATTATTAAACTTGACATGCAGTAATAATATTGTATAAGGTAACACTTTATTTTAAGGTGTTATAATACAGGGTAATTACCCAGTTAAGTACTTAGTAGTAGCCGTTGTACTTGCATGAAATAAAATGCACTCACCAAGTTATGAAACAGCCTGCAATTACAGTTTGTAATTATGTAGATGTAATAGGCAGCTACTGTTACACATATGTAACAGGCCGAGTCTGTTACACAGCTACTTGTACACTTAAGTACAATCTTGATACTTTATTTTAAGTAGCTTATGTTTGTGTAATATTATGTAATTGTAATGTAATTAGAAAGGTGTTACATGTATTTAAGCTGTGCACTGGAGGGTTAAATCAAAATAAGGTGCAGCCGGATAAGGTGCACAATATAGATACACATGAAGTACACTTAAGTACAATCTTGATACACTTTATTTTAAGTAGCTTATGTCTGTGTATTGTGTAACACATGTAACAATCTTTTGGTTACATAAGTAGCTGTGTAGCAGACTCGGTCTGATACATATGTGTAACAGTAGCTGCCGATTACATCTACATAATTACAAACTGTAAGTACATGCTGTTTCGTAACTTAGTTACGTGGTAAGTACATGTTGTTTTATGTAAGTACAACGGCTACTACTAAGTACTTGATTAGATAATTACTCTGTATTATAGACACCTTAAAATAAAGTGTTACTGGAGATTTTGTCTGGTAATTATATGACTATAAATAAATATATGATTATATTATTGTACTAATAATCTTTATATTATGACTTTAGTAGTGGTTAAGATATGGTCTTCATACCCCATGTTTGCTATATACTGTATAATGTTTTATAAAAAATACAATATGTTAGTCTTATAATATAAAATAATCTAATATTATAGTCACATCATATATATAGTGCTTTGTTGTGATGATTATTATTACAGCAATTTAATATATCACTTAAGTATTTTTTTTTGGATTATTGTATAATTGATTAATATATTTTTGGAAGATACTAGATCACATGGTTTTCATACATGTTTACTTTATTTAATGTGACACAGTCATATAGTCACATGACAATATCTGTTAGTCATATAATATAATGTAATATATCTGTACAATATCAGTCATGAGAGAAGCTGACTCAAGGTTTTTTGTGCTTTATTCATGAAATACTGGCTGAATGAATTTCTGTGTAAATCATTCATAAAACCATTCAATTCAGTGCAATAATTTGTATAAAAAAATTTTTCTCTGGAGAAGTCATTGTCAGTCTCACTCGTGATTGCATTTTAAAGTTGGTTTCAGTCCTTTAATGGCATCCTACGCTGAGTCATGTGATCACACAATCATGCTGTTGAGATAAAGAGTGTTTTTTTTTTTTTTGGCCATAATTTAGGAAAATGATTTGGGTGTGTTTTAAGGGATTATGTTGTGTGCGTGTGTGTGTTTCAGGATGTGGAGGTCCCTCTGCACCTGCTGCGATATGTGTGTATGTTCTGCGGGAAGCACGGCCTCTCTCTGATGAAGGACTGCTTTGAGTTCGGCGCTCCTGACACTCTCCCCTTCCCCATCGCACATGCCTTCATCACCATCGTCTCTAACGTGAGTCAAACAAACCTAGTCAAATAAACCAGAGTCTGACTTGTTAGAGCCGTAACCAATCAGAGGTTGTTGTTCTGTGTGTACAGATCAGAATATGGTTGCACATTCCCGCTGTGATGCAGCACATCATCCCTTTTCGCACTTACGTTATCAGGTAAGGACACCTTTCTGAACTGGACCGAAAGCTTCAAAATCATTGATTGCCAAGTGGAATATCTGAATTAATATCAGTTTCATCTAATCGACCCTGACTGATTGACTGAGAGATATAAAGAGACGCAGGCTACTCTTAGAAAGAGCGCCACCGCCAAGAATTTGCTATCTGCTGAGTTGCTAGGAAGAGCATCCCTCACCATAGCAACAGTCGCCACGGCTCTCCTCGCATGACCTTGGGGGGAGCCAGACGGCTGGCAGGGGAGCTGAGAGAGCGCTGGTCATGTGACTCGAGCCAGACAGGATTAGAGCAGCACACAGAGACTCGCAGAGAGAGAGCGTATTAGTGTATTCACACGGAAACCTCAAGATTTCCTGAGATTTCTGTATCATATTATGTATTATTAAATTGTAAATATTCATCCATCTTGAAAAGTAGTCAAAACCACCATTATATTATTACGTTTTATGTCAAACGATTAATCGTATCCAAAATAAGTTTTTGTTTACATAATATATGTGTGTGTACTGTGTATATTTCTTATGTCTCTATAAATACACACACACATACATGTATATGAGAAAAATGTTATGTTTATATATTAAATGTGTTTATCTGTAATATAAATATATACATGTAAATATTCTAAATATACTGTATGTGTGTATTTATATATACATAATAAATAAACAGTACACACATTATGTAAACAAAAACTTTTATTTTAGATGCGATTGATCACGATTAATAGTTTGACTGCACTATATTTTATACAAATCTACATATCATATAAATATTAGTCCACCTAGACAGTAGTCCTACCTCAAATAATAATAATAATAATTATTATTATTATTTTATGTTATATAAATATTTTTATATATATTTTTTATATATATTTATAATATATAAATATTTATGTTATATAATACATAGAAAAGTAGTGTCACTTCAAAAAGACTGGACAAATCTTTAATATTATATTATACAATTATTATTTACAAATCCGCACATTTAGATACAATTTATCATGTGTGATACATATCAATTTTTTTTTAAATTAAATAGTTTTTTTTCCCTTTGCAAAAGGAAACTTTTCAATAAAAGAAATAACAGTGAAAAACTGGAAATCATACTGCTGTTATGTAACAAATTACATTATATTGCTATAGTTTTTTTAAAAATAGTTTTGTAAATGTAATTGTCATTCAGAATGTTTTACTAGCTTTTGTTTGTTATCCTTTATAAATACAAAGGGATTTTTGATGCATATCCTGAAAAGAATGCTTCAGGTTTAATACAAGTTAAGCGTGCTGCTGATTAGAAAATACTCTTAACTAGTCCCTCAGTTTGAAAAAACAAATCTAAATTGCAGTTACAGCAATGCTTTTGAGTTGTCAGCCTGTCGTTTTGAAGTGGGCCTTTCTAGGTGGATGACCCTTTGTGATCAGTTGTTTTTATGCACCTGACTCATGCAGTCACACCTAACACGTCTGGTTTAATGTGAATCTCTGTCTATAGGTATCTGTGTAAGTTGTCGGATCAGGAGCTGCGTCAGAGCGCGGCACGTAACATGGCCGATCTGATGTGGAGCACGGTGAAGGAGCCGCTGGACAGCGCGCTGTGTTTTGACAGAGAGAGTTTGGATCTGGCATTTAAATACTTCATGAGTCCAACGCTCACCATGAGGCTGGCCGGCTTGAGCCAGATCACGGTACGAGACACAAAAACACAAGAAGTCTTCTTCCATTGTCTCTAGCCTGTGTTGACCGATCTGTGCTTGTGTTTCTGTAGAATCAGCTGCACACCTTCAATGACGTCTGTAATAACGAGTCCCTGGTGTCTGACACTGAGACGTGAGTGCGACGAGGCCACTGGTATTAGTGGTTCAGTCAATCTAGACGTGTATTGACATCTTACTTTCTTCTCTCAGGTCGATAGCAAAGGAACTCGCTGACTGGCTCATCAACAACAATGTTGTGGAGCACATATTTGGACCAAATTTGCACATTGAGGTGAGTCCAGTAGACTTTCATAGTTTCTTTGGGCGCTGACTAAAGGTTTATTATTTCTGATCGTGCTCGTCTTGTTTCTGCTGTAGATCATTAAACAGTGCCAAGTGATCCTGAACTTCCTAGCAGCCGAGGGCAGGCTGAGCACTCAACATGTGGACTGTATATGGGCCGCCGCTCAGGTGCGCACACACACAAAAACTCATTTCACATGAATTTCACATTTTTTGCATAGCGTACATTTGTAAAGATGTGCAGTAAACTATCAGAGCACGCTGTAAGTCACACTTGATCCCACAATGCTGTGGGATAGTTGTGGTTTTATTTAACAATAACTTACATTGTGTGCAACAAGAAACATTTTGAAACATTCAGTTATATCAGAAATAAAAATATTTAATTTGCATTTTTAATTCAATTTTGTGAAAAAATAACATGTTTTGGAAGTCTGTTATTATTATTATTACACTTATTTTCAATATAAATCACACTTTAAATGTGATGAATGCAACAGAACTATAAACAATTTTATTATAATGGACTATATCTATCTATCTATCTATCTATCTATCTATCTATCTATCTATCTATCTATCTATCTATCTATCTATCTATCTATCTATCTATCTATCTATCTATCTATCTATCTATCTATCTATCTATCTATCTATCTATCTATCTATCTATCTATCTATCTATATATATATATATATATATATATATATATATATATATATAATTTTTGTTAGATGTAAGAAAGCTTTAATTTATATAGAAATTGAACTTTTAAAAAATATTAAAAAAAATAAGTTGTATAACATTTTAAAAAGAAATACTTAAATTACTGAATTTAAAACTGCAAGCTAAATAGAAGTTAAAATCACAACTAATTAAAATGACAAGAGCACATAATGAAATTGTCATGAAAACCTTAAATATAGAAATAAAAGCTCATTCACGATAGTAATATAAATAATACTAAAACAACACTGCAAGCTATTTTTTCTTTACAATTTTCTGTAGAGCCATTACTACATATTAATATTTTATCTATTAGGTTTATCCTCACAAGTCAGTTGTAGAGATTTTACTACATTTTAGTCGATTTTCTGATATTCAGCCCTTTTGATCATAGTCGGAAACAAAAGCACATACACTCTTTCTCTGTTCGGCCTTTGATTCTCATTTATTCCCTAGTGTTGAACAGGTCTCTCTGTCTCTGTTTTTAGCTGAAACACTGCAGTCGCTACATCCATGACCTGTTCCCCTCGCTCATAAAGAACCTAGACCCTGTTCCTCTGCGGCACGTGCTCAGTCTGGTGTCAGGGTTACACCCCAGCGCACACACCGAACAGGTACCACACGCTCTCACACTGTATCTGCACATCTTAGAATTACACGCAGCCGCTTTAGCCATATAGATGACTGCTCTCGCTAACATACTTTGAAATAGACTAAAATAGCTGTATTTTACCTGGATATCCAGTATGTGTTTGTTTAGTTGTTTCTCTGCTTGTGTAGACGCTGTATTTGGCATCCATGCTGATCAAGGCCTTGTGGAATAACGCTCTGGCAGCCAAAACTCAGCTGTCCAAACAGAGCTCCTTCGCCTCCCTGCTCAACACCAACATTCCCATGGGCAACAAGAAAGGTGTGTAGTGTTTGACATCTGCTTTTTGATGTGCATGCCAAAGAATTAAGATTGAGATTTCTCAGTTTGAAGTTGGTTTTTGTGTATTCCAAGTTTTTTAAATTACTATATTAAATTTAGATCAGAATCCAGGAATTTTATTTTTGTTTGCTTGTTTATTTATTTATTTAGCCACTAGGGTTGGGAATTGAAAGTTGGTTCCAATTCCAGAATTGGATACGTAAGGTCAGGAATCAGATACTTGTTGTAAAATTGAAATTTTGATTCCGCCTATCGATTCCAGTGTGCCGCCCTTTTTTTTTTTTTCTGTGAGGACTTGACCTGGCGATCTGCCAGGACCTTGCTCAGGTAATCTAAGCACTCCAATGTTTGGCTACACTTGTGATCAGAAGCCGAAAAAGCTAAGTATAATGTCTGTGATAAGCTAAACATGTTGCAAGAGAGGTGTCACCACCAACATGACAAAGCACTTTAATTTAATAGATCGTTAAAGATCACAAACACGATTCAAAAACACCAGCGTCATTCTATTCCTAAATTACAATGATTCGTCTGTTTCATTCCTCAACCTTTGACGTGTGCGATCATAATGTTGTGATCACTCTTGGTTCGTCCGTGCAGCGTACGATCACACCAGTCAGTGTGATTTGAACATTTATATCTGCGTCCGCGCTGCCGCTGACCTGAGATCGCGCAGCTGTCACGTATATGAATCAAACAGCTTCACCATCTTTTCAACCTGTTACAAACATTCAAATAATCACAGAAGTACTGGGATAAAAATGTGTAGTTTGGATGATGTGGACAATAGCGATCAAAATAGAGTAAATCACCCTTTGAAAGTAATTTGACGTTTCAAATAAAGATGGATGGATTACATTATGCCAGTAGGTGGAGAAAAGGGGCTATTAAAATGTATTTGTCATTGAATCAATCATTCATTCATTCATTCATAAATTAGGCTACATGTGATTGTTTAGTTGTCTAATGTTTTTTCTTCAGAATCATGAGAGAAGCACAATCTCCATTAAAAAACAAAACTCAGTTTATCCAGAATCGGGCAGCTCTAATTTGCACACAAACAGCTCTTAAAGGAACACTCCACTTTTTTTGGAAATAGGCTCATTCTCCAACTCCCCCAGAGTTAATAAGTTGAGTTTTACCGTTTTTGAATCCATTCAGCCGATCTCCGGGTCTGGCGAGAGCACTTTTAGCATAGCTTAGCATAGATCATTGAATCCAATTAGACCAGTAGCATCGCGTTCAAAAACGATCAAAGAGTTTCGATATTTGTCCTATTTAAAACTTTGCTGCAGGAGCAGTGATATTACGCAGCGCCTGAAAGTAGTCCCCAGCTACCGGGCACTACTTTCAGGCGCTGCATAATATCACTACACCTGCTGCGGCCATGTTACGGCAGCAAAGTTCCTTGATTATTACACTGGACTGGGAGTATAGTTCCTAATCATATCAGCCTAGAAAATCGCAACTTTTCATTTTCCGCCGATCTTAGTACACGATATAACTACAGAAGAGTCAAGTTTTAAATAGGACAAATATCGAAACTCTTTGATCGTTTTTGAACGCGATGCTACTGGTCTAATTGGATTCAATGATCTATGCTAAGCTATGCTAAAAGTGCTATCGCCAGATCCGGAGATCGGCTGAATGGATTCAAAAACGGTAAAACTCAACTTATTAACTCTGGGGGAGTTGGAGAATGAGCCTATTTCCAAAAAAAGTGGAGTGTTCCTTTAAACGAGTCCAGTTTTTATGTAGACTGCTGATTTTTGTTCATGATATTCAGCTGCAACTAAATGTTTTGCAAAAAGAGAATAAATATGTTTAATATCCAAATGTTTAACTTCATTTTTGAATCGAATCTGGAATCAAAAAGAATCGGAATCGATGAGCAGAATCGGAATCAAATTGATAAAATTCAAATAATACCCAACCCTTTTAGCCACTATGGTTCAGATATTAAAATGTGTTATTTATTTATTTTGCCATAATTGGCTCAGATAATCATCTCGGTGTAAAGAGCTTCTGTTATAATTGTATGTATTTATTTTAGGGCTGTCAGTCGATTAAAATATTTAATCGCGATTAATCACATTAGCGAAGCAACATTTTAACTGAAAGCGCTGCTCCTCTGCCGCTCACTGAACAGTGCAGGCGCAGATAAAGAGAGAGAGAGAGAGAGAGAGAGAGAGGTGTGCGCGTGCTGGGAGCAAGACCCAACGCTCAAGCGTCAGTACCGGAGAGTCTCAGAAACTAAATAAGGTTTGTCCAAGAAGCTGCTGGATTTGTCGCTAGGCGCTTTCTTGAAAAAAGAAAAAGAAAAGAAAAGAAAGTCGGTCAACAAGTTGGCAACACTGTGCATCTCCATTTCTCCAAGTACGGGCTAGGCCACGGGTCAAACAGAAAATGCACATTGTTAATTGAGCGTCAATAAAATTAGTGCCGTTAAAATGAATTTGTGTTAATGCGTTAATATTAACGCGTTAATTTTGACAGCCCTCATTTATTTAGCCACTATGCCTCAGATCTCAGGATCTCAGTGTAGCAAGGTTTTGAATAAAATTTCAGCTGTTTTTTTTTTATTTTCCCCCAGGTTCTCCTGCAGGAAGCCCGGAGAGCAGTGACAACAGTGACACGCATCACAGTGGAGGAAGTGACATGGAGATGGACGAGCCAATCATGAGCAGTGGAAAACGAGGGCAGCAGAGGCTATCGGACACAGAGGTAATGCATTTTCCAAAATAGGATTTGAAAACAGATGTCACTCAGCTTCATTTGAGTGATTTTTGCCGTTCTGTAGGAGTCTCTGCAGGGCAGCTCAGACGAGACGGCCAACAGCGGTGAGGAGGGCAGCAGCAGCGGCCGTAGCGAGGCGTCCAGCAACGAGGCTGGATCCAGCCGAGCCAGCCAATCAGCAGGCAGCCCGGGCAGTGAGCTGCACTCCGACGACATGGCCGACAGCGAGGCCCTGAAGGAAGAGGAAGAGGAGGAGGAAGAAGAAGAGGATGACGACGAGGATGACGAAGACGATGATGAGGACGATGAAGACGACAGGCCTGCCATTGCCTCCGAGGGCAGCCCTCAGAAAGAAACCCGAGACACAAGGGAGCCGTCTACATCAGAGCTGCGCAAACGCAAAGCCGGCGAAGCGCTCGGAGAGGTCCAGAGTCCTCCGGAGCGACCCGGAATTCCGCCCGGCATTCCCGGCTCCATCGCCTCCGCTCCCGGACTTTCCAAAACCAAATCCATTCCCTTCACCCCTGAGGCAGCCGCTGCCATGGTAGCCCCGTCTTCCCTTAGGATCCTCGAACCTTGCTCTTCTTCATCCGTGTGCCTGGAGGGATCGTCGGGAGAGCAGGCTGATCCTTCCTCACATTCCCAATCCCAGAACCCCCAGCAACCACAGCAGGGCGGCACAGAGATGGGCTCCTCACACGGGGCGTCTGTTTCCCAGGAGCCGCCCTGCATGCCTCGACCGGCGGACTTCCTGACGGAGGCCATGGGCAACGAGCTCTTCAACTGCAGGCGTTTCATCAGCCCTCAGCATCACCATCATCATCACCACCATCATCATCATCACCACCACCATGATGGGTGAGGCTACCTCTTTAATGTGATATTGACGTTACCTCTGTTCCAAAAACCTAGTAAGCTTCCTAGCTGTCTACATAGGCATGCAATGGAACTTTTTGGGATTGCCTTCTCAAAGTAGGTGTCTTAAAAGGTTGCTTTGATGCCTTAAAGTGTTGCCTAGGTAGACAGCTCACTAGGTTTTAATGCCATTGTGTGTTCTGGTAACCTACTCTCAACACAAACTCTCACTCTCCACAGTCACATGGTAGAGGACATGCTGAGCGCCGATGACGTGAGCTGCAGCAGTTCCCAAGTCAGCGCCAAATCCGAGAAGAACATGGCGGATTTTGACGGAGAGGAGTCCGGCTGCGAGGAGGAGCTGGTTCAGATCAACTCGCACGCTGAGCTCAGCTCACACCTGCAGCAGCATCTGCCCAACCTGGCCTCCATATACCACGAACATCTGGTGCAAGGTACACATCTCCTAAGACTGCTGCCACAGTGCTAGGATGTTCCGGGTGGTTTCTAGGGTGTTGCTAGGTTTTAAGTTGTTTCTAAGTGATTGTTAGAGTGTTGCTCTATGGCAAGTAGCGTGTTCTGGGTGGTTTCTAGGATGTTGCTAGGTTTCAGTTGTTTTTAAGTGGTTGCTAGAGCATTTCCCTGTGATAATTTGGGTGTTCTGTGTGGTTTCTATGGCGTTGCTAGGTTTTTAAGGTGTTTCTGTATGGGTTCTAGAGTGATGCTCTGAGGTAATTTGGGTGTTCTGATGGTTTCTAGGGTGTTCTAAGTGGTTGCTAGGATATTGCTCTGAGTTGTTGATTCTACGGTTCATTTACAAAAACTCAAATTTGATTTTAAACAAAAGTCATAGTTTCTGTCTGATGTTCTGCTCCAGGTCCGGCAGTGCACAAACATCAGTACTCTGCGCACGCGGTGACCGACATCAACCTGGACAACGTCTGTAAGAAAGGAAACACCCTTCTGTGGGACCTGGTCCAGGACGACAATGCGGTAAGTTTACCTCGCAGCAGACTATTTGAAGTATTTAAATTTTAGATTGCGATTCTCATGTTGATGTGTTTCTGGTGTTGTCTTGGTGACTAGATCCACCTATCAGAAGGCTTGATCAATGAGGCAGAGAAGCTGTTGTGTTCTCTGGTCTGCTGGTTCACTGACCGTCAGATCCGCATGCGTTTCATCGAGGGCTGTCTGGAGAACCTCGCCAACCACCGGTGAGACCGTCACAGAGATATGAAGTGCTGTAGGAAATGGTTTGGGTTTTTCTAAGGTCCAGTAGGAGATATTTGATTGTTTCATTTGTGCTTGCGTTCATCAGGTCAGTGGTGGTGTCTTTGCGTTTGCTGCCAAAGCTCTTTGGGACCTTCCAGCAGTTCGGTTCCAGCTACGACACTCATTGGATAACCATGTAAGAAACTCCACCCACCATTGCTCTCCATGTTGTTATTAAGTGGAACTTAAGAATGCTTTACAGATAATTTTGTGCTACAGGTGGGCGGAAAAGGAGCTGCACATGATGAAGCTCTTTTTTGATGATCTGTTACACTATATCCAGGAAGTGAGAGAGCAGCGCCACAAATTTGCTTTGTAAGTTTGCTGTCTTTATTTCTATATTACCGTCTTTTTGAAACACAATTCTTACCAAGCTTGCATTTATTTGATCAAAAATGCAGTAAAAAAGGAATATTGTGGAATATTATTACAATTTAAAAGAGCTGTTTTCTGTTTGATTTATATTTTAAAATGCAATTTTAAGCATCATTACTTTAGTGTCACATGCTTATTTCAGAAATCATTCTAATATGCTGATTTGCTGCTAAAGAAACATTTCTAGTTCTTATTGATGTTAAAACGATGTTTTCAGGATTCTTTGATAAATAAAAAAGAAACAAAATATTTTGCAACATTATAAATGTATTTACTGATGCTTTTGATCAATTTAATGCATCCTTGCTGAATAAAAGTCTTTTTTCTGAATTGTTTATGCAGTGCTGTGTTAACATCCCGTGTGTCTCAGGTACAGTCACAGTGCAGAGGTGCAGGTGCGTCTGCAGTTCCTCACCTGTGTGTTCTCAACGCTCGGATCACCTGACCACTTCAGTGAGTATCTCTCACACACCGCTGCACGTGAGAGTCGCTCTATATGTAACTATATGAATATCCTGCCTGTGTGTGTGTGTCAGGGTTGAGTCTGGAGCAGGTGGACATCCTGTGGCACTGTTTAGTGGAGGACTCTGAGTGTTACGACGACGCCCTGCACTGGTTCCTAAACCAGGTCCGCAGTAAAGACCAACACGCCATGGGCATGGAGACATACAAACATCTCTTCCTGGAGAAGGTCTGTCCACCGTATCATTGAAACACATCTTTTATACAGTACGTGCCGTGAGAATGAATCTTTCATCGGCTGATTCTCTCTCTCAGATGCCTCAGCTGAAGCCGGAGACGATCAGCATGACGGGACTCAATTTGTTTCAGCATCTGTGCAATCTGGCTCGGCTGGCCACCAGCGCCTACGACAGCAGCTCCAACTGCGAGGTTCACAGCAGCAGACCTCAAAATCTTGCCGGTTTCTCTCCGTGTGTTCTCCCTGACCGTTCTCTCTGTCTTTCTGTAGTTGTGTGGTATGGATCAGCTGTGGGGAATCGCGCTGAGGGCTCAGTCTGCAGACATCAGCCGTGCTGCCATCCAGTACATCAACTCCTATTACATCAGCGGTCAGTAAACACATAATTCATAACCATTAGACGATTACAATTTTGTAACCCCTCAATTTTCGTCATCAAATCACCTGTATTTTTATAGCCCTTTATGCAATCGAGATTCAAAGCAGTTTGACAGTATAGCAACAGAATAAGTGATTCAAACTTCAAAAATGAGGCAAATTCATATTTTGCTATAAATGAACTGGCAGGACAGTAGTATCATTATTCAAGTCAGTTCAGTATTTCTTCGGTTCAGTTCAGTAACTGTATAAGTTCATTCATTATGAAATGAGTTCAATTCAGTGATAAGCAGCTCAACTGAACACACTAGTGTCATTATTCAGCTGATGTCAGATCAGTGTTGATTTAGATTAGATTAGATTAGATGCAGAAAGAAAAACTTTTTTGTTTTAGCTTTTAATACTGCTAATACAGAATTTAATAGCTTTTTAAATTCTTTTCTTGAATGTTTTATAAAATGTTTTACCTGGAAAGTATTGATAAGTTGTAAGCAGGGTTATTATCGTTAACTAAAAATATTAAAAGCATTTTTGTTAATTTAAATGAAGCAGAAATAAAATGTAAATATTAGAAGGGAAAAATTTGTCCCATTGGAGTTTGATGGTTGTGTGTTTTGTTTTGTGATCTTAATATATGTGAGTGTAATGCAGTGTATTTATTAGTGTGTGTGTGACCGCAGGTAAAACGGGTCTGGAGAAGGAGCAGGAGTTCATCAGCAAGTGTATGGAGAGCTTGATGATGGCGTCTGCTAACCTGGAGAAAGACGCCCACTCCAGCCTGACTATCATAGAGAGAGGACTGCTGCTGCTCAAAACACACCTGGAGGCCTTCAGACGCAGGTACACACACTCCGTCACTGCCAGACAACCATGTTTACATGAGAAATTATGGGCATTTCACATTTTTCTGATATCAAAATTTGAACGGACATTGAATAAGCTGATAGAATGCCAGTAACCTCTATGACCTTCACCCTGTAAAAGAACACAGTTAAGGCATTTACGTGTGTGTAAACACACTCAGTGAGTCTCAGTCTGCTCAGATCTGATGTGTGTGTGTGTTCAGGTTTGCATATCACCTGCGGCAATGGCAGATCGAGGGCACGGGCATCAGCAGTCATCTGAAAGCTCTCAGTGATAAACAGTCTCTTCCGCTCAGGATCGTGTGTCAGCCAGCCGGACTGCCTGACAAGGTACGCCTTCATCATCATCTTCCTCATCGCTGGTGTCTGCTCAGGCTGGGTTTAATAAAGCTTTCTCTGTGTGTGTGTGTGTGTGTGTGTGTGTGTGTGTGTGTGTGTGTGCAGATGACCATTGAGATGTACCCCAGCGATCAGGTGGCTGATCTGAGGGCAGAGGTCACGCACTGGTACGAGAACCTTCAGAAGGATCAGCTCAGCCAGCAGGCACAGCTGCAGGAGTTCGGTCAGACCAGCCGCCAGCAGGACTTCCCAGGTACATACACACACACACACACACACACACACACACACACTACTGGACGACTGTGACTCTTATCGCATCTGAACCTCAAACAGAATGTGCCCTGACTCTGACTGTATGATGTATATAGCGCACAAATGCCCATAAGCAAAAAAAAAAAAATATATATATATATATATATATATATATATATATATATATATATATATATATATATATAATATACAGTCATGGCCAAAAATATTGGCACCCTTGGTAAATATGATCAAAGAAGGCTGTGAAAATTAATCTGCATTGTTAATCCTTTTGATCTTTTATTTAAAAAATTCACAAAAATCTAACCTTTCATTGGATAATAAGAATTTAAAATGGGAGGAAATATTATTATGAAATAAATGTTTAAAAAAAAAAAGACCCTTATGACTGGTTTGGCAACATTCTGTGAATTAAACACATATGATATTTATCTACATATGATATTTACAAATAGTTTTTAGTAGTTTGAGGCAAAAATCTGCTAGTAAGAAGAAATTTAATTTATTTACTACATTATATATTTGTGAATTTGTAAAATTAGTTCAAACTTATAATCAGTCAAAAGTTCAAATGAATGTTGACATAGCAACATTTTGTAGTGGGATTTGACTGGTAAAGTCTTGATATGTTTGTTTATCTGCAGGTGGTCTGATGGGTCCGGTGCGCATGATCTCGTCAGGACACGAGCTGACCACAGACTATGATGAGAAGACCCTTCACGAGCTCGGCTTCAAGGACATGCAGGTGACCAAACAAATCCACATACACCTGTGAACCCACAGCACTAGACATAAAGCGCTAAGAGACGTTTGTGTGTGCGGCCAGATGGTGTTCGTGTCTCTGGGCGCTCCGCGGAGGGAGAGGAAGGGCGAGGGAGTCCAGCTGCCGGCGTCATGTCTGCCGCCCCCTCAGAAGGAGCACATCCCCATGCTGCTGCTCCTGCAGGAGCCCCACCTCACCACCCTCTTCGACCTGCTGGAGATGCTGGCCTGCTTCAAACCACCCAGCCCCGACAGACCCCAGCACAGCACTGAGGTAACGTCCGGCCCCACGCCTCAGACCCGGCCCAGACGGAGTCAAACCAGTATCCAATCCAGTGTGTTTCCTCCTGCAGAGTGTCCGCTGTGAGGAGCTTCACCTCCACGCGGAGAATCTGTCTCGCCGAGTGTGGGAGCTGCTCATGCTGCTGCCCACGTGTCCCAGCATGCTCCAGGCCTTCCAGAACATCTCCGATGACACGGTCAGTCACATGACCCATGCTGCCCATTTATTCATTTAAAAGATTTCTAGCATTTGGTAGCCTGAACATGTACGCTGTAAAAGTAGAATTTTTTGAAAACCAAGATTATTGGAGCATGTTTTATAATGTATCAGTCTTTCCACAAAATTTCACATTTGATTCAACATATTGAAATTCATTAGCAATTTTTGAGTGAAAATTAACATTAAATTAAATTTGCATTAAATAGTTTTTTGGGACGAAACTGAATACATCATGAGAAATTTTATTTATTTATTTACTAAATAAAATTTTATATAGATTTTTTTTTATACTTCAGAATTTCACATTTCAAAATCTTTCTACTTCAAAATTTCATATTTAATTCAATCTGTCGAAACTTATTAGCAATTTCTTGGTGAATTTTTTTCTGCTTGTTTATTTGCATTAAACAAATAGTTTTTAGTTTTATGGGGGAAACGAACGACATTTTGTTAATTTGCTATGTTAAATTTGAGATTTTTTAATAAAGTTCAAAATGCCAAATTTCTAAATATTTCTGCTTCAAAATTTCACATTTAATTCAGTGTGTTAATTCAAGTGAAAATTCATTTTACATATTTATTTGGCGTTAAACAAATCGTTTTTAGTTTTTTGGGGCAAAACTATAAATTTTGATAAGAAATTGTATGTATTTGTCATTAAATTTGATCATTTTTACTTAATTTATACTAAATTAAAATTTCATGGTCAAAAGTTCTACTTTACATTTATGTCAATGTGTCAGACATTTACTATTAAATCTGCTACTTATTTCTGAGTGAAAATTGATTTCATTTGTTCTCATCATAACTTTAGGGATCTGACGGTTTGTGCTGGAAGGATCTGCTGAGGATCAAGAGCCCTCATAAGCTGCTCTACGCTTTAGAAATCATAGAGGCCCTCGGCAAACCCAACCGCAGGATTCACCGCGAGTCTACGGTACACGTCCAGAATCACACTCACACATGCAGCCCTGCAGATCTGTGAATGTTCTGTCTCCTGAAACACGCGTGTGTTTGTATTTCAGGGCAGTTACAGTGATCTGTATCCAGACTCTGACGACTCCAGTGAGGAGCAGATCGAGAACAGCAAGAACACTTGGAGTTGTAAGGTACAAACACCTCCTCTCACACTTTCACTGAAAATCATCTGTTGTTATTGTGCATTCACGAATGAACTAGGTAACTATACTCATTTGAACACCAATTTTATGGGTTTTGGTAAAACTGTTATGCGATTTGTAGTTGTTGGAGTCCATGTGCTCTGTATAGTGTGTATTTGAGCTGGACGGATGTCTGTGAATAATAGACTGCACCTGTGTCTCCTGTAGTTTGTGTCGTCTGGAGGTCTTCAGCTTCTGCTGGACATTTTTAACTCTGCAATTTTAGAGCCGAAAGAACAAGAATCCTGGACTGTGGTGAGTGTCAAGAACACATCCATGTCATATAACGTTTGCAAGGGCTTTTTTCGTGTTTCCTTTTGACGTTCTTTTACCCAGCTCTGCCATCAGCTGGACAGCTGTAGATATCTCATCTCTTCTCTCTCTGCAGTGGTTGTTGGACTGTCTCGCGTGTCTGCTGAAGCTCATTTGTCAGTTCGCGGTGGATCCGGCCGATCTGGACCTGGCCTATCATGATGTTTTCGCTTGGTCTGGTCTCACGGACACACAGAGGAAGAGGGCGTGGCCAGGGAAGTCCCGCAAAACCGCCGGGGATCATGGGAAGGGCCTGCATATACCTCGTCTCACAGAGGTGTGAAACTGCTTCTAAATGGATTTTTCTCTGCGTATGCTTGCTTTTTCTCATTTTTGAGATTGTCTTCTCTGTCAGGTTTTCCTAAGTCTTGTGCAAGGCACCAATCTCATCCAGCGGCTCATCAACGTGGCCTACACATACGACAATCTGGCACACAGGTGAGTAACCCATGAAGATTCCTTTTATATTTAATTTTTTTTATTTACTTGCAATTTTTCCTGTTTTTTTTTTTTTTTTTTTTTATAAACCCTTCTGTCTTGTGATTATCCTGCAGGGTTTTGAAGGCACAATCAGATCACAGATCCAGACACGAGGGTAAGCTCATCATTGGTTATAAATCTGTGCGTGTTTCTACTTTTCTCTCGTTATTGGTGACGTTTCATTGATACTTATTAATGATGTTCATGCAGTGACTCATTACTCCATGTGGCTGCTGGTGAGCTGGGCTCACTGCTGTTCTCTGGTCAAATCCAGCCTGGCTGATAGTGAACATCTGCACGACTGGCTCAAGAAGCTCACGCTGCTCATACCTGAGGTACCATCTCTGAAACTGATTCTATTGATTAAGGTCACACAAGGACACTAATTAAGGTCACATAGTCAGGGAACAATTATATCAACCAATCAAACCACAGCTATTCAAACCAGTTAAATAAATAAGTTCCACCCTGTATTTCCATGAAGTATTTATGTGAAATATATTGAATATTCCGTGCAATGCATTTTATCCCAGAAGTTAAATGCGTTGTGAATGCCATTTATTCATTTATTAATATTTCTATTTTAAGATAAATGTACACGTTTGGTAGACAGTTTATTGAAAGTGACTTGCATTGCGTGAAGGGTATACATCTTTTATGAGTTTATGCATTCCCTGGGAATCAAACCCATGACCTTGGCATTGCTATTACCATGCTCTGCTGTTTGAGCTGCAGGAATGCTGTTTGGGATTGTATTTTTATGGTATTGGCGTACTGTATCTGCAGATGGCGGTGCGTCAGGAGGCGTGCAGTGGTCTGTATAAGCTGTCTCTGTCAGGTCTGGAGGGAGGAGAATCCATCAATAGATCCTTCCTGCTGCTCGCTGCGTCCACACTGCTCAAGTTCCTGCCAGACGCACAAGCGCTTAAACCCCTGAGAGTAAGTACAAACACTGACAATGTCTATGTGCCAGTGTTATTTTAGTATTTATGTATTTAGTATTTATTTATATTTATCTATGTATGTGTGTATACAAATTGATTTAGCTTTTATTTTTTTATTTTATTTTTAATTTTATTTACATTTTTGGGTAATTATGTAATACTTTGTCTGTTTTTTAATATTTTTAGTTTTTTTATATTTCTAAATAATCATTAAAAATTAGAATTTAATTTTAAAATGTAATTTATTTCAGTTTTAGAAATGGCTTTTTATTGTTCTAAATATTTTAAATTTCAGTTTTAATTTTAATTCAGTAATTTTAGTGCAAATTAAGTATTTATTTTTGTTGCAAATTTTTAGATTTATAAATTAAAATAAAATAAACTATAAATTAAATTACATTATGGCTCGGTTTCACAAATGGGGTTTAGCTTAATCAGGACAAAGCCTTAGTTAAATTAAGAGATTTAAGCAGCTTTAATAAAAATGCCTTAGAAAAAGGTGTGTTTGAGGTGTGCATCTTGAGACAGAACTGTTTTAAGATATGCAAGATATTTTCATTTGAGACAGCTCACACATGCATTTTAGTCTGGGACTAGCCTTAAGCCTGGCCTGTGATACCAGACTTATATTTCTAATTTTAATTCTATTTCAGCTTTATATCAGTGAACACAAATTTCTTTTTTATAGGTTTAGTTTAGTTTTAGTTCATCATGATAACAACTCTTCTTAAGTGCTGGTTCAGTGTCATTTACCCATTTCATTTTTTTGGTGCACAGTTCTTTTAAATGAGTGGATGTGTGTGTTTCGCTGGTGCAGGTGGAGGATTTTGAGGAGGAGGCCATGTTTCGCACCGGCTGTAAGGAGTATTTCTGGCTGCTCTGTAAACTCATTGACAACATCCACGTGAAAGACGCCACTCAGACCACCCTGCTGGACCTGGACGCCCTGGCGCGACACCTCGCCGACTGCATCCGCAGGTCAAACACGCTCCTTTTGCTAGGGTTACTGCATCAGTTTCCTTCTGAACCTGTAACTTACTCCTTCAGAGCGCAGCCACAAGCAAACAAACTTTATTAGTTAGACCAGAGTGACATTTTAATGGAAAATCACTGGTGACATTATGCTACTAGAAAGAAATCTTTATCTTTCTAAACACTGTGAGGCCACTGAGCTTTGAGCATGTTGTTGTTTTTCCTCTTGCAGTCGTGAGATTTTGGACCAGCAGGACGGGGCGATCGAGGATGACGGTCTAACGGGTCTCCTGCGTCTGGCCACCAGCGTCCTGAAGCACAAGCCTCCCTTTAAGTTCTCTCGGGAGGGTCAGGAGTTCCTCAGGGACACATATGACCTGCTGTTCCTGCTGCCCAGCCTGAAAGACCGACAGCAGCCCAAATGCAAGAGTCCCGCGGCCCGCGCCGCAGCCTACGACCTGCTGGTGGAGGTGGTCAAGGGTTCGGTGGAGAACTACAGACTGCTGCACAACTGGGTCATGTCACAGCACATGCAGGGTGAGCGCCACAACCATGAGTGTGTTGCAGTTAGACATCTCTGACTTCTGTTGCTTTTAAATCAGGCCTTTTGGTAACGCTTGATACAATAAGATTAATATTATTTAAAGAGCCTGAGCTATCATGAACAAACAAGGACCAGGTATATTTTTATTAACTAAGATTCAGAAATGCTGTAACAAACATATTACTCATTGTTAGTTAATGCTTTAGCTAAGGTTGACTAAGGAAGGTTATTGTAAAGGGCTACCTTTTTTAAAAAAAAAATTATTTAGATGTAGACAACAGCAGAAACTAAATCATCTTATTTATTAACAAGGTTGTCCTCATAAATAGATTTTAGGAGGTTTCACTATGCTTTTATATCTCACAAGTATTAAAAACAATGCACAAAATTGACATGACATGATTATTAATTTTTGTTTTTAAATATTTATTTTTAGCTTTTTCTTTTTTTTCCCCATTTCAATTTTAGTGATTTACTTCAACTTAAAAACTTATTTTATTTTAGTTGCCAAGGCAAAACTTCTCATTTTCGTTACTTTATATACATGTAGCCTAATTTCAGCCTAATTTCAATTAACGAAAACCAATTTAATTTATCATCACTGATAAATGCATGCTTATGTATGTACACAGGTGCCTTAGTTTGATCTTTGGTGTTTGTTTGTAGCGTCTCATGCTCCATATAAATGGGATTACTGGCCCCATGATGATGTCCGAGCCGAGTGTCGTTTTGTGGGATTGACTAACCTGGGCGCCACGTGTTACCTGGCCTCCACCATCCAGCAGCTCTACATGATCCCAGAGGCCAGACAGGCCGTCTTTACTGCTAAAGTGAGTTTATAAAGCTGACGGTCAGATCTGATGAGGTCTGGTTTCTGTTTGTTTGTTAAAATGCAGTTTATTCCTGCGATCAAAGCTGAATTTTCAGCATCATTACTCCAGTCTTCAGTGTCACATGATCCTTCAGAAGTCATTCTGATATAGCCTACTGATTTTGAGCTCAAGAAACATTTCTGATTATCTTCCCAAAAACTGATGCATTTCATTTCAGGATTTTGTGATGAATATAGAATTCAAAAGAACAGCATTTGTTTGAAATAAAAATCTTTTGTCTCTTTTGATTGATTTAATGCATCCTTGCTGAATAAAAGCATAACTATGCACTCATGTCATAAACGCACTAATACATGATGACAGGCCATGAGTTACCATCATTTTACCGCAGTTGAAATAAATTGAAATGTACCTTTCTGCATGACTTATTGTTTAATAACACACAGATACCATTGTTTAGTTTAAAATGCTTCAGTATGTTGTTGGATATATGTGTTATAGTAATATTTGTTTATGTCTGTGTTTGCATACAGTATTCAGAGGACATTAAGCATAAGACCACATTGCTGGAGCTGCAGAAGATGTTCACGTATCTAATGGTACGTGACTTTATCAAATCACGTGATGCCCGCTGATGACTTCAGATGTGATTTTAATGTTTTTCTGGTGCTCATGTGCAGGAGAGCGAGAGGAAGGCGTATAACCCTCGTCCCTTCTGTAAGACTTACACGATGGACAAACAGCCTCTGAACACAGGAGAGCAGAAAGACATGACCGAGTTCTTCACGGACCTCATCACCAAGATAGAGGAGATGTCTCAGGACCTGGTGCGACATCCGTCTCTGTGTGTTTAAAAACAGCTTCGAGTGTGTTTAGCGAATTAGTCCCAGACGTGCAATGCTTGTGTGTTTGTCGTTTCAGAAAAACACAGTCAAAACGCTGTTTGGAGGCGTCATCACCAACAATGTGGTTTCACTGGTAAGACTGAGCTGCGTGAACCTGCAGATCTTGTATGTAATGTGTATTTTCTGAAAGAGAGAGGTGGTGGATGAGCGTTTGATTGGATATCTGTGTGTGTGTGTGTGTGTGTAGGACTGTGATCACGTGAGTCAGACGGCTGAGGAGTTTTACACAGTCAGATGTCAGGTGGCCGATATGAAGAACATCTATGTGAGTGTATCTCATTCACATACACACAACATAACACAACATACTCGTGAGAAGGAAACTTCATTTTTTGTGTGTACAGAATATTTGTAGCAATAGCCAAAAATACATTGTATGGGTCAAAATTATCGATTTTTCTTTTATGCCAAAAATCATTCGAATATTAAGTAAAGATCATGTTCCATGAAGATATTTTATACATTTCCTACCATAAATATATCAAAACTAAGAACTTCATTTGGACAACTTTAAAGGCAAATTTTCTCAATATTTTTTTTTTTTTTTTTTTTTTTTTTTTGCACCCTCAGATTCCAGATTTTTAAATAGTTGTATCTCGGCCAAATATTGTGCAATCCTAACAAACCATACATCAATGAAAAACTTATTTATTCAGCTTTTTATTTAAAAACATTGACCCTCATGGCTGGTTTTGTGGTCCGGGGTCACATTTGTAGGTACTAATGCTAAAGCACTATATGATTTTAAGCCTGCCACAGTACATTTGGAATTGACACACTTAATATTTTAATTGTTTACTAAGTAACTTCTAGTGGCATTGCTCTATTTTTGTTTTGTAATAAATCATGTATTGTAATTGGGAGGGGGGGGGGGAATGTTAGTAATGCATAATCTTTTGAAAAACATTATTACAATCAACATGTTTTGGGTGGGTCAGTGGAAAAATGGGTAATAATAGCCTTGACTGTAAATAATACACACAATATTTACAGTCAGTTTTTTTGTACTTTGTGCCAAGAGAAATATTTTGTCTATATAACCCAAATACTGTTTTCTGTTTCAATATATTGTAAAATGTGATTTATTCCTATGATTAAAGCTGAACTTTCAGCATCATTACTGCAGTCTTCAGTGTCACATGATCCTTCAGAAATCATTCTGATGTGATGATTTGCTGCTCAAGAAACATATATATGTGTATATATATAATCTATTAAGTAACGTGACAGGGTTATCCTGTTGGTTATGTCAGTAATAAGTCAAGGAGATAAGTCCTTTCATTTCCCCCAATTTAGAGTGATGGAAACCAGCGCTGTCACACAACACCAACCCTCAAACTAATATAACTAATATCTGCCTCTGTGTTTCAGGAGTCTCTGGACGAGGTGACCATTAAGGACACTCTGGAGGGTGATAACATGTACACCTGCTCTCAGTGTGGGAAGAAAGTCCGCGCTGAAAAACGGTACAGTTTGCTCTCTTCGGCCTCTGAGAGCTGAAATCTTTCTGTTAAGGCACATGTATTTTATGACATCTCTTTTTGTCTCTCAGGGCTTGTTTTAAGAAGCTCCCGCGGATCTTGAGCTTTAACACCATGCGCTACACGTTCAACATGGTGACCATGATGAAGGAAAAAGTAAACACGCACTTTTCTTTCCCGCTGCGGCTCGACATGACGCCGTACACCGAGGACTTCCTCATGGCCAAAGGAGACAGGAAGGAAGGTAGAGCGATTGTTCTGCTCAAACACAGTGTTTTTAAATCACATTTGTCTTCTCCAGTCAGCTAATCGTGATCTTATTTGCAGGTTTCCGTGACGACAGTGATGCAAAAGTGGCGGAGAGTTACGAGTATGACCTGATCGGTGTGACGGTGCACACGGGCACGGCGGACGGCGGCCATTATTACAGCTTCATCAGGGACATCATCAACCCACACGCTTACCGCAATAACAAATGGTGATCATTCACGCTGCATTTACAGCTGCTGAACCATTTTAGCCCAACGTTTCTTATTAGTAATTGACCGTTGTATGCGTTTGTGATGATGTCATTTCCTGCTGCAGGTATCTGTTTAACGACGCAGAGGTGAAGCCGTTCGATTCGGCCCAGCTGGCCTCAGAGTGTTTTGGTGGAGAGATGACAGTAGGTTTTCTGGATATTTTTGCTCACCAGATCAAGTCATACTGTATACATGTAGGATAGACTAATCTAAATATTAAAATCAAGCTAATGTTGTTTTAATCCAAAAATGCTCTTGTCTCATTTCAGACAAAAACATACGACTCTGTCACAGACAAGTTCATGGATTTCTCCTTTGAGAAGGTTGGTTTCACGAGAATAATAACAACAACAATAATAATCATTATAAAATCACAGAATAATAATAATGAATAATATGATTGATAAATTAATGATTATTATTTCGTTTTATTTTACATATTAATTGTACATATTAATTATTATAGTAATAGTAATACATTTTTTGCACATTATTATTTTATATATATATATATATATATATATATATATATATATATATATATATATATATATATATAATATTATTATTATTTATTTATTTATTATTATTATATATTCTTATAGTAATTATAGTATTAAATAATAGGTTTATATTTGCTATAATTAAAGAAGTATTAAAATATTTTTGTTTTAGTTTAGATATTAATTTTACATATGGTAATAATAATTATACGTAATTATAGTAATAAATATGTCGTTATAATTATACTATTTTTATATGATAATTTGTACAATAATAGTTTATTAATAATATAATTATTTTCAAGTTGTTTCATTTTATATAATTATTCAAATTATATTAATAGTAATACATTATTGTTTTTTGCTAATTATACATTATTTTTATATTAATAATAATTGTTACAGTAATAAATAATAATAGATTATTACTATTTATGTATTATTTTTTTATATTTATTATAATTGTTAAAATAATAATAATAACAATAATAAATTATTCTCATAAATGATATAAACCAGTTTTGTTTGAGAAATGCTCTGCAAACAAAGATTTGTCTGTCTTTCAGACCCACAGTGCCTACATGCTGTTCTATAAGAGAGTGGAGGTGGAGGAGGAGAATGGGAAGGACTTTAACTTTGACATTTCTCCTGACCTTCTGGAGGTACAGACCTCACTGTCCATCAGCCTCGCTGTTCACTGCACACATCTGAGCGTTTCACTGACAGCTCATCTCTCTCTGTCTCTCTCTCTCTCTCACAGTGGATCTGGCACGACAACATGCAGTTTCTCCAAGACAAGAACATCTTTGAACACACATACTTCGGGTAGAAGAACAGTCTAGAACAATATATAGTTATAATTCATAACTGTGTACAAGGACGTCTTCGATAACTTAATTATTTTGTCTTTACTTTTTATTCGTTATTTCTATTTATGTATAGTGATATATAATATGTATATGCAATTTTTCTTTCCTTATGTTCTTTTTCTTTATTTTGTCCTATTTTCTGTTCTGTTTCTTTACTTTTATTTTATTTTTCAATGTAAAAATGTTATTACAATATAGATCTGTCCTCTCATTCTCTTCTGTGTTCATTTTCATTCTTTTAATTTGTTGTTTCTCTGTAGTTTCATGTGGCAGCTGTGCAGCAGTATTCCCAGCACTTTACCGGATCCCAAATCCGTGTCGCTCATGACGGCTAAGGTGAGTCTGTCCACATGAACAGCGTTATCAGAGCAGCGCAACACCAGCTCATGAAGCAGCTATGCTTTCAGATGAATCATTTTGAGCGGTTGTCCACAGTGAGCTTCATAATCGAGTTGTTTTCCTCTTTCTCTCACAGCTCAGCACATCGTTTGTTCTGGAGACATTCATCCACTCCAAAGAAAAGGTGAGATGGACTTTACTTCTTTGTTCTTCTATTGTAATTTACAGGAGAGGCCTGATGACAGTTTCTGTAGTGTTTAATAATTGTTTTTTTGCTCTTGTAAGTTAATTTTTCATTCTTTTCTCTCTCAGCCCACAATGCTGCAGTGGATTGAACTCTTGACCAAACAATTTAACAATAGCCAAGCTGCCTGCGAGGTAACACACACACACACACACAGGTTTTCATGTTTTATGGGGACATTCCATAGACGTAACGGTTTTTATACTGTACAAACTTTATTTTCAATGCCTTTACCCTAACCCTACCCCTCACACACAACTTTCTGCATTTTTAGAATTTCAAAAAACTTTCAAAAATCTCTGCAAGGGACACACACTCACACTTTACATCCAGCTTCTTGTTTCCTGGGATCTTCTGCTCTGTAAAATCGCTTTTGAGCCAAATGAATGGAGAGAGTTGACTATATCAGCAGTGTTGCTGGGTAATGCTGTTTTTGTGATCTATGTGTGTGTGTGTGTGTGTGTGTGTGTGTGTGTGTGTGTGTGTGTGTGTTTGTGCATGCAGTGGTTTTTGGATCAGATGGCAGATGATAACTGGTGGCCAATGCAGATTCTCATCAAGTGTCCCAATCAGATTGTACGTCAGGTGAGTGTCACATAAACACCTTTATTTAAAGATTTTTCTTAAATGAAGATTATTATTATTATTATTATTATTATTATCATTATTATTATAAACAGACAAACCCACACCCTTCCTCTATAAGAAAACATGTGCATTTAAAAGAAACAGTGCTTCTGAATGTGCTGCTGTGATGTTCCAGATGTTTCAGAGGTTGTGTATTCACGTGATCCAGCGTCTCAGACCGGTCCACGCTCACCTGTACCTGCAGCCGGGCATGGAGGATGGGTGTGTGATGCGTCCCTTTTTGTCTTCCTCTGAAGCCAGATAACCCTCCTCTTGTCTCCAAATACATATGCTGTTATCCTGTAAATGAAGCGGGGAAATTCTTCCAGAAACGTTCTCATTTGTGTTGGTCTGTCTGCAGATCTGATGATATGGACGGTCCGGTGGAGGACATCGGCAGCCGCTCGTGTGTGACGCGCTTCGTCAAAACGCTGCTGTCAATCATGGAGCACGGAGTGAAGCCGCACAGCAAACATCTGACCGAATACTTCGCCTTTCTGTACGAGTTTGCCAAAATGGGAGAAGAGGAGGTAACGACTACTTATCTATATATTTATTTAAGCATTTATTTATTTACTTATTTGTTTTACTTTATTTATCTACCTATTAAGTTATCTCTATTGATTTATTTATTTCTTTTATTTACTTTACTAGTGCTGTCAAACGAATAATCGCGATTAATCGTATCCAAAATAAAAGTTTTTGTTTGCGTAATATATGTGTGTACTGTGTATATTTATTACGTATATATAAATACACACACATGCATGTATATATTTCATAAAATTTTTATTTTTCTATATAAAATATATTTATTTATAACAAATTATATGAATATAAATATAGACATGTAAATATTTTCAAAACAGATACTGTATGTGTGTGTGTGCATATATACATACACATACATACATACATACATACATATATATATATATATATATATATATATATATATATATATATATATATATATATATATATATATATATATATATATATATATATACAGAACACACATACTGTATATTATGTAAATAAAAACTTTTATTTTGAATGCAATTAATCATTTGACAGCACTAGGTTTTACCTACGTATTTAACTTGTTTATTTTACTTTTTTAATTTATTTAATTTTAATTTATGTATTTATGCATTTATTCAATTATTTCACTTATTTATTAAAAATTGGAAAATTTTTGAAGTGTATTCTTTATTATTTTCTTTTAATATATATTTTTTTCTTTTTGTCTTCACAGAGTCAGTTCCTCTTGTCTTTGCAAGCCATTTCTATAATGGTGCATTTCTACATAGGCACTAAAGGACCTGAAAATGTGAGTGCCGTCTCATCAGGTTTGATCTTCTCTGATTTAGACTTTCCCTGATCTCAGATCATAACATGCATCTCTCTGTCTCAGCCTCAGGTGGAGGTGTTGTCTGAGGAGGAGGAGGGTGAGGAGGATGAAGAGGAGGATATCCTCTCATTGGCAGAGGAGAAGTACCGTCCGGCCGCTCTGGAGAAGATGATCGCTCTCATAGCTCTGCTGGTGGAGCAGTCCCGATCTGAGAGGTACACACTGAAGTATTCAGCTTTTAATCTCACAAAGCATATCATATTTCACCCCAAATGGATCATATTTCACTGCAAATTCATTTAAAGAAAATGAAGCCTATTTTAGGGATGTTTAAAGTCATTCCTGCTGCGTCACAAAACAGAGTTGCAAAACCATGGCATCAGTCAATTTTACTGTGATAGAGTAGTAATACCTGTCTGATCATTTGTCTCCATCCATCTACAGACATTTGACTCTGTCTCAGAGTGACATGGCAGCGCTGACCGGAGGAAAAGGTTTCCCCTTCCTCTTCCAGCACATCAGAGACAGCATCAACATCAGACAGACCTGCAACCTCATATTCAGCCTCTGCAGATACAACAACCGCCTGGCAGAACACGTACGTTTTTGAAAGTTTCTTCGAGGCTGCATTTATTTTGATTAAAAATACGGTAAAAAGAGAAAAGAATTGAAATATTACCGTTTAAACAGTTGTTTTCTAAACTGTAAAATCTAATTTATTCCTGTGATCAAAGCTGAATTGTCAGCATCATTACATGAGAAATCATTCAGAAATCATGCTGAAATGCTGATTTTCTGCTCAGGAAACATTTCTGATTATTATCAGTGCATTTATTTGAAATAGAAATCTTTTGTAACATTATAAACTTTACTGTCCCTCTTGATCAATTTAATGCATCCTTGCTGAATTTCTTTAAAAAACAAATCTTGATCTTGACCCCAAATGTTTGAACAGTAGTGTAGCTTAGTTCTTGGGGCAGTCTTTTTTTTTTAAGTGTATCTATGCATGCAAACAATTGTATCAGTCTGTAACATAACGTCTCGTGATCTGTGTTCTTCTGTTGTTATAGATTGTGTCAATGCTGTTCACCTCCATCGCTAAACTGACTCCAGAGGTAAGAACAGCTCTCAGTGCGATTTAGTGCTGTCAAACGATTAATCGAGTCCAAAATAAAAGTTTTTGTTTACATAATATACAGGAAGTGCTGGGGGCGTGGCTTGTG
Organism: Acrossocheilus fasciatus; assembly: GCA_036784905.1. NCBI lineage: Eukaryota > Metazoa > Chordata > Actinopteri > Cypriniformes > Cyprinidae > Acrossocheilus > Acrossocheilus fasciatus. The sequence goes on along the minus strand of CM071938.1, from coordinate 35,621,830 downwards.
GGCGTGGTCAGATTTTCCTTTTGTCTCTAGCTGATCACATGCCTGAATATATGAGTGTGTACTGTGTATTTTTATTATGTATATATAAATACAAACACATGCATGTATATATTTAAGAAAAATATACTATGTTTATATTAAATATATTAATATATAATATAAATTATAATATAAATATATAAATGTATATGCATGTAAATATTTTCAAAATATATACTGTATGTGTGTGTGTTTATATATACATAATAAATAAACAGTACACATACATATGCAAACAAAAACATTTATTTTGGATGCGATTAATCATTTGACAGAACTAGTACAATTGTATTATTATTTTATTCTTACACACACTGACTAACATTTTGTGTGTGTGTCTGACAGGCGGCGAATCCGTTCTTCAAGCTGCTGACGATGCTGATGGAGTTTGCTGCTGGTCCTCCAGGAATGCCCTCGTTTGCGTCCTACATCCTGCAGAGGATCTGGGAGGTAAGATCCCATCACTCTTTCGCTTTCTCACTTCTCTGAAACGGTGCTTTACGTGAGAGTTTTGTGTCTATGTTGAGGACCTGCCTCTGGCTCACTGATCTGAGCGTCTGATCTCTGTCTGTCAGGTGATCGAGTATAACCCGTCTCAGTGTTTGGACTGGTTGGCCGTCCAGACTCCGCGTAATAAGCTGGCTCACAGCTGGGTCCTGCAGAACATGGAGAACTGGGTGGAGCGGTTTCTGCTGGCGCACAACTACCCACGAGTCCGAACATGTAAGAACACACAATCTACACACCTGTACACTCTCTCTCTCACTCACACACACACACATACATTATTTATATGAAGAGTTCCAATGCAAAAGCCTCTAAAAGCCATCTTGGTCAAAAATGAGAACAATACTGAGTGAATGCTCTCCACGCATGGTATATGTTTATCAAGTGCTTTCACTTCAAACGCGCTAAATCTCAGCCTCAACTCATTCAGAAGTACCAGTACTTACATAGAAACCTATGCTCATTTTAAAGAAAAACATCAGACGTACTTAGAGGCTTTTGCATCTGAACTCTTCATATATATATATATATATATATATAAAATGTCAGATTGGACATTATCTTGTGACGTATGTAATGCATTTCTCTCTCAGCGGCGGCGTATCTGCTGGTGTCTCTTATCCCGAGCAACTCCTTCCGTCAGATGTTCCGCTCCACGCGCTCTCTTCACATCCCCACGCGGGACCTCCCGCTGAGTCCCGACACCACCGTGGTTCTGCACCAGGTCTACAATCTGCTGCTGGGCCTGCTGGGCCGGGCCAAGCTCTACGTGGACGTGCCGGTGCACGGGACCACCAAACTGGTGCAGTACTTCAGCTTCATGACCTACTGCCTCATCTCCAAAACTGAGAAGCTCATGTTCTCCAGCTACTTCATGGACCTCTGGAACCTCTTCCAGGTACTTCACGTGCAGATGTCTAGGTGCTCATATGATGCATATTTGAGTGCTCATGTGTCTCTATCGATCTCACAGCCTAAGTTATCAGAACCAGCAATCGCCACGAATCACAACAAGCAAGCGCTTCTGTCCTTCTGGTATAACGTCTGCGTGGACTGCAGCGAGAACGTGCGTCTCATCGTCCAAAACCCCGTTGTCACTAAAAACATCGCCTTCAACTACATCCTGGCCGATCACGACGATCAGGAGGTGGTGCTGTTCAACCGCGGGATGCTGCCGGCGTACTACGCCATCCTGCGCATGTGCTGCGAGCAGTCACCTGCCTTCACCCGCCAGCTGGCGTCTCACCAGAACATACAGTGGGCCTTCAAAAACCTCACGCCCCACGCCAGCCAGTACCCAGGGGTGAGTACAGCACCTACAGGCCTTGACTTAGCAGTTTCTGAACCGGCTACCAAAGTTATTACAAGACATATGATCAAACATGTTTTTTTTCCTTTCATTTATGGCATAGTTTATCAGTAACTTTGACACCGTTCAAAAGTTTGGGGTTAGTACGTTTTTGTTGTTGTTTTTGACAGTCTCTTCTGCTCGCCAAGGCTGCTTTTATTTGATCAAAAATACAGCAAAAAATGTTAATGTTGTGAAATATTAAATAACTGTTTTCTATTTCAATATAATTTAAAATTTCCTTCAGAAATCATTCTAATATGCTGATTTGTGCTCAAGAAACATTTCTTATTATAACTGTTGAAAACAGTTGTGATGCATTGCGTGTTTTTTCTTCAGGATTTTTATTTTTTATTTTTTGATAAATAGAAAGCTCAAAAGAACAGTGTTTATTTGATTTTATATATATATATATATATATATATCTTTGTTTTTTTTTAAGACATTTTTTTTAAAATGTCTTGTGTCAATTTTGAATCATTTAATTTGTCCTTGGGGAATCATTCTTTTTTTTTTAATTACATTTATTTACTTTTTTATTTTATACAGTTATTTTTATATATTTAATTAATTTTTATATATTTTAAATAGTTTAAATAATGTTTATTGCTAGAAAAATTTAATCAAATTGTTTAAATTTTCAAAAATTGTAAATCTCATATAAAATAAAGCACTGCATATAATAATACTTAATTTAGTTTGACCTCCTAAAGTGTATAAACAACATTTTCAGAGAATTCACTAAAGATTTTTTGTTTATCGTTAGTGTTTTAATCTTAAAGTGCCTTCTGTTTCTCACCGTTTCTGTCTGAAGGAATATGAATGTTTTAAGCCTCAACTATTCAGGTTAATTCAGTTCAAGCAAAATAACTCTGTATTTTTTTTCTTTCTCTGCAGGCTGTGGAGGAGTTGTTTAACCTGATGCAGCTGTTTGTGGCTCAGAGGCCTGATATGAGAGAAGAAGAGCTGGAGGACGTGAAGCAGTTCAAGAAGACCACCATCAGCTGTTACCTGCGCTGTCTAGACGGGCGCTCCTGCTGGACCACTCTCATCAGGTGCACACACTCTCTTAAGTCTGGTTGAGTCTTTTACAAGACTGAGCCATTTTCATTCATACTAATCTCTTTGTGTACTCTCAGTGCCTTCCGTATACTGCTGGAGAACGATGAGGACAGACTGCTGGTGGTGTTCAACAGAGGACTCATCCTCATGACTGAGGTATTCATACACACTGACATACATACTCACCATTTCATACTCTTTTATTCATCTTCATATTTTAATGGACTGTCATATAGAATTAAATATTTCTCTGTCTGCAGTCCTTCAACACCCTGCACATGATGTACCATGAAGCCACTGCGTGTCACGTGACAGGTGATCTGGTGGAGCTGCTGTCCATCTTCCTGTCTGTTTTAAAGGCAACGCGGCCCTACTTGCAGCGCAAAGGTAGTGCATAACCCACAATACACCACACACTTCACTGATTACCCATAATGCACATTAAATAAATAACTCCAGGGTTCTTCATTACTTATGGACCATAACATGCTATAGAGAAGCACGGTTATCCATAATGCACCATATACAATAAAAAATTACTCATTTACCCATAATGAAACTACACTTGCAGTACAAGTACTCATTATGCATAATGCTCCCTACCATGCAATGCAAAAGTACTGTATTACCCATAATGCACCTGAATAATCAATACTAAAATAACCCATTACCCATAATCCACCTAAACCTGCAATGCAAAACTACTTGTTACCCATAATACAAAAGTACTCATTACCATTAAAAGGTTAGTTCACCTTAACAAGCATTGCAAAAGTACTCATTACCCATAATGCACCTTAAGAAGCGATGCAAAAGTACTCATTACCCATAATGAACCTTAACAAGTGATGCAAAAGTACTCATTACCCATAATGCACCTAAACAAGCAATGCAAAAGTACTTGTTATCCATAATGCACCTTAACAAGCATTGCAGAAGTACTCATTAAGTAAAATACTAGAAAAAAGTCTGCATAATCTCAAAAATGAAAAATCACAAGCGAGATGAAAGCAATGCAGGCAACTTGCTGAAAAAACAAGGCAAATGTTTCGGTCACATGTTGACCATTTTCGATGGCAAGCTAACTGCTGGAACAGGAGCCATCTTGATGCAATGAAAAAGTACTCATTACCCATGATACACCTTAATGTTCAGTACAAAAATACTCATTACCATAACGTTCCTAACGAATCAATACTGAAGGACCTCATTAACCATAATGCACTTGTATGTGTATTGTAATCTCAATCACTACTGATTTCTGTCCTTCTGTAGATGTGAAGCAGGCGTTGATCCAGTGGCAGGAGAGGATTGATTTTGCTCACAAGCTGCTGACGCTGCTGAACTCTTACAGCCCACCAGAACTACGCAACGCCTGTCTGGGTGAGTCGCCACATCTACGAAACAAACACGCCGCGCTTCAAATGAACCGAAGCAGCAGATGAATGTGATTTGAATGTCCATGTTCATTCTCAGATGTGCTGAAGGAGCTGGTGCTCTTGAGTCCTCATGACTTCCTGCACACACTCGTGCCCTTTCTGCAGCACAACCACTGCACCTACCACCACAGCAACATCCCCAGTGAGTCCCGCCGAAACATACAGCATACATGCAGCACTGATCATCATCACCATCATCATGATGTATAACACTGTCTGTACGTTTGCAGTGTCGTTTGGCCCGTACCTGCCCTGTAGAGAGAATATCAAGCTGATGGGCGGCAAGAACAACATTCGTCCTCCCAGACCGGAGCTCAACATGTGCCTGCTGCCCTCGATGGTGGAGACCAGTAAGGTGTGTACGAGACCGACGCGTGCTTCCTGTCGCACGCTGAGCTTTAGGTATTCACAGTGTGTGTTTTGTGTTTCCTGTAGGGTAAGGATGAGGGGTATGACAGGATGTTGTTGGACTACTTCCTGTCGTATCATCAGTTCATTCACCTGCTCTGTCGAGTCGCCATCAACTGTGAGAAGTTCACAGAGACCCTGGTGAAACTCAGTAAGGATGCTTCACTCTCTAAAGCTCAGTTTGACTCTGTGTGTGTGTGTGTGCTGATGGTGTTTATTCACCTGTGTGCAGGTGTGCTGATAGCATATGAAGGACTTCCTCTACACCTGGCTCTCTTTCCAAAACTATGGACAGAACTCGCTCAGTCTCAGGTAAAATCTTCTCAAACACACATGCTGAAGCAGTAAGACACTAGAGGACATGCTTTACCACAGGTTAAGCTTGATGACATGTGGCATGCCTAAAACTGTGGTAGTTCAGTATTAAAATTGCTCTCGTAACTGTCTTTAAATATTAATAATATTTATTTAATTATTATATATATAATATTTAATTATTATTATTACTATTATCACAAAGCTAAATTTAATTCTTAATTTCTTAATAATTTTATTATTATTATCCATCAGTTTAATATAAAAACTGTGGTGTATTGAATTGTTCTTTTAAATATAGCTTTATTATTATTATTATTATTTTAAATAAAAAAAATAATCTTTCCTCTATTCCTAGCTATTCATAATAAAATATTATTATAATTTTATATATATATATATATATATATATATATATATATATATATATATATATAAATATATATATATATATATATATATATATATATAAATAAATATAAATATAAATAATATGGTAGTTTTTATTTCCAAAAAAAATTTTTTGTACATATTAATAATAATATATTTTTAAGGTACACAAAGACACTTTAAATAAGACACAACAATCACACATTATTTTTAAAACGCCTTACAGTACATTAAAAGTGTAATTTTTAATTACACATTTCTGGATCTCAGATAGATGCCTAATGTGGGTTACACTAGAGATGGCCATTAAGCAGAATGTATTTCAAAGACATGACTATAAAAACAAAGCCGTGTCATCCGATCAGAAGTGAGAGTGAGATGTGTGTGTTTTCTGCTCTCTATCAGTGTGCGATGGCTCAGTCGTGTGTGAAGCTGTTGTGTGAGGATCCGGCATTTGGAGAATACATGAAATGCATCCTGATGGATGAGAGAAACTTCCTCAACAACAACATCGCCTACTCCTTCCTCACCTGCTTCTTACATAAAGTAAATGCACATCTTCTCATGCAGATTTACTGTAATCATGGGTTAATCTTATCTAGTTCTGGAGTAACTACACAACTCTCTTGCAGTTTGAAACTTGATTTGTTTTGTGTTTAGGTGCAGGTGCAGGTGTTATCAGGCCAGAGCTGCTCGAATCTCGTCAATGTGTTGGTGACCAACCTACTGAACGAGTACCACAGCCTGCAGCCTGAGCTGACCAATCAGAGGGCAGAGATGAGCAAGACCAGCAGCCTCCTGAACGCAGTCAGTACAGCTCCTCCTCACTTCTCACCCAGCACTCCAGCGCTCTTTATTCATCCGTCTCTCTCTCTCTGTCTCTGTTGAAGGATCTGCGTGCGCTGCTGCTGGTGCTGTCGGTTTACGCCCCTCAGCAGCTGGACCCTGCTTTAGGCCCGGCTCTACAGGAGCTGCTGTCCAAGTGCAGACTGTGTCTGCAGCACCGCACCACATTAGAGATGGAGGCCAAGGAACGCAAAGTCAAAGGTGTCAATGCACACACAAACACACGTATATCACTGCCATGCATGGCTTTGAAGTATTAAAAAATATATCATATATTATTAATTAAAAATTTATTTAATTAATTAATTAATAATAATATTATTATTTTTATACATTATCTTAATTCTTTTATTTTAAAAATGGTAGGTAACAGCTATGAGTACAAAAAGGGAGAATGTATTTCTTGTACATCATGGCTTTGAATTATTTTATTTAAAATAATAATAATTTATTATTATGCAATTTATTTATAAAATTGTAGTAACAGCTAGGGGTACAAAAATGATTTCTTAAACACCTTCCAAATTACCAAAAGTACATTTTAAACAATCTATAAGTATTTTTTTGTAAATAATAATGATACTTGTATTTATAGAGCGCTTTTCATGGTACTCAAATAAAGAATAATTCATTAAATATTTTAAGATAAATATGATTTAAAAGTAAATAAAAGCAATTAATTATTTATTTATTAGTGAAAAAAATGTTAGTAATAGATAAGGGTACACCATTTTTTTTGTACACCATGTCTTTGAATTATTTTAAGTATCATATCATATATAGTTACATAGTAGTAACATCTGGGGGACGGATGTCAGAGCACTATGAAAGTTAAAATAAGTCAAAATACCTAAACACTTTGTGACACAACATTAATTACACATTAAAAACAGTCCTAAAAAGGCCTAATTTTTAAATTATGAAAATGATCATATTTAAGTGGGTGTTGTGCATAATATGCACTCGTGTTAGAAGACATCACTGTGTGCGTGTTGCTTCATTTTATTCCTCTGTCTGTCGTGCAGTGGAAGAGGAAGGCGTCACTCCAGTGAAGCGCCGGCGGGTGAGCAGCAGTGCAGAGGACCGGCCGGCAGACAGCGGCGGCAGCAGCGTTTGCCCTCCGTCTACTTCTTCCTCATTAGCTCCCTGCTCGGAGCAGAAGGCGGAGCCGGGGGAGGCATTGACGCCCACCAGCACTTCGGACACTGAAACCCGAGACTCCTCCCTCATCGACCCGGGAGTGGAAAACGACCCGCCCTCTCCTGACAGCGCGTCCCTCGAGGAGAAAAAAATGGACGTTTCTTCATCATCATCCTCATCTTCGTCATCATCCTCCTCCCTTCCTGAAGCGTTCGGCCGAACAGATGAACCTCCACCGCAGCTAGCTGGACGAGAGGAGGAGGAAGAGGAGGATGGGCGGAAGGAAGCGCAAGAGCAGGAGGCGGAGCCAGAGCGAGAGGAAATGCCCTCCACTTCCTCCTCCTCTGCCGACTCGGTGCTTTTACTCTCCAGCCTGCCGGATTCTGCTGAGGGGAGGAGTCAGGAGGCGGAGTCAGGCGGGTGTGGCCACGCCCTCATGCAGGATGCTCTGGAGATGCTGTCGCGCACAGTTGAGGCCACTATTGCTGTGGTTGCCAAACTTTCGAACGGGAAAGGAGGGACACGCCCCTCAGCTTTGTGATGTTACCTTCACGTCGCTCCTTTTTCGCATTTCCCGTTTTTTCGTTCGTCATGCTGTTCAGATTTGTCTTTTTACGAGTAATTGAAGTCCAACTTTTTTTTTTTTCTTTTCCCACCCTTTGGCCTCGCTCTTCATCTGTTTCGTGTTGCAACACACAAAGTTCTGTTTCCGGTTCCAGAAAACTGAGCTCCGCATTAATTGAACAGAACGAAAAACCAACTGGAGCGTCTTTTTGTCAAAGGGCAGTTTTTTTCTTTTTTAAATCGTGATTTTGTTGTTTTTTTTGTTTTGAAGTGGTTTGTTTTCGAGGCTGCAGTGAAACAGGGAAAAGGTTTACAACGTTTTAGTCCCGTCAGTGCATAATTTAATTTGCGTTTTTATTCACATGTATTATTATTATTACGATTGTCTTCTGTGCCAGTTTTGTACTTACAGATGTGAGGCTGAGAAGGCCTTGCCGTTTTTTTTCTCTGTGGTGGATATCAAAAACTATGTTTACTTTGTATATTGAAAAGAAAGAACGAACCACAAGAACCTTGATTCTGTAAAGAATCTTCTAGATGTTGCCTGGCTTTGTAAATGAGATGGTTAAAAAAAAAATATATATATATATATATATAAACATAAATATATATATATATATATATTTCTGTAAGATATATGTATACAGTATATATCCATTCAAGCGCAGTATACTGTATATATAAATCTACTGTGTATATATATACCTACGTTGTGTATATAGAAACTTACGGTGCTCTTTTCAGGCTCAGAACATTTGTGGCTGGAATATTGCACATTTGATGGAACAGTTGGAGCTCTATTTTATTTACCGAAATACATTCCATAATCTATTGGATGTCATTCTTGCGTTCTCTGTATTTGATTTATCTCTCAGTCTTTCTGTTTTGTTTTATTTTAATATAGGATATAACTTAATAAAATTTTAATATGATTTAATTATGAATCGAGTCCAAAAAGCAGGTTGTGGGGTGATCATTTCTTTCTTTTTCCCCTTTCTGTTGTGTGTGTAACTAGTGGCTGTGCTCAGAATAGAATACATAGTGTACAATATACAATGGTGTACACTACGTATTTCCTTTTTTTCTGTAAATGCAACAATAAACATTTCAAATGTTAAAATGCAGCATTGTTTACCAGAAACATTTAATTTAATTTATATTTTTAATGCATTTTTTCTCAACTTTCAATTCAGATGAATCTAAAAACATTTGCAAAAGCAACTGTTGTCAACCAAAATGCAGAAATAGTATGAGTAGTAGTGTGCTAGTATGCTTTTCTGAGCACAGCCCAAAGCACAAACTGGTTTGAAGTGTGCTGAAACTCAAACTCATCACAACTCTTAAAGCCTCAGCTGTGGATTGTCCTGTGATTAAATATACACATTCACAATGGTTAAGAAACATTTTCAAAAAGTTTAATCATTCTAAAAAGGTATTTACATCATCAAAGATACAATTTAAAAGCATTTTGATACATAATCGTAGCTGAGCTGGTTTAAGTGCAAAAGCCTGCTGTTATTTGTAAGCAGGTTTTGGGATGTCCAAGTCCCTTTGTAGAAGACCACGTTGAAAATCAAAATACAAGGCAGCTGAATGTACATATTACTTAAAAGAAAGGAAAACATGTATACAAATAAGATTTTTTGCTCTTTTCTAAAAACAGGTGAGTTTAAGACAGCAGCTTTTCTGAAATGAAGCCTTGAAGTGACTGATGTTACACATGCTACACAGGCAGCAAGCATAAAATGTTGAGTATATTTATAGTCAAAATTTCTCTCTTTTGTCACAATGCATTATGGGATTTGCTTGTATCTTTTGGAACTGCCTTAAAATGCGACTCGCTATGTTATGGAACAGATTTAAATTCATTTTAAAACTCATGCAGTCTTGTAATGACAAGCATTGAGGAGCTTTGGTCCATCAGGACAAGGCAGAGGTGCTGCTTCCATTTCTCAAATCTGCGTCTTTTTCAGAATATCTTTCAAACTCACGTGTGTTACTGAACTCAACCTGAAAAACGAAATTTGAAATGTGTTTGTAAATGCAAACTTTTAAAATTCCACTAACAGAATATTGGCTGAATTCTGCTTATGAATTGAGTGCTTTACCTCTTTACCTCTGGCTTCTTCTTTTTGGCTATCAACAGAAGAAACATGTTTAGTCATCTCAGAACAAAACTGATGCACATTTTGTATTTGAGATCAAATTTTTAAAAAGTGTGAGTGTATCTTGGCAAATGCTCTTTGACAATATTGGCACTTACCTGGAAAAGTTAAAACTATTGTCAATACTTGATCTCTGCTTGGTTCTACCAATATTGAAGCTTTCTTTGTCAGAATCTGTGTCCTTCTTCATTTTCTTATTCCTGAGGCAGCAAAAATAATGTATTATATAAATACTTAGCAGTTTTTCCACTTGAAAAAAGTTTACCCCTAAACAATTAGTAGTCATTTTAAAAAGTGTTCAAAGTCAACATACAGTTTAATCAGTATGATGTTTGATATGCACGGAAAAAAGGCCACTAATAATTTACCTAACGAGAAAGACAGTCGTCATAGCGATAATTCCCACAATGCTTATAGCCAGCAGAACACTGAGAGCAATAACTGCTGCTTCACTGGAATCTTCAGAACTGTTTCCAGAACCATCCTCCACTTTGAATTCCAATTCGGTACCAAACACGTTCTCCAGTTCGTCTTTTAAAGCGTCGTGATTGCTCTGCAGTTTCCTGTGGGAGTCGACACAGTTCAGATCCCTCAAACTCGCATCTTGTAAACTGCATAGATTTGTGCTCTAATGGAAACCTAGTAGGCTTTAAAAGCAGAAATGTGAAATAATCTATGAATATATTACATTTCTAACTTACTTTTTGACCTCTGTGGCTTCAATGACAGCACCACTGGTGTCCATCGCTATGAAGCTGATGTAAGTCTTGGCTGTAGATTCTCGGAGAATGGTGCGCATCTCAATCCCATCCTCAGCTCTCACACTGAGGATTTTCACAGTCAAACCTAAAGCTTTCTTCATGGAACTGAGAAAAAACACCAATAAAACATTCAGTATGATTTGTGAACTGCAACAAGTTTATTGAAAAGAACCAACTCAAAAAGAACAATTAGAGTTTGGAAAATATGCATATGGACTATATAATGGTGTCTTTATTGAAGCTTGATAGTCCAATGGTCAATGTGAACTTAAAAAAAGGAAAACTTTCCATTTGTCTTGTAGTGAAAAGACAGTAGCATCAGGTTTGGGATGACATGAGGGTGAGTAAATAGTGATAAAATGGGTGAACAATTTGGACAAACACACTTCCCCTTACTCTCTTTTCTCAAAACACAAACAGTGCATATAGTACTTATAATGCAAATAAGTGGAAATCAATACATTTCTTGGTGGGATTGCATGATCCATTGCAACAATGACTAGATCAAACACATCCTGTGTCTCCCGATCCAGCTCCTTGATAGCTAGTAGAGTCCCATCCTACAAGAGAAGGACATCTTTTTGTGCAAGGTAAATACAAAATGAACATTGACATAATGTCTATAAAAATATGATGTAATGTAGATAGGCACTCAAAGCATCAGTGACAGCTCTAGTGAGTCCTCTCACCTCTCTGAAGCTGAATAGTTCACTGTGTGAGGAAACAGTCATGGTGACACGTCCGTTTTCTTCAATGTCAGAGTCTGTGGCTGAGATCACGCACACCTCTCCAGGTGATGAGGGAGTGTAAACACCTTCCTGGATCTCAATGCGGTCTGGGAGAGGAAGGAATTGTGGGTTGTTGTCGTTGACGTCCAGAACAGTGATGATGACCTGAGCTGTGGAGCTTAAACCATCGACAGGCTGGTCAACTGCTATCACCTAAAGAAGACAAGACAAGACAATTTAGAATTAATATTCATCCTGAATGTGTTGTGAATAGTTGTGTTCAAGAGATAATATGATAGATTTGCACCTCAATGTTGTAACTGTCTATAGTTTCTCTATCCAAGGTGGCATCGCTCCTGACTGATATTACTCCTTGATTGTTGATAACGAAGGTATCGCTGTCCATGATAAAGTGACCTTTAGAGAACCCACCCTGATTAGAAAGAAAACAAGAAAGTACATCAGAATAAACTGGACAAACACTTGGAAGTTTACGGTTTTAAAGATGAAGTCCTGGGTAGTTGGAGAGATTTATGTGTTATGCTTTGCATGCTTACTGTACATTTCTAAGCCATTGCCTAATTGCTTTGAGCAGCTGGAAGGGAAATAACTGCTTAAGGTGTTTTAAGTTGTAGGGTGTCAAGCATCATTGTGCATATTATTATCTTATTATGTATTTGTTTTACAAACAGACAGCAAGGATTTCAGGAACAGTACCAGGTCTAGATCAGAAACTCTCTGAAGCACAAACTGATCCTGCGGTGAATTTTCTGAAATAGATACTGTGTACTGATCCTGGTCAAATTTACGAGGATTGTCATTCACATCCTCGATGGTGATTGATACCATGGTGCTAGCCGTCTTACTGGCATCATCCTGCTGTGCTGCCTGTTTTTCAAAAGAAAATATGAATAATAAAAATACTAAAAAAAAAAAAACATCAGCCTAATGGTTTTCATTAATATTCTTAGAAACAGAAACCTGTATGTGTCTAGTGCTGTTGTCACAGAGATGACCCCACTGTTTCGGTCAATTTCAAAGATGCTCTGATATTCATTTGGAAGGACTGGAACAAAAATGTGGATATATGTGCTTTGTTATCCTCAGAAACTTAATTCAGATTAAGAGTACATTTCATTATTGTTTATTGTTTAGATTAGGACATATATCATGTAAGTGTGTTGTAAATCTTGTGTTAACAGTACCTGTTGTTATGCTGTAAACTACAGGCTCATTGATGCCAGTGTCGCCATCTTGAGCTTTTATGGCCTCAGGAGTGACGTCTGATAATTGTCCTGCCTGTGCATAAACAGAAAAGAGGGTTTTATTTGTGTGGTCAGATGTGTTTTAAGTATCGATCTTGTCCTCTGACGACATTTACCTGATTTTCCTCAATGGATGCTTCATAGAGACTGTGATCAAAATAAGGGTTTAGATTGTCATAATCTTCAACTGTTATTGTAACTGTTGTTGTGTCACTGAGTCCTCCTATATCCTGCAAAGACACAAAGTGTTGTGTTACTCCCTCGAAATGATAGATAATCTGAAAATAAATATTTTAGCATTTATTCTTCGTCCTCATCCACTTTCACTGTGTGGAAAAAAGCAGCTTGAACATTCTGCTAAACAACTACTTTTGTGTTCTATGAGTGAGTATATGATAACAGTTTCCATTTTTGATATATTACTATTACAATAGGCTGCTTTTATTGATGCACACAAACATACACGAGAGAGAGAGATGTACCCACATCCTATACATGAACACCCTGCGCCCCATCACCGTCAGCAGTGCCAGGACCTTGTGCCACCATACCAGCAGTGGAAAAAACAGCCAGGACCCAGAGAAGTCCAGGCGATGGGAAGCAACACCTCAACAAGGGGCACAATCATTTGGTACAAGCTTGAAACTGCTAAATACATCCAAATAATTAAAAAAGAAGAATCTCAAATCTGGCTCAGAATTGATAATCAACTCAAACTACGAAAGCTATGTGCTCTTTATATTCCTCCCTCTGAATCACCTTATAATAATGAAAACACCTTTGAGACCTTCCACAGACAAATCACCCACTTCCAGGCCCAGGGACGTGTGCTGGTGTGTGGCGATCTCAATGCCAGAACAGGAGCCCTACCTGACTACTCCACAGACAGTGGGAATAATTATACATTTGGACAGCGCTTTCAGCAAAACATTGTAAATTTTCCAAGGAATAACTCAGATTTCCAAATAAATAAAGACGAGAAACTTCTACTTGAGCTCTGTCGAAGCCTCTGTCTGTACGTCGTCAATGGCAGGGTGGGAAGACACACCTACAGTTCATTTCATGGTTGCTCAACGGTTGATTATGATCACAGATCTAGATCAATTCTCTTTGAAAACATTCATGGTCAAACCACTAACACCCCTGTCAGATCACATGCAAATAAAAGGAAAGAAAATACTAACACACATCCACAACCCAGTAAGCTGTACAATATTAGAAAAAATTACAGATGGGTCCAAAACAGCATTGAAAAAATACCTGACCGCAACTGACCACCCCCAATTGTGTTCACTTATGGATAAGTTTATTGAAAACATTTATCCTCATAATGAATATGGCATAAATCTGGCTGTAGAAAAACATAAATGACATTGATGATTATTTGGCAACAATGTCTAATCTTAAAACCACCAAGAAAACTCATAAGCAAATCGGATTGTAAAAGAATAAAGAAAAATTTAAGACAGCTTGCGAATCAAAAACACAAAAGGCAAGTGGATAAGACAGCATCCTAAATGAAATGCTTAAAAATACAAACCACAAATTACGATTAGCCATAATGAAACTGTTCCGCTTGGTTCTAAGTGTTGGTCGTTTCCCTGACGTATGGAACAAAGGACTCATAACGGCCATATTTAAGAGTGGAGACGAATCAGACCCAAACAATTACAGAGGCATCTGTGTAAGCAGTAATCTGGAGAAGCTGTTCTGCAATATCATCAACACAAGACTTGTACACTTCCTTACAGAGCACAATGTCCTCAGCAAAAGTCAAATTGGATTCTTACCAAATTATAGAACAAAAGACCACATCTTCACCCTACACACCCTGATCGACAAATACGTCAACCAAAATATTTGCTTGCTTTGTAGATTTCCAAAAGGCTTTTGATTCAGTTTGGCATGAAGGGCTGGCATGCCTTTTATGCCATCAAAAAATCTATCCTCTCCTAAATCACGAATTTGAAAAAAGGGACAAAAATCCGATCGAAGCCCTTCATGCTGAGTTCTGTAAGAGTATCCTCAGAGTACAGAGGAACACACTGAACAATGCATGCAGGGCAGAACTAAACCAATACCCTCTACTAATGCACATTGAGAAACGAGCCATCAAATTTTGGAAACACCTAAAAATGAGTGACCCCAACTCTTAAAAACCATGAAGTGAACCCTGAAAAAGTCCCCTGGCTGCCCAAAGAGAGCCGCATCTGCCCATACTGTAACAATGGGGAAGTGGAGACAGTGCAACACTTCCTCACCAGCTGCCATAACTATGAAAAAATCAGAAAGACATTTTATACAAAATTTGAAACTTCAAAATGTTAAACAAGACATAACTTCAATATTTATTAGGTGAAAAACAAGATTATATCTTACTAGCAGGAAGATACATCGATTCCAGTCGCAAAATGAGGGAGGAGTCAACAAATCAGTGATCACACACACAAATAAATGCACACACACCACATTGAATTTTCAATTGTTCATAGAATTCTACTTTTTAAATATGCATGTTTTTGTTACACAGTGCTGCTCACTAATATTGGCACCCTTGGTAAATATGAGCAAAGGCGGCTGTGAAAATGAATCAGCATCATTTATCTTTTTGATCTTTCAGTCAAAAAAATCCACAAAATTCTAAACTTTCATTGAAGTAAAACAATTGAAAGTGTAGGCAGGGCGGACTCACATTATGAAATAAATGTTTTTCTCCAGTGCATGTTAGCTACCATTATTGGCACCCATAGAAATTCTTATGAGTAAAATATCTCTGAAGTATATTGGGTGATTATGAACATGAAATTGTCCAGCCATGACTTCTTGCTCCACAGGATTATAAATATGATTATCTTAAAAAATTATCTTAATCATCCATCACAAGGAGTAAAACCATAGAATAAAGTTCTGATGTTACAAGATTATTGAGATTCACAAAACAGAAAGTGGCTGTAAGAATATAGCTAAAGCATTTCAAATCCCCATATCCACCATCAGGGGAATAATTAAGAGGTTCCTATCAACTAAAGATGTTACAAATCTGCCTGGAAGAGGACACGTGTCTATATTGTCCTAATGCACAGTGAGGAGGAGAGTTTGAGCGGCTAAAGACTCTCCAAGGACCACAGCCGGAGAATTGCAGAGTTGAATCTTGGGGTCAGAAAACCTTAAAAAAAAAATATCAAACAGCACCTACATCACCACATGTTGTTCGCGAGGGTTTTAAGAAACATTCTCCTTGCTCATCCAAAAACAATCTCCAGCATATTCAGTTATCAGACAGGACTGGAACTTCAAACAGGACTGGCTTCTATGCTCAGATGAAACTAAAAAATGAGCTTTTTGTCAGCAAACCCACCAGATGGGTTTACAAACAGGGATAAAAAGTACCCCATGTCCACGTTTAAATAATGTTGTGGGCCTGTTTTTCTGCTGGAGGTCCTGGACATCTTGTTCAGATGCATGGCGTCATGGATTCAATCAAATACCATCAGATAAAAAATCTAAAACTGATTGCCTCTGTAAGAAATCGTACAATGGACCATGGTTGGATCTTCCATCAAGACAATGATCCAAAACAAACATCAAAATCAACACAAAAATGGGTCACTGAGCACAAAATGAAGCTTTTGCCATATCCATCCCATCCCAGTCCACTGACCTGAACCCTGTAGAAAATGAGTGAACTGAAGAGAAGAAGCACCAACATGGAGCTGGGAATCTGAAGGTTCTGGAGTGATTCTAGATGAAGGAATGGTCTCTGATGTTTGTCAGGTTTTTTTAGATTTGCATTTGCGTTTGTAATTTGTTATTTTGTTTTCAGAATTGTGATTTGTTTTGCTCTTCTCGGCCACTGTACATCAGGCATTATAGGAGAAAATTTAGAGCTGTTGTCTTGGAAAAGGACATTGCAATAATTGGGTGCCCCGTGACTTTTATTAATAAAATAGTCTAGATAATGGATTGCTAAGCAACGACGTGGTAAAATCACTGATTTTGAAGTAATGTTAAACACAACTTCATTGTTGTAGAGATGCACAGACGCAGGTAACTCCCTCTCTCTCTCGATCACTAATTCATTCAAATACAGGTGCATCTCAATAAATTAGAATGTTATGGAAAAGTTCATTTATTTCAACTATGGAGAAGCTCATAGCTCAAGTTGCTTGAAGTCCAGAGTTAAGTTTCCACAGTCTGTGATGATTTGGGGTACAATGTCATCTGCTGGTGTTGGTCCATTGTGTTTTTTGAAAACCAAAGTCACTGCACCCGTTTACCAAGAAATTTTGGAGCACTTCAAGCTTCCTTCTGCTGACCAGCTTTTTAAAGATGCTGATTTCATTTTCCAGCAGGATTTGGCACCTGCCCACACTGCCAAAAGCACCAAAAGTTTGTTAAATGACCATGGTGTTGGTGTGCTTGACTGGCCAGCAAACTCACCAGACCTGAACCCCAGAGAATCTAGTATTGTCAAGAAGAAAATGAGAAACAAGAGACCAAAAAATGCAGATGAGCTGAAGGCCACTGTCAAAGAAACCTGGGCTTCACACCACCTCAGCAGAGCCACAAACTGATCACCTCCATGCCACGCCGAACTGAGACAGTAATTAAAGCAAAAGGAGCCCCTACCAAGTATTGAGTGCATATACAGTAAATGAACATACTTTCCAGAAGGCCAACAATTCACTAAAAATGTTTTTTTTATTGGTCTCATGAAGTATTCTAATTTGTTGAGAGTGAATTGGTGGGTTTTTGTTAAATGTGAGCCAAAATCATCACAATTAAAAGAACCAAAGACTTAAACTACTTCAGTCTGTGTGCATTGAATTTATTTAATACACGAGTTTCACAATTTGAGTTGAATTACTGAAATAAATGAACTTTTCCACGACATTCTAATTTATTCAGATGCACCTGTAAATGATAGAATTCATCCATTTAAATAAATGTGATCTTACTGCATTATTTCATCTCTGCGTCTGATTTGAAGCGAGCAGAATGCTAAAGCTGACGAGCCGTGACCACTGATCTAGATTATGATATAATCTCTAGATCAATGGCTGTAACTGATGAAAATTACCGTCATTTTTACGGTCAAATATTGCACTACAAACATGCTTTGGTGAGCATTATAGTCTTCTTTAAAACATGTAAAATAATAGAGGTACAAACCCAGACAGCAACATAGTTTTGGCCCAGATCCAGCCCACATCTGGCCCGTGTGAAATCCATGTGGATTTGAATGATTCCCAAATTCAAACCTCCTTTAGTTCATCAGCGTCCAGTGGTTTTTTGGTCCGTACAGTAGCGGTGGATTCTCCATCAGAGTAAACCAGCTCCACATAATCCAAGCCAATAGGAAAGAGATATGCCTCCAGAACCAGACGATCACTAGGTCTGATATCAGTGAGAACCTCTACATCACCTGTAGGCCAGGTTAAATACATATTCTAACACACAATCAAATAACACACAATCATATAAATACTAGACTATGCCATATTGTTCTTACACAGATTTACCTACTTGGCTACTGTACTTAAGTACACTTTTTATCAATCTGTATTTACTTTTTGTATTTATTATTTTTTTTTCTGGAAACTTATGACTTTAACTTCACTACATCTGAAAGACAAATATCAAACTTTTAACTCCACTACATTTCTATCAAGGTAGAAAGTCGTTACTATGTAGCAGCTTTGAAAGTCAGTGGGTGATTTTTTTCTTCTCTAAAACATAACTTTCTTTAGACAGTCTATATCAATAATCACTCTTGTAGGGCAATGTGAAGTGATTTCCCAGCATTTTTTTTTGAACAGTGACCAGTTGCAAATGTGATATTTATTAATAACAATTCAATAACACAAAGTTAATATTGTGATATATATGAGACACAATATTGTATGATTTAGCAAAATTGTGTAAATGAAAATATTATCTATAAAGCCACAGAATAACTGTTGTACATCTCCTTACGAAACACAGTAGGTGTTTGACTTGAAGCACTTCACATACTGTACTGTGTATGCCATCAACGTATCATGAAAGCGATTAAAGAGCATTTTTTAAATGTTTGTTTTGATGTCAAATCTGTTGTTGTTTTGTTTTTTTGTTAAAGCAGAGTTGCTGTTGTAAAGTTATACATCTACAGTTGTGTTGCTGGGTTTTAAAGTAGGTTTAGTGTTGATTTGTTTTTCTTATCAGTCTGTATTTACAGTAATTTCACTATCCACTTGCGTCAAATGTGGATGAATGGCTACACTTTTTGTTGTTGTTGTTTCTGTAGGTTTTTAACATTCTAAAAGCTCTTTATTCATTAAACAGTAACAAGTAATTGGTTTAAGAATTTAACAAACAACTAAAAGCCTAAAAATACAGTGAATTCAAACAATATATTGAAAAACAAGTCAAGTCAAGTCAAGTCAAGTTGAGCTTTATTGTCATTCCGCTACATGCGGGGCATACAGTGGAACGAAATGTCGTGCCTCACAGGACCACGGTGCTACATAAATACAATAATACAGCAGTGCAGTAAAACAATATAAACCTATACACAACTATCCTACTGATAGATTTGACTATAAAATATGCTATATATAAAAGAATTTTTTACCTGTACATAAACTAAAAAAATACAAACAATACAAACTATACGAGTGCTTCAGATAAATACTGTACATGTGCGAAGAGAAACATTGTGAGTCAGCAGCTGGCTGGGGAATAGTGCAGGATGATTTGTAGTGCATGAGCATGTAAACATATGTGTATTACTGAGTCTTTTGTGGGATTTGTATACACACATCAGTGTGTGTGAAAAGTGACTAGTGCGCATAGAGGAGGAGAGTGTGCTACTACAGGTGGTTTGTACAGGCCCACTCACCTGTGTGTAGCACACTTCGATTGCACAAAAAAAGAGTTCCATAAGTTTCAGATGGTCCATGTTTCAGGAGGTAGGGGGTTTGTATGGGGTTTTCAGAGAGGTGCGGGGGGATTTGAGTTCAGGGCTCTCACAGCCTGGGGGAAAAAGCTGTTGAGCAGTCTGGCAGAGCGGGCTCTGATGCTCCGGTACCGTCTTCCTGATGGTAGGAGCTGAAAGAGACTGTGGGAGGGATGTGTGGAGTCCTTCACGATACTGTTGGCTTTGCTGGAGCATCGTGTGAGGAAAATGTCCAGGATGGAGGGGAGAGGGGCACCGATGATCCTTGCAGCTGTGTTCACTGTCCGCTGGAGGGTCTTGCGGTCTGCTGCGGTACAGTTCCCGTACCAGACAGTGATGCAGCTGGTCAGCACACTCTCAATGGTGCCCCTCTAGAAAGTGGTGAGGATGGGTGGAGGGAGACTTGCTCTTTTCAGCCGGCGGAGGAAGTGTAGGCGCTGTTGTGCCTTCTTGGAGAGTGACATGGTGTTGGTGGACCAGGTGAGATCCTCTGTGATGTGCACCCCCAGGAATTTAGTGCTGCTGACTCTCTCCACAGGCGAGCTGTTGATGGTCAGTGGGGGGTGGTCAACAGATTTTCTCCTGAAGTCCATCACAACCTCTTTTGTCTTACTCACATTGAGGGACAAGTTGTTAGCACCACACCATTCAGCCAGCTGTGCCACTTCCTCTCTGTAGTGCGTTTCATCGTTGTTGCTGATGAGACCTACCACTGTTGTGTCGTCAGCAAACTTGATGATGTGGTTGGAGCTGGACTTGGCAGTGCAGTCGTGGGTCAGCAGCGTGAAGAGCAGCGGGCTGAGCACACAGCCTTGTGGGGCACCTGTGCTCAGTGTGGTAGTGCTCGAGGTGTTGTGGCCGACACGGACTGACTGAGGTCTTCCGGTTAGAAAGTAGCTCAAATAGTAGAGCATGGCGCTAGCAACGCCAAGATCATGGGTTCGATTCCCAGGGAAAGCAAGAGCTGATAAAATGTAAAAACTGTAAGTTGAATGCAATGTAAGTCGCTTTGGATAAAAGCGTCTGCTAAATGCATAAATGTAAATGTAAAGTCCAGGATCCAATTACAGAGGGAGTTGTTAAGGCCCAGCAGGTTTAGTTTGTTTATGAGCTGTTGTGGAATTATTGTGTTGAATGCTGAGCTGAAGTCAATGAACAGCATTCTAACATAAGAGTCTTTATTTTCTAGGTGGGTAAGAGCCAGGTGGAGGGTGGAGGAGATTGCATCGTCTAAACACAATAGTTTAACAATTTAAACATACCGCCATAATTGGCCATCATTTTTATTATTAGCGTATTAATTTATTTTTACTGATATGCTGGTAACATGGTTCAGCTGCTATTCTGCAATTCCTGACTGGATAACAAAAATGACTTTGTGTAAAACTCATGTGATTTATTCAGAAACCAATTCAAAATGTTACTGTTATATTAATATTATTAAGTGAATTTGCTTCATATTAATCCTGACAATCATTCAGTCCTCTAAGGCCTTTGTCCCGTAAACATTCTGTACGCCTTTTAACCAGAGATATAATTAAGTAGAAGTTAGAACTAGATTTAAAGAGCAAGTTAGCCCTCACATCCAAATGTCTGAGGTCAGTAGGCAGTACTTTTTAGTACTTTTAGTTAGAAATTAGGGTCCCACTTTATATTAGGTGGCCTTAATTACTATGTACTTACATTTAAATTAATCATTTGATACAATGCACTTATTGTGTATGTACATGTTTTTACATTGTACTTATATATTTTTTTAAATACCTATATGTAATTACATCTGTAATTAATTTCTGTAATTACATTTATAATTACACTGTTGACCCATCCTTTACACCTTAACCTACCCTTAAACCTACCCAGACCACCAAACCTGTCCCTAACCTTACCCGTATCCCACCTCAAAGCAGCAAGTGTGTTTTGCTATACAATATGACCACGGTAAGTACTTATTTTTTTATGTAAGTACATAGTAGTTAAGGCCACCTAATATAAAGTGTGACCAAATAAATAAAATAAAGAATAAATCCATATTTTCCATAATGAAGCCTGGCAGTGAAGAGAATGACTAGTCCTTGTGTAACTTCTCTCTCTGAGCTCTTCTTTATTGTATGTCATAAACAGTTATGGTCTCTGCTGTAAGCAGGTATCAAAGGTGCTTCATATAGAGACCAATAATGCAGGATTGATGTGGGAGGGATTTTCTGGAAAGAGGTTGATGTTACGAGTTTATCTTGAGGATATCTAAGATTTTGGACCTTTGATATCGACCTTTACTTTATCTTGCTCTACCATTTCTTCTCATGCAATGGTTTCGGTCACTTAGGCCTGTTCTTGTTTATTATTATACAGCCTTCCTGAATACTTCATTCTGATTGGTCAGTTGCAAAATTCTGATGTCAAATGACCAATGAGCTGTATATTTGGCTGTTGTCCTGGCAACTGCCTTCATACACTGTGCTGTGCTTTATGTCTTTCATATCACTCTGTGCTTTCTTTTTACAATGGAATAATTTCAAATCAAGTTAATATTTCACATCAATTTATTTATGTGTTTGGTATGTTAGCAGGGGAAGAAGAAAAACACTGTGCAGGCAACTGCTTATAATAGTAAAAGAAACCCCTTAGGATGATACAAGTTTGTATGTAACCATCCTGTCAGGGTTTGTTTTGCAATAATGAACAGTATGTTGTTCCTTCCTTAATAAGTTTTAGGAGCTCATTTTTAGTCAATCCTGCAAGACCACATTTCAGGTTTGGAGATGGACTAAAAAAAAAGAGCCAAAACTTACTGCCAAATTCTTCAAACAGTGGTACAAGAGGGTGTGGTGCTGGTCCTTCAAGAGTCACTCTCAACTTATCTGTCCATGAAGCCAATAAAAAATGAGTCTTCATGCAATTCTTATTAAGTGAGGGTCATTTTTTAGGATTTTTTTTTTTACCCAAGCAGTCTCTGAGAACCTGACACTGACCTGAGACTCCAGGAAGGTTGCAGTTCTGGAAAATGGTGGAACTGGAGACTAAATGGTTCCTGATGGTTTCACACCTAATTCTTCACATCAATTCTTAATTATTTTTCAGTTAACATGTTTTTCCTTCTCCACCTGTTTTTTACTGACCCAATGAGCATTTTGCTGTCCAATGGTAATGTCTTAACTTTGCAATTTCTGTATTGCGTTAATTTTGAATATTTCTGATTGGGATTTAATAATTTTTTACTTTTCAGTCTGATTTAAATCTTTTTTTTTTTTTTTTTGGCTCATTTCATCTCTAAAAGAAAACATGCCTAATAATTCTGCATACCTGAATATAAGAAGTTTTTCACTTCCAGCCTTCATGGACAATTATGTATCACTTATAAATGATTAAATACAAAATTAATAGTAGTTATTAAGATGGATGTGGTTTGGAATTGGTAAAATGTGCTTGGAAAAAAATATGATCAGAATATCAACATGCCTAATAATTATGCATGTACTGTGTACACACACACACACCCACACACACACACACACACACACACACACTTATATATATTTCAGTAAGATATATGTATACAGTATGTTGTGTATATAGAAACTTACGGTGCTCTTTTCAGGCTCAGAACATTTGATGGAACAGTTGGAGCTCTATTTTATTTACCGAAATACATTCTATAATCTCTTGGATGTCATTCTTGTGTTCTCTGTATTTGATTTCTCTCCCAGTCTTTCTGTTTTGATTTATTTTACTTTTACATTTAATCATTTAGCAGACGCTTTTATCCAAAGCAACTTACAAATGAGAACAATGGAAGCAATCAAAACCAACAAAACAGCAATGATATGCAAGTGCTATGACAAGCCTCAGTTAGCTTAACGCAGTACACACAGCAAGGTTTTCTTTTAAATTATATAATAAATCAAAATAAAACAGATCGAATAGACAAAGAATAGAGCAAGCTAGTGTTAGAGGCCTTTTTTGCATTTGTTAATTGTATAAAAATTAAAAAGAAAACAAATAGAATACAAAAAGAATAGAGAAGCTGTTTGTGTTTTTTTTTTTTTTTAAAGAAAACAAGCAGTTAGTAAATGAATAGAGTGCAAGTGTAAAAGGGGCAAGTTTTTTTTTAAAAGAATAGAATTAGAATAGAGAGTGCTAGAGTTAGAGGGCCAAGCAAAGATGGAAGAGATGTGTTTTTAGCCGATTCTTGAAGATGGCTAAGGATTGAGCTCGGATTGAGTTCCACCAGCAGGGAACAGTTAATGTTAAAGTCTGTGAAAGTGATTTGGGATAGCACAATAAAGCAACGTTCACTTGCAGAACGCAAGCTTCTAGAGGGCTCAATATAATATATAATATTTTAATATAGGATATAAATTATTATAATAATTTTTTTTAATATCATTTAATTATGAATTGAGTTTTTTTTCTTTAAATGCAACAATATACATTTCAAATGTTAATATGTTGCATTGTTTACCAGAAGTACATTTCATTTAACATTTCCAGTTAACATTTCAGAAATTATTTTATTTATTTATTTTTTTTAATGCAATTTTTTTTGTACAAATGCCTCAGCTTTTGACAGCTTTTTAAATATACACATTCACAATGGTTAAGAAACATTTTTTAAAAAGTTTAATCATTCTAAGAAGGTATTTACATCAAAGATACAAATTAAAAGCATTTTGATACATAGTCGTAGCTGAGCTGGTTAAAGTGCAAAAGCCTGCTGTTATTTGTAAGCAGGTTTTGGGATGTCCAAGTCCCTTTGTAGAAGACCACGTTGAAAATCAAAATGCAAGGCAGTTGAATGTACATATTACTTAAAGGAAAACATATACAAAGGAGATTTTTGCTCTTTTCTAAAAAATGGGTGAGTTTAAGACAGCAGCTTAACTGAAATGAAAACTAGAAGTGACTGATGTTACACATGCTACACAGGCAGCAAGCATAAAAGTATTACAATATTTCGTAATTAACTGAAAGAAGTATATTTATAGTCAACATTTCTCTCTGTTTTGTCACAATGCATTTTGGGAGTCTCATAATGACAAGTATTGAGAAGCTTTGATCCATTGGGATGTTTTCAGAGGGCAGAGATTCTGCTTTCATTTCTCAAATCTGCGTCATTTTCAGAATATCTTTCAATCTCACGTGTGTTACTGAACTCAACCTGAAAAACAAAATTTGAAATGTGTTTGTAAATGCAAACTATTTAAATTCAACTAACAGAATATTGGCTGAATTCTGCTTATGAATTGAGTGCTTTACCTCTTTACCTCTGGCTTCTTCTTTTTGGCTATCAACAGAAGAAACATGTTTAGTCATCTCAGAACAAAACTGATGCACATTTTGTATTTGAGATCAAATTTTTTAAAAGTGTGAGTGTATCTTGGCAAATGCTCTTTGACAATATTGGCGCTTACCTGGAAAAGTTAAAACTATTGTCAATACTTGATCTCTGCTTGGTTCTACCAATATTGAAGCTTTCTTTGTCAGAATCTGTGTCCTTCTTCATTTTCTTATTCCTGAGGCAGCAAAAATAATGTATTATATAAATACTTAGCAGTTTTTCCACTTGAAAAAAGTTTACCCCTAAACAATTAGTAGTCCTTTTAAAAAATGTTCAAAGTCAACATACAGTTTAATCAGTATGATGTTTGATATGCACGGAAAAAAGGCCACTAATAATTTACCTAACGAGAAAGACAGTCGTCATAGCGATAATTCCCACAATGCTTATAGCCAGCAGAACACTGAGAGCAATAACTGCTGCTTCACTGGAATCTTCAGAACTGTTTCCAGAACCATCCTCCACTTTGAATTCCAATTCGGTACCAAACACGTTCTCCAGTTCGTCTTTTAAAGCGTCGTGATTGCTCTGCAGTTTCCTGTAGGAGTCGACACAGTTCAGATCCCTCAAACTCGCATCTTGTAAACTGCATAGACTTGTGCTCTAATGGAAACCTAGTAGGCTTTAAAAGCAGAAATGTGAAATAATCTATGAATATATTACATTTCTAACTTACTTTTTGACCTCTGTGGCTTCAATGACAGCACCACTGGTGTCCATCGCTATGAAGCTGATGTAAGTCTTGGCTGTAGATTCCCGGAGAATGGTGCGCATCTCAATCCCATCCTCAGCTCTCACACTGAGGATTTTCACAGTCAAACCTAAAGCTTTCTTCATGGAACTGAGAAAAAACACCAATAAAACATTCAGTATGATTTGTGAACTGCAACAAGTTTATTGAAAAGAACCAACTCAAAAAGAACGATTCTTTCAAGTAAGAGGGGTTCTTGAGGTCAGCTCACTGACCCAGTTGTAGAGATTGAGTGAATAATGATGACAGTTTCAGTCTCTCTCACACAAAGTTGTGTGACTTTAGAAGATTTTGGAAAATATGCAAAAGGACTATATTATGGTGTTTGATAGCCCAATGGTCAATGTGAACTAAAAAAAAAAAAACTTTCCTTTTGTCTTACAGAGAAAGGTCAGCAGCATCAGGTATGAGTTAATAGTGACAAAATGGGTGAACAATTTGGACAAACATACTTCCCCTTACTCTTTTTTCTCAAAACACAAATTACAATGATTCAATTTCCCTTCTGTCCTCATGCAAAGTAGGCTGAGAAATGTCGATTCTCCTACTCACTCTTCAATCTCTGGTCTCTTCTTCTCCACTGTGAACACAGGCTGGTTTAGAGAGATGACCACGACATTGTCGCTTTCGCTTTCTTTCACTGTGATCTGTAGGTGGAAAAGATGGGAGCTTGTTTTGATCTCATGAATTTTCACAGATCTCAATCACAATGCCTTTGGTCAATTGCAAAATATCTTGCAAAAGCTTTCTCTTTTTTCTTACCTCTACTTTTGCAGTTGCGCTCAGTCCATGTTTATCGGTGGCTTTAACCTGAAAGGTATGCAGACCGTCTCCAACACTAGATGCATCCAGTACATAGATCTGACCAGTGCTTTCCTCCACTTCCAGCAGAGACGTGGACTCCAGCAGAGAATACTGCAATTCTGAGCTCTCGCCCACATCAGGGTCTGACGCCTGAGGGACACACGACATTTCAATCACTTACATAACCACAAAAAATACTTGATTAATTACAATTAACAATTTCTTTAGTCTATTACTTATATACAGTTCTGTATTTTGTTTTCCATTTTGCAAGTGTCTTCAAGGAAGTTACTAGAGCATTAGCTAAGATGTTCTGCTTGATTGCTAGGTGTTTGCTTACTGGCCCGAGTCAAAAGATCCCACCCCCAAGTCTCTATGATATTCTAGTCTCTAGATATTCTTCCAGTGTACCTTAGCAAATGCCAAAATAAATATGAGTACATCCATTGTATTTACAACTGATGTCTATGCCCTCTTTTGAAAAGCACCAGCCACCTCTGAGATACACTTACCTGTACTTTCACTATAAGGGACTTGTATGGAGTGATAGTGAAAATTTCTGCCTTATATATTTCAGTCTCAAACACAGGAGCCTCATTCACATTCTCAACCTGAACACTGACCTGAAAATTAAGAGAGAAAGAAAATGCTATTATACATGAACCTTGCTACAGGTTTTTTAAAGGGAGGAAACCTTGGATTTAACGTGTTGGAACAGCAAGACTTAGGCCTGAAACACATTCTCTAGTTACACAAACTTGTCATTGTATTCTTAAATTTGTTGGAATAAAAATTTGCTGCAAAAATTATTTGTGCATTCTCAGTGTTGCATCAAGAGGTGCTATTTACTTGAGTTGTCTTCTAGAGGACAACTACTCAACATGTATTTTATCTATCCACCATAGGTGTTTGCGTACTTGTGTAGAGTTTGTTTCTGGCCTTAGTTTGTATTGAGAATAGTACCGTTGTCTCTGCAGTGTTTGGAGGAGTTCTGGAGTCTATGGCCTCTACTGTGAGGATGTGCCATTCCTCTTCCTCCTTGTCCAGTGATTTGAGAGCTTTTATGGTTCCTTCCTCATCCACAGAGAAGACATCCTCATGTGACTTCATGTTATAGCTGACTGTATCCAGTGGACTCCCTGTTAATGCCTTGACTTTGCCTACTATCGTGGCCTCAGGTTCGTTCTCCTTGATTGCAAAGTTGTAGGAGGAGCTCTCAAAAGCCACACCCTCATTGAGAGAGGAAATTTTGAAGTGGATCAAGACTTTGGCTACATAGAGAAGAAAGATTATAGTTTTGACATGTTCATTGGATCAGATTTGAATACTGAAGGGGGAATTTACTAACAATGAACTCCCCACAAAGAACTGTTCATGTGCAAACATTGTCTGCATTGTTTTATTACCAAATTCACAGGAATATTTCAAAGGATTTATGCAAACCAGACCCAAACCTTCATCAGATTGTGCCGGTGTTCCCTGATCTGTCGCTATAGCAGTAAGGTTTAGCAGTGTGTCTTCTGTGACCTCACTAAGGTCAGAGGTCAAAGTGATGTCTCCTGTTTCAGCATCCAGTGCGACCATGGAAGATTCTTCAGAGAAACTACAGAAAGACATGCATCTGTCTTAAAGTGTCATGTAGGTAAGTATGTTTTATATTATTAATCCTGAAAGAGTTTAACTTTTCTATATGGAAGCTTTAGTTAAAAGTATGAAGGTCTTGAGCTGTACCTGTAGCTAATGATTGCGTTGGATCCGTCATCTTTATCTGTGGCAGAGACTGTCAGCAGCACCTCTCCAACCTTGGCGTCTTTAACCAGAATACTTCTGCTGTAGGTGTCAGAGCTGAAGACTGGAGCGTTGTCATTGACGTCTGTGATACTGACCCTCACTGTGGTGATGTTCTGCAGAAAATAAACACAAGCAACCCTTTTGTAGTACAGACTAAAAGCCCATATTTGCAATTTCTAGTATCCAACTTAAAGATAGTAATTAGTATCAGGTATCCAGAAGTTTCAATATTGACACAAAGTTGGATGCACAGTACAACGTTTTAGTCAACAGCAGCTTTGACTCGTTGATCATCTGTGCAACATAAAAAACTACTACCTGGAGCTTGCTTTACATGTCATTTAGAAAAGAAAAAAATTTAAAATTGGATATAAATTTAGAGCAGTACTCAACCCTGCTCCTGGAGGGCTACCATCCTACAGAGTGTAGCTCCAACCTTAATCAAACACACCTGAACCAGCTAATCAACTCTACAGGACATTGGCCCTTCAGGAGCTTGGGCCCGTTCTTCGTACATCGCTAAGGCTGATGATACACTGAGCAACTTTTTGAGCAATGTTGCCAGGCAATTTTGTGAAACGTTGCTGTCAGCGGGCAACCAGGTGAGACACAGGGCCTGTGACCGATCTAAAATATCCAGATAGAAATTTGTTACGCATTCTCAATGGAATAATGCCCAAGCGACATCGCTCAAAAAAAGTTGCCTGGCAAAATTGCTCAAAAACTTGCCCCGTGTATTATCAGCCTGACTCATTTAGCTGGATTTGATTGTTGACGATTTCGCTTGATCTTGGATTGGTTGGTTCTTCAAAGCTCATCCTAGACTTGCTGTCATAGCAACAGGTCCATAAGCTTAAACCTGCTCGGTAGCAGGCTTATTTCATGTAAACCGGATTAGATTGCATCTTTTTAAGCAGAATTGATACTTAAAATCTGTCCCAGCCACTGCTACTTTATTTCAAGAGTACCCTACTGATCCAGGGACAATAACTTAAAATAATAATAATTTAATTCACTTTATATTAGGTGGCCTTAACTACTATGTACTTACATTTAAATGAATTATTTGGTACAATGCATTTATTGTGTACATACATGTTTTTACATTGTACTTATATTTTTTAAAATACCTATATGTAGTAACATCTGTAATCTGTTGTCCCATCTTTTACACCTTAACCCACCCTTAAACCTACCCATACCACCAAACCTGTCCCTAACCTTACCCGTATCCACCTCAAAGCAGCAAGTGTTTTGTAATACAATATGAACACAATAAATACATTGTACTTATTTTTTGATGTAAGTACATAGAAGTTAAGGCCACCTAATATAAAGTGTGACCCAAAACTGTATTGTACACAGTTAGATCATGCAACTTGTACAAAGAAAAGGAAATTACATTTCCCTGTGGTATCCCATGATCCACAGCAACAATGACCACATCATACACATCTTGTGTCTCCCGATCAAGCTCCTCGATAGCTAGTAGAGTCCCATCCTAAAGGAGAAAAGGTAATAAATATTAAAAATAATGAATAAGAATTGCACATCTGACAATGCACTGTCATAGGTTTAGGTCCTCACATCTTTGAAGCTGAAGATATTGCTGTAAGAAGAAGTAATGATGGTGACACGTCCGTTTTCTTCAAAGTCAGAGTCTGTGGCTGAGATCACGCACACCTCTCCAGGTGATGAGGGAGTGTAAACACCTTCCTGGATCTCAATGCGGTCTGGGAGAGGAAGGAATTGTGGGTTGTTGTCGTTGACGTCCAGAACAGTGATGATGACCTGAGCTGTGGAGCTTAAACCATCGACAGGCTGGTCAACTGCTATTACCTAAAGAAGACAATGCATTCCCATTAAGAATGAATAGACATCCTGGACATTTTATGAATAGTTAGGTTCAAGAGATGAATGTGATAGTTTTGTACCTCTATGATATAATTGTCTATAGTTTCTCTATCCAAGGTGGCATCGCTCCTGACTGATATTACTCCTTGGCTGTTGATAATGAAGGTATCGTTGTTCATGATAAAGTGACCTTTAGAGAATCCACCCTGATCGGAAAGAAAAGAAGAAGAGGTAAGTATATCGAAACAAACTGGGAATGTTGGCTCGACGAAGCCTCACCTGAAAATTTACAAGGTCAGTTTAGGTCTTTTGTAGTTTAAATACTTGGGCAGTTAGAAGAAAGTTTGGAAAGTTACATATGCCTGAATTATCAAGCTGTTGTTCTGAGTAACTGATAGGAAACTCTGCCAATTTGTTGCTAGTTGTTACTGAGTTTTAAGATTATGCTGGAGAGTTCTGGGAGCTTCTTAGTGGTTTCTATGTGGTTAGAGCAACAACTAATGACCTCACCTCATCCTCATCTGTAACCTCCAAAGATACCACAGCAGTTCCACCTGCAAGGTTTTCATAGACAAACACGTCGTACTGGTCCTTACTGAACACAGGAGCTTTATCATTTACATCCTCCACCCACACCGTTACAGAAGCACTGCCAGTGAGAACGGGGGTTCCTCCATCTCGTCCCTCCACCTCTAGAGTGTACTTCTTAGCTTTGCCATAATCCAGCACTGCAGCTAAGCTTATTAAGCCAGACTCTTCATCAATGGTAAAGACGAGTGGTGTTAAAGAAGGATCCTGTTTGACAATGTGATAAGTCACGATAGCATTTTCTCCGTCATCTTTGTCTGTCGCCATGATGTCTATGACGTTTGTTCCTACTGCAGCATGCTCGGACACTGTGGTCTCATACTGTTGTTTGGAAAATATGGGAGCATTGTCGTTGATGTCAGTCACAGAGATGTTCAGAAATGTGGTTGTGGATTGTGATGGGCGACCCTGATCTTGGGCAGTGATCACTAAGGGGTACTCATCTTGGGTCTCCCTGTCAAGGGGAGCTGCTAGAGTTATCACTCCTGTTTCTTGGTCAACATTAAATCTCCCAGCACCTCCCTGGAGAGTGTATCGCACTTCACCATTAAACCCCGAATCTGCATCCTTGGCTGTGACGGATGCTACATCATCTCCCACCGTGTGATCCTCTGGTACTGGGACAGTGGCAGGGTGAGTTTCAAACTCTGGGCTATTGTCATTGATGTCCAGCACCTCAACCAGGACCGATGCCTCATCCCGGTTAGTACCATCCGTTATCGACACCTGCACAGTGTAGCTGCTCTTCTCTTCAAAGTCTAGTTTGACATTGGTTGAGAGAACACCTGTATTCTGGTTAATGGAGAACTTATCAGCTTCACTCTCAACTGTTAACGTGACAGGAACCAAAGGATCAAGGGACAGGAAGTCAATCTGTAATTGAGAGAGTACATATCGGTCCATGATTAGACTATTTACCAGATTTCCACTGTCTTTATTATTGTATGTGAGAACTCAAAATTGATTAACATTTAAAGGAATGCATTCTATATACTTCTGATTTTCAGAACACAATGGTTCCTTCAGTCCATTCCTCACACAAAGCTGTTGAATAACTTTAGAAGGCTTGGAATATAGTGCATAAATCGTATGAACTACTTGGATGGTCCTTTTATGTAAGGGATCTCCAACCCTGCTTCTGGAGAGCCACTGTCCAGCAGACTCCAGTTCCAACCCTGCTCCAACACACCTGCCTGTAATTATCAAGCTACCCTGAACACCTTAATTAGCTGGTTCAGGTGTGTTTGATTGAGGTTGGAGCTGAAATCTACAGGACAGTAAAACTCCAAGAGCAAGCTTGGAGACCCCTGTTTTATGGTGTCCTTTTTGGAAATTGACAGTCACATGCTTGCACACTTCTTGTACATTTCTCCTTATTCCACAGAAAAAAATATGTGTTTGAAACATGAGGGTAAGAAAATAATGACAGAATTTGTACTTTTTCCATGTTTTTTTGAGACATGTGACTGTCCTCATAAACCCTGGATGGAGCTTCGACACGTGCTAGATTTCAATTAGACTGGACCAATGAATCCATTGTAAAGCCTTATTTCCACCGAGCGGTATGGTACAGTACGATCAGAAGTTGTGAATGGTACCAAAATAGCCTACTGTACCACTTTTCTGGGACCCTTCTGTTGGGGTACCTAGCACAGTAGTTCAGTACCTAAAGGGTGGAGCTTGACTCAGTGCAGAGCGTCGATTGGTTGACGGAGAATCGTCACTTGTGTGTGCTACAATTTTGGTGCGTGTTTGGCTTTTATATTAGTGTGCGCAAAAACAAAAATATAACAGTGTATTTTATCATTTTATATTTTCACACACATTCACACAGACAATGTTTGGGCGTTCTTCTTCGCTTGAGAATGACGTCGGGCAAGTAAGGGTACTGTTGGCGGTGGAAATGCAAGCCGGATCAGGGTGTACCGTCCCGAATCGTACTGTATTGTACTGTACCGCACCGCTCTGTGGAAATGAGGCTTTACAGACAATTTCATATTTTTTTCCTGTTATAGCACCACCAAGTGGCCAAGCTCTGCCTTTTTTTTTTTCTTTTTTTTTCCATGTGTCCTCAGACTGAGCCCATACATAAGTGTACCAAATATCTTTTTGTGTTTTTTTGTTAGTTTAGATGGTTATGATTCAGCAGACCATATTATTATCATCAAAGGCTTTTATATCAGTTACAGGGACAGTGCCTTGGGAAAAAAACTTATACGATCTTATTAGGAAACTGTTTGTGCTGTAAGGACCTTCACGATGTCTGCGTCTGCCTGGTCCTCCTCTACTTGTCCCTGGTAGGTGTCCCGAAGGAACTGAGGATGAGACTCTCCAGGTGCCTTGACATTCACCATTGCAGCAGTTGATCTGCTTATAGCACCCCCTAATGGTATGGAAAGAAAGTGCAGTGGTTTTTATGCCAAAAGTAATGTATCCACAGCCATATAGGCCTCCGTCAAATGTCTTCAAAAAACACCTAGATATGAAAACTTACCATCTTTTGCAGTCACATAGAGTGCAAACTCAATGATTTTATTGTCCACCAGGTCAATTTCTTTAACAAGTGTAATCTCCCCATTATTCTCATTCATTTCAAAATGACCTTTCTCATTTCCAAACTCAATGGAGTAGCTGATTTCCCCATTTGGACCTTCATCCAGGTCTGCTGCCTCAACCTTACATGAAAATTTAAGTATGTTTGGTTAGTATACAACTTCTTTCCAGCGTTCACGGTATAGTAGTCATCTTATAATGACATTATGGTTCCATAACCTCTGAAAGTCTACTAAAATATTGATTGTGCTGGAAAACATTTAAATGACTCAACAAAACAATAATTCATCACCTTGACAACCTGCATTCCAACAGTCTGGTTGCTGAAAACTTTGCCCTCATACTTGGAAGTTGTAAACTGTGGACTGTTGTCATTCTCATCCAGCAAGACAATAGTCACATCTGCTGTTGCTTTGTTGGTAGAAGGAGGGTTTTCTTGTGCTTCAACCTTTAGATTTTGAAAACAAAATTGGTGTCACAGTTTTTCAATGCACAAAATTCATAATCATATTTAATGATAAAATGAGCCTTAATGTTACTTTAAAACTGAAGCTAGCTGTGGTCTCTCTGTCTAGGTCCACAGAGCTTTTCACCAGAATTGTTCCATCAGGGCTGATGGAAAAAGGGACAGACTCTGGAATAATCTGGATTGTTCCCACAAATCCTCCCTGGGATGAAAGAGGTCACTTAGTAAGTTCTTTTCTCAGTTTTATTATTTTATTTGTACAAACAGACATCAAGGTTATCAGGAACAGTACCAGGTCTAGATCAGTGACTCTGGTCTGAAGCACAAACTGATCCTGCGGTGAATTTTCCAGAATAGACACTGTGTACTCATCGTGGTCAAATTTTGGTAGGTTGTCATTCACGTCCTTAATGGTGACAGATACCACAGCGTTTGCCGTCTTACTGGCATCATCCTGCTGAGTTGCCTGTTTTTTTGCCAGGAAATAATGAGTAGAAAACATGAAGAATCAAAATACTCAAATCTCTTCAGATTCAAGACATTACATTAATTTAAATGAATGTCTTTAGAAATGTCTCATACCTGTATGTAAACCGTTATCTTGTCGATTTCCTCTCTGTCTAGTGCTGTTGTCACAGAGATGGCCCCAGTCCTTTCATCAACATTAAAGTTGCTCTGATATTCATTTGGAAAGACTGGAACAAAAATGTGGATATATGTGCTTTATTATCAGAAACTTAATTCAGAATATTCAAATATAAGTATATTATTAGGGGTGTAAAGTACTTGTTTTGTCAATTAAATTTTACTATGCTTGACTATTTTTGCTGGCGTTTTATATCCCTTCCTATTATCAGACTTAAAATGAGTCTTTCACCTCTAGCTCTACCACATTTATCAAGAAACTATATTTGGAAACAGGTGGAGGAGGCTGTTTAGATTAGGACATATATCATGTAAGTGTGTTGTAAATCTTGTGTTAACAGTACCTGTTGTTATGCTGTAAACTACAGGCTCATTGATGCCCGTGTCGCCATCTTGAGCTTTTATGGCCTCAGGAGTGACGTCTGATAATTGTCCTGCCTGTGTATGGCCAGAAAAGAGGGTTTTATTTGTGTGGTCAGATGTGTTTTAAGTATCGATCTTGTCCTCTGACGTCATTTACCTGATTTTCCTCAATGGATGCTTCATAGAGACTGTAATCAAAATAAGGGTTTAGATTGTCATAATCTTCAACTGCTATTGTAACTGTTGTTGTGTCACTGAGTCCTCCTATATCCTGCAAAGACACAAAGTGTTGTGTTACTACATTAAAATTAGAAAAAAAAAACAAAAAAAAAACAGTTCATCTGAAAAGGAAAATTTAGTCCTTTATTCTTGGTCCCCATCCACTTTCACTGTAGAGGAAAAAAACAGCTTGAACATTCTGCTAAACATCTCCTTTTGGGTTCCTTGAATGAGTTTTAATTTGTGTGGACTATTTCTTTAAAGAATAGACTACTAAAGCAGTACGTTAAAGTTTAGTAATCCAAATAAAATGGATGTGTAACTGGTATAATATGAGAAGTATTGTCTTTACTCTAGCTTCCACGGTGAAGATGTACTGTTTTGCATTGTTGTAGTTCAGACGTTTAGTCAACCTGATGTAACTGTCCTGTCTCACTTCAAAGACATCTGGTACTGGAGGCTGTTAATAGAGTGGAAGTGATCAATTAAAATGAGCACATGGAAAAATTCATAGATACAAAGTGAGCTTACTAAATAATTAAACATGATATTTAGTTTCATTTCCTTAAAAGTATCTGCATTCTTCAAAACTTTATACATACCCCCCCCCCCCATGAATTAGTCATGATTAAATATTTCACTTGATTGACAGCCCTACTGTAAACTTAATTTAGGAGAAATTACATTTAGTTATTAATCCAAATAATGCAGTTTTGTGGTAATATATCAGACTCAGACTCACCAGTATAGAATATGTAATTCTGTTGTTTTCTGTAGACACATCTGCATCAACAGCTGTCACGTTGAGCACATCTGTACCCACAGCCATCGTCTGGAGCAAAAGACGGGGTTTATTAAGAGATGTGAGATCCTTCAGGGACCAAACACACTACAGCTGTATAAAGATGTGATGTTACACGCACCTCTGACACTGTGGCGCTGTATGATTTGCTCTGGAAGATCGGAGGGTTGTCATTGACGTCCAGAACATCTACTGTCCGGGTGTTTTTCAGCTGAAATGAACAATGAAGTCTTCATAGTCAAAGATTTTGTGCTGAATGTTTATTTCTATAATGCTTTGCCTTAATTATTTTACGATGCCATTGATTAAATAAACATACCCCTGTGTTCGAGCAGGTGACTGAATAATATAATTTCTCTCCATACTAGAAGAAGTAAAACATACAAGAGTGAAAAAATAAAACACAGTACAATCAACTATGTGAGAATTGGTAAAAGGCTTATTAAAGCTTAGTTAATGTAAGCAACCAATCAGAAGGAACTAGCTGACACTCTACCAGCTCAATGAATCAGTGAGGCTGGAACAAACCTCCTTTAGTTCATCAGCGTCCAGTGGTTTTTTGGTCCGTACAGTAGCGGTGGATTCTCCATCAGTGTGAATCAGCTCCACATAATCCAAGCCAATAGGAAAGAGATGTGACTCCAGAACCAGACGATCATTAGGACCGATATTATTGAGAATCTCTATATCACCTGTAGGCCAGGTTAAATACACATTTAAATATGTATTCTAACACACAATCAAACAATAATTAATCACATGAAGACTAGATAATTCCAGTGCCCTATTGCTCTTATATTACTCTTATAATACCCACAAGCATCAGCACTTTAAATTACCACAGAGGCACTATATTTTGAAATATTTTGATATAAACATTTAGAATTAGTATAAAATATACTACTACTAATAATAACAAAACAAAAAATTGCTTGCAAAAGTGAAAAGACACGTATTATTGTAAACTATTATTTAAAGTCATGTTAGCATATCTCACCTTCATATCCCTCCTGGATACTCTCTACATTGCTATTACTCCCACTTGCACAATTTATCTGTGAGGAAGCTTAAACAGCAACAAATATTTGCTTTAAAGACCTAATAGACAGCTGAAAACCTACATTCAATATTACAAACAGCGTTAAATCACACAATATACCGAAATTTTATCATTCTAAATCAAATCAACATAGTATCTGGTTGTATAATGAAAATTACTGGTTTAAAACACACGGAATTAAATATTTAATCACTTTGAAACATATCTATTATAACAATATTAAGTTATATTACTTCCTATTAAATACTGACAAGCATTTTACTTCATTAGACAGACATAAATTTGACTTACCAGTATCACTCCATACACCATGAACATGGAGAAAAACAAAAATAAATAGAGAATGGAAAGAAATTGAAAATAAGGCCATTTTTCTATAATCCGCTGTCAGTGCAGCTTGTATTGTGAGGCCTGACAGTGAAGAGAATGACTAGTCCTTGTGTAACTTCTCTCTCTGAGCTCTTCTTTATTGTATGTCATAAACAGTTATGGTCTCTGCTGTAAGCAGGTATCAAAGGTGCTTCATATAGAGACCAATAATGCAGGATTGATGTGGGAGGGATTTTCTGGAAAGAGGTTGATGTTACGAGTTTATCTGAGGATATCTAAGATTTTGGACCTTTGATATCGACCTTTACTTTATCTCGCTCTACCATTTCTTCTCATGCAATGGTTTCGGTCACTTAGGCCTGTTCTTGTTTATTATTATACAGCCTTCCTGAATACTTCATTCTGATTGGCCAGTCACAACATTCTAATGTCAAATGACCAATCAGCTGTTTATTTGGCTGTTGTCCTGGCAACTGCCTTCATACACTGTGCTTTGTCTTTCATATCACTCTGTGCTCACTTTCTTGTCACATAATGGAATAATTTCAACTCAAATCAATAATTAACTTACAATGTATTTATAAATTGGTGGGGTAATAATAAGAATACTGCAGTCAACTGCTCATATAGTAAAACAAACCCCTGACGGATGATACAAGTTCGTATCTGGGATGTGACCATCCTGTCAGGGTTTGCAATAATGAACAGTACATCGTTCCTTCCTTAATAATAACCACTTATCCACTGTCATAATTCAAAAGACCTTTATGCTGGACTTTGGCTTGCAATTGAACAGGCTGTAAAGATACATGACAACAATGAATAATTCACACCCTGCATGTGTAACTCCAAATCTATCTGCCTCATTGCTTCTGCCAACACAATTAAAGATTATTTTATCACCGCTTTTATGATCTTTATTTATCAGAACCAGTGTTTTATATATATATATATATATATATATATATATATATATATATATATATATATTACACCAACATTTTTGTTACATTACATAACAAATCAAAGGTCACACATAATAAAAACCTAATATAAATGTTTGAAAGATTATTACATTTTCTGCTAATGATTTTATGTAATTAAGGATTTGAATGTTTACTGAAACATTAATCCTACAGCATTTTGTTTCAGTTCAGTGAATGAAGACAACTCTTTCCTGCCGTTGATAGAATATCCCGTCAATCCATTTTCAGTGTTAAACAGTAGGCATCTTCAGAAATAGTACAACATCTCCAGATCCAAAAACAAGAGAAGAAGAAGGAGCAGAAAATAGTGATAGAAGCATTGCTTACACATGTAAGCTAACCCGATCATCAAACAGTCAACAACATATAAATCATAACTACCTACACTCTTAAGAAAAATGGTTCTAAACAGTACCAGAAAATGCTCTTCAGCTTGTAACAATAGCAGGACCTTTTTTGGTGCTAAGTAGAACCCATTTTATAGGGTTCCATAAAGAACCATGCTTTGAAAATGCTATATAGGACCTTAATGGTCTTTTTAATGATGCATGGTCTTATATTATCTTGTAGCCTCTATTAGGGTTTTTACATAATAAAACAACAACAATAGCATGTCAATTAGGTAATTTTATTTATTTATTTTTAATGACAAAAATGACAGTGCTCTAACAACAGTTATTAGCAGAATACATTAATAAATGACAATTGACATTGAACATAAATAAATACTTAAAGTAAAACAAAATAGAAACAGAAAATGGTGTGATGAAGACCAAGTTCCAGTGAAATACTGTGTTTTCATTATCCTCTATGATGCCTGAATGTCTATTGGTAGGAAACCAGTTACAATTGGAAAGTTAAATTATAGACATTTTAAGAAAGAAATTATTTACCTGTTGAATGTGTTGACAGTCTGTGTAGCTGAATGGCTGTGCTCCAGAAAAGCAGTATTGAGCCTATTATATATATGTAGATAAGTGTAGCCTATTAGGGTTTTACATTAAAACAACAACAAGAACAATGTTGTGTGGATTGGGTACTTTTTTATTGACGTAATATTGTAGCAAAAATGTCAGTACTCTTAACAACAGTTATTAGCTGAATACATTAAAAATGAACATTGAACATGAATAAATAAACAAAGAAGTAAAACAAAAAATAGATGTGATGAAGACCAAGTTCCAGTGAAATATCTTCATATGCCTTTAAAGGGATAGTTCACCCAAAAATGAAAATTTGATGTGTATTTGCTTACCCCCAGAGCATCCAAGATGTAGGTGACTTTGTTTCTTCAGTAGAACACAAACGGAGATTTTTAACTCAAACCGTTGTAGTCTGTCAGTCATATAATGCCAGTCAATGGGCACAGAATCTTTGAGAATAATAAAAAAAAAACATGCACAGACAAATCCAAATTAAACCCTGCGGCTCGTGAAGATACATTGATGTCCTAAGACACGAAACGATTGGTTTGTGCGAGAAACTGAACAGTATTTTTTATCATTTTTTACCTCTAATACACCACTATATCCAACTGCCCTGAAGCGTGCAAGCATCCGGTGCGTGACGTCTGTATGTGCTCTGGCATAGTTTATGAATTTGAAAAGTCAACACTCCCGGATGAGTTTGCGCAAGCAAACATAATCTTTTAGGTTTAAGTCGGTTTGAACAATCAGGATAATCGCAAGTAATTACCAATTTGATTAGCCGTCATACCCACAATCTCTGTGCACTGTGTAAACAATGAGTGACGTATACGCTGCGACAGAGCGCTTCCGGCGCTTGCGTCATTCTGAATCTGCATATTGAAAAAATGTGTTTTCCTCAGCTTTTCTGTGTATTTATGTATTTATTTTTATTTTTACCAACATTCAAAAAAGAATTGTTGATGAAAAGAATGCATGAATTGGACACCCCTACAATCAGTTTATGAGTGAGTAAATAGCAGACTTCCTGGAATTAACAACAAAAGCTGGTCCAGTGCTGACTTACCTCATTTCTGTGACAATTCTTCTACCATCACTCCATCTCTATTGGTATTGTTGGCTTTTAATTACACTGTTTTGTTACACGGTTTATATTACTACTAATATTATAGATTATAGCCAATATACATCTCTCTCTCACACACACACACACACACACACACACACACACACACACACACACACACACACACACACACACACACACACACACGTTTGTTTTTCTATACTTGTGAGGACTTTCATAGACTTCTATTGTTTTTATACTGACCTAACAATATTTTCTATTGCCCTACACCAACCCTACCCCTAAACCTACCCCTTACAGAAACCTTTTTGCATTTTTACATTTTGAGATAAACTTCATTCAGTATTTGTGAGGACTGGCCAAATGTCCTCACAAAGTCAAAAATGTCAGGTTTTACTATCCTTGTGGAGACATCTGGTCCTCACAAGTATAGCTAAACACGCCCACACACACACACACACACACACACACACGCGCGCGCGCACACACGCACGCACGCACACACACACACACACACACACAATTCATTTCAAATTTTAGAATCTTAGAATTCCTTAATCTGTAATTTGTTTTCTGACTGAAGGGGTGCAAGTCTTGTAGTATGGAGTTAGCAATCACATACGCTCAGATTTAGTATGCATTCCACTTTGCTTTTAGAGACACACACTCGCAAACTTCTCTAAGCACTTTGCTGCCGCCAATCTGAAGTGTATTCTACTTTGAGAAGTGGACAAGTGCAGTTTATATGGACAGAACCTAGACGCCTTGATTTTTATTCAGTCTGTTTCATATGTACACTTCAGGCAGCTGCATATAACACAATGCAACACCGCATAGTATGTTTAATTTACCCTCACCTCTAACAACTCATATATATAATTTAAAACAGCCCAAATATCATGCATCAAACAAATTCATAAAGAAAAAAAAAATGTAAAAGTGAAAAGACACAGAGGCTATATTTAAAAACAAACAAACAAACAAACAAACAAACAAACAAAAAACATTTATTTACATTCATACGACCTTTGCAAGCACCATACTCTCCTGTTTGCACAATGGGGAATCTATCTTAACAGCTGTATTTTTCAGTGTGAATTCTGCTGTTAATAAAATAATGGCAGTGACATGTTTTAAAGGAACACTCCACTTTTTTTGGATATAGGCTCATTCTCCAACTCCCCCAGAGTTAATAAGTTGAGTTTTACCGTTTTTGAATCCATTCAGCCGATCTCCGGGTCTGG
The DNA here is from genome assembly GCA_036784905.1 of Acrossocheilus fasciatus. NCBI lineage: Eukaryota > Metazoa > Chordata > Actinopteri > Cypriniformes > Cyprinidae > Acrossocheilus > Acrossocheilus fasciatus. The sequence continues at coordinate 35,580,109 of CM071938.1, read as the reverse complement.
CGAGAGCACTTTTAGCATAGCTTAGCATAGATCATTGAATCCTATTAGACCAGTAGCATCGCGTTCAAAAACGATCAAAGAGTTTCGATATTTGTCCTATTTAAAACTACCGGGGACTACTTTCAGGCGCTGCGTAATATCACTACGGTTGCCGCGGCCATGTTACGGCAGCAAAGTTCCTTGATTATTACGCCGGAATGAGAGTAGTTCCTAATCATATCAGCCTAGAAAATCGCAACTTTTCATTTTCCGCCGATCTTAGTACACGATATAACTACAGAAGAGTCGAGTTTTAAATAGGCCAAATATCGAAACTCTTTGATCGTTTTTGAACGCGATGCTACTGGTCTAATTGGATTCAATGATCTGTGCTAAGCTATGCTAAAAGTGCTCTCGCCAGACCCGGAGATCGGCTGAATGGATTCAAAAACGGTAAAACTCAACTTATTAACTCTGGGGGAGTTGGAGAATGAGCCTATTTCCAAAAAAAGTGGAGTGTTCCTTTAAGGCTATAAATGTGTCGTAATCAAGACATGAGCTCATGAAGTCTTGTACACTACTGAGAAGAACTGAGGAGCTTTGATCTGTCATGGTGATTTCAGGCTGTTTCCACTGATATCAGCGTCATCCACAGTTTCCCTGTCACATCCTCTCAGTGGACTCTGGGAAGCCTGATTGCTGAGAAACTCTAATAACACATAGGACAAAATTATGATTAAGAATTTATGACAAAAAGTATGATTAATGAGTATATACTTTATGAATTATAGTCGTTACAGCAAGGTGCTTTACCTGTCTGGATTCTGGGTTGCTGTTAACAAGAGAAGAAACAAGTTTCATCAGTTTTTATCTCATAACAAACCAATCCAGATAACAACTTGGTAACTGATGCACATTTTGCATTTGAGAACAGGCTTTTTTTATTTCACAAATAAGGTTAACTGTTTGTATCTGATCTTTAACAATATGTTGGCACTTACTTGAAGTTTTTAGGGATTTCAATACTACAGGTAGACATTCTTTCAAGAACACCACTATTTAAGCTCTGTGTGTCAGAATCATTTTGCATTTTGTGCCTGCAAAAACATGCATTATAAATAATTCACCAAACATATTACTTTTACTCATTGTAACAAAAATAACGTACACCTAAAACACGAGTAATGTTCCAAGGCAACAATTCTGTAAAGTTAAAATTTTGATCAATTTGGATTTCATGTTGACTTTGTTTATTTTTCAATTAGGAATTCTTTTCAGGTCAGTAGCAGGTAAGTTTATTCTGTGTCAAAAACAAAAAATCCAGACTGCATTTTTAATAGAAAAATTAGACAAAGATAGAACTCGAAAAAAAAAAAAAGTAATAATAACTAGGTAGTAATAACCAAGTAGTAATAACTTACCTGTAGCTAACAAAGACGATCAACAAAGCAATAAGTGCTACAGTGCTTATAGCAAGCAGAACACTGAGAGCAATGACGGATGCTTGACTGGAATCTTCAGAGCTTCCAGAACTGTCCTCCACTTTGAATTCCAAACCAGGACCAAAAACCTTCTCCAGTTCAGATGTTAAAGCATTGCGCTCAGTGTGCAGTTTCCTGTGGGAGTGAACATAGTTCAGATGCTGCCCTCAAACACAATCATCCTAATTATATAGACTAGATGCAACTCAGGCACCCTGGCCAGCGGCTTTAAAAACAGAAATGTGGGTCCCACTTTATATTAGGCGGCCTTAACTACTATGTACTTACATTTAAATTAATCATTTGGTACAATGCATTTATTGTGTACATACGTGTGTTTACATTGTACTTATATATTTTTTAAAATACCTATGTAATTACATCTGTAATTAATTTCTGTAATTACATTTATAATTACACTATTGACCCATCCCTTACACCTTAACCTACCCTTAAACCTACCCACACCACCAAACCTGTCCCTAACCTTACCCGTATCCCACCTCAATTGCAGCAGAAGTGTTTTGCTATACAATATGACCACGGTAAGCACATTGTACTTATTTTTTGATGTAAGTACATAGTAGTGAAGGCCAGCTAATATAAAGTGTGACCGAAATGTGAAGCTTATATTTTTGTTAATGAACTAATAAATTATTTATATATTATACTCTGCCTGTCCAAAAAACAAAAAAACAAAAACAAAAGTCGCACACTCTAATATTTCATTGTTCAGCTATAGCTTTGATAACCTTGTGTTTTTGTTGTGCCATTGTTTCGACAATGTTACGCAATGCCACAACATGTATTTCCATTAAGAGTTTATCTTGCCATTCTCACCCTGGAAAATGGACCGGGGTGTGTTTTCCTGCATGGTTGTTTAAGAAATGAAAATCTGCATCAGTTAGGGTTAAAAAATTGTTACTTGTTAAAATTGTTAAAATAAATTATAAAGAAAATCATCTGTAATACCATGGTGTAGCCATTAGATGCCTGTATAGCCATATATATTCAGCGCTGTGCATTCCTTAGTTGCTGAGCAGTGTTTTCAGGCATAATTGCTTAAGTTTTGTCAGCCCTTCATTGCTGTGCAATTTTTTTCTGCATTGTGGCTGATTTGTAGATTGTACACACAAAAAATATCTCTGTATTTTTGCCTGTTTCCCATTCATTTCCTATGGTGGTCATTTTTGACCGTGAACAGCATGAGTGTGACTTTTTTTTTTTTTGTGACCATTTAGCTTTTTTGAATCAAGTCCCCAATTTTTTGGGAGGTTCACATAGCGACTGTCATAAAAGTCACCAAGTTTCAATTCTGATGAAGTAGCGATTTGTACAATTTACAAACTTTTTTTTTTATTTTGGTCTGAAATATCCAAACAACACCAGAGGGTTAAGTATTTGGTAATTTGCTGTCAAAACATGCATTTTAGTCTGGGCTTAAGCCTTGTCTGTGAAACTAGGGCAGTAGTATTTTAACTAGTTTATCTTTGGCAGTAGCTTTTAAAAAGCGACAATGATAATAATGACTGTTGAATCCCCCATTAATGCAACATTAGGAAAGTAAAAAGTATTTGCACTTCATTTGCATGCTGAGACATTTAAAAAAATTGTACTTTCTGCTTAATGCACATTTCCATATACTCTCTTTCAACGCTGACGTTTACTCCAAATAAATTGACACTAACTCAGCTTACTCTTTGACCTCTTTGGCTGGGATGACAGCACCACTGGAGTCCATGGCAATGAAGCTGATGTAAGTCTTGGCCGTAGATTCTCCAAAAATGGTGCCCGTCTCATCTCTCACACTGAGGATTTTCACAGTCAAACCTAAAGCTTTTTCCATGGAACTAAGAATAAAAAAACACTATCAGAAGGCATACAGAACACATAACAATAAGAATACCAATGCAACATTCAGTCCAATTTCTGAAAAGATCTGGCTCAAAACAATGCTCACACTCGATCCAGTTCTTAATTTGATAGCTTGATTTAAGAGCTCTCTACAGGAGAAGCTTTTCAGTAAATAATGGCATAAATTTCAGCCTGTCCTACCGACAAATCAAATTATGTGACTTGAGAAGAACATACAGCGCACAAGTCATGGATTACTTTTTTATTATGCCTTTTTATGCATCACTGTGTGGAAAAGAAGTGCATGAACTTTTCCTTTTGTCTTCTAGTGTAAACAGAAGCGCACAGGTTTGGAATGTCATGATGGTGACTAAATTAATTCATTTTTACATTGATTTATTATTAGACTAATTATTATTTAAACATCATTCTGCTTGTTAACGCTTCACAAATGGAAATGCCTTTGCTCTTGACATAATAACAGTTTTTCAGTGAGATTACTCACTCCTCCATCTCTGGGATCTTCTTCTCCACTATGTACACAGGCTGGTTTAGGGAGATGACTGTGACAATGTCACGATGGACACTTTGTTTTACTTCGATCTGCAGATGACAAACACAAAGAACTCAGTCTTTGCAATGACTGGTCTGTGTTCCTGCTCCATTCTAAATTAAAATAGCATTCATTCTCCCTTCATACTCTTTTGAGTAGTATTCTGATACAGCCTTGTAAAAGCTTTCTCTTTTCCTCTTTCCTTTATCTGTTCCTTCTCACCTGTACTTTTGTAGTTGTGGACAGTCCATGTTTATCAGTGGCTTTAACCTGAAAGGTATGCAGACCGTCTCCAACACTAGATGCATCCAGTACATAGATCTGACCAGTGCTTTCCTCCACTTCCAGCAGAGACGTGGACTCCAGCAGAGAATACTGCAATTCTGAGCTCTCGCCCACATCAGGGTCTGACGCCTGAGGGACACACGACATTTCAACCACATGTACTACAAATAAATCATGAAATCAGCTGTGATTAGTAATTCTAGTGTGTTGACAACCCTAAAATATACATTTGTGATCTTGGTCATGCATTTTCATTTGGTAAGTAAGAGTTTCATGGAAAGCTGTTTTGGAGGGAAACACTGGGAAACCAACTTTTATATATTGGCTAGGAAAAAAATAGTAAATCTGATTAGTTTGAGAGGCACAGTTCTCTTTAATCATTCATGTTCGTAGCACAGGATGAGTTACATGCTGATATCTATTACTTTAAGAGTTTGAACAAATAACTCGTCCTAAGCATGAGCAAAAGTAACAGCCATTCCTTTCCAATTGCCACTAATTATAAATTAGATCTAAGTATATCAACTGCATTTATAACTGATGCCTTTTGCAATGCACCAGCAACCACAGAGATTCACTTACCTGTACTTTCACTATAGGAAATTTGTATGGAGTGATACTGAAAATGTCTGCTTCATATATTTCATCGTCAAACACAGGAGCCTCATTCACATTCTCAACCTGAACACTGACCTGAGGATCAAGAGAGAGAAAGTCGAATGCTTTGTGTTAGCTGTCTTTTAAAGAAGAGGCACTTTGGCTTTGACATGCTTGAAGAGTAGGCCAAAACTTACTCTATGTAAGTATCTGAAAGCAAACACTTCTACACAAATTTCTTTTTAAAGACTTAGGGGAATGTAGATGCTTAGGGGAACGTAACAGTTTCGAAATGCAAATGCAATGCAAGTAGGCCTATGTGTTGCTCTGCCAGTGTTGCTTTAATGGAGGATACAATAGACATTATATAACTGTCGTTTTGTAAAAGTCGACTACTGGCAAAGTTAAACTATTAAAGACTACTGCCCTGGTTTCATAGATAATGCATCCAGTGTAGACAGCTTCACTGATTATAATGGGTTCTAGTATTTGCTACGCCGCACTGTGCCGTTCGTCTGGTGTAGAAACCAGGCCCTTTAGTATGAAGGCTAGTTACCCAAAAAGTGACACATCCAATTTAATGATTTATTACCACTACAGTAACTATGCAAGTTACTGTAGTGGTTGTTTGCCAAGCATTGTTTTTTTCTGTACTTGTGTAGAGTTTGTTTCTGGCCTTAGTTTGTATTGAGAATAGTACCGTTGTCTCTGCAGTGTTTGGAGGAGTTCTGGAGTCTATGGCCTCTACTGTGAGGATGTGCCACTCCTCTTCCTCCTTGTCCAGTGATTTGAGAGCTTTTATGGTTCCTTCCTCATCCACAGAGAAGACATCCTCATGTGACTTCATGTTATAGCTGACTGTATCCAGTGGACTCCCTGTTAATGCCTTGACTTTGCCTACTATCGTGGCCTCAGGTTCGTTCTCCTTAATTATGAAGCTGTAGGAGGAGCTCTCAAAAGCCACACTCTCATTGAAAGTGTAACTTTCTAAGTAGATCAAGACTTCAGCTATGAGAGAAGAATGATGTTAGTTTTGACAAGCACACCAAGGACACACAGTTGGGTCACATGCTGTATGTAACGCAACATGCAAAAAAATTAAAACATCATGATTGATTATTTCCAGAAAGCCATAATGTGAAATATAAGTGTTCATTGTGGAGCTACAATAGTCTCGAAAAAAAACAAAACATAATTACGTACAAATACGTAAGCTGATTCACAAACACAAAGAAGTTAATAATCACACGATGATTTGCAATGAGAGATTCAACAGTCGATTTGTACACAGTGAAACATTCAGAAATTTGCAAAAATACCTGCATATTTATGAATTGTGATTTCTGTAAAAGTAAATTTGGTTGTGCATTTGCAGATCATTGCTTTTTGCATTACATTAATTTAGCTCCATATGGATTTTTTTTCAAATGGCCTCCCAGTTTTAACTTTATAAAGGTTTTGTGCATTAACTGCATCAACACTAGCACTACATTAGCACTAGCTTTTTTGCTTCTTTGTTTACATATTTACAGTACAGTATAGAGGTGGGAACACACTACTAAGGAAGATCAACAACTTGTGTCTGTATGAAGCCCAAACCTTCATCAGATTGTGCTGGTGTTCCCTGATCTGTCGCTATAGCAGTAAGGTTTAGCAGTGTGTCTTCTGTGACCTCACTAAGGTCAGAGGTCAAAGTGATGTCTCCTGTTTCAGCATCCAGTGCGACCATGGAAGAGTTTTTAGAGAAACTACAGAAAGACAACATTCATGCATCTGTCTTAAAAAAAGGTGTCATGTAGGTAAGTGTCTTCATGGTTTTGCCGTCATATTATTGATTCTATAGCAACAGAAAATTAGTCTTGAGCTGTACCTGTAGCTAATGATTGCGTTGGATCCGTCATCTTTATCTGTGGCAGAGACTGTCAGCAGCACCTCTCCAACCTTGGCGTCTTTAACCAGAATACTTCTGCTGTAGGTGTCAGAGCTGAAGACTGGAGCGTTGTCATTTGCATCTGTGATACTGATCCTCACTGTGGTGATGTTCTGTAGAAAATAAACACAAGCAACCCTTTTGTAGTACAGACTAAAAGCCCATATTTGCGATATCTAGTATCTAATTTTATGTGTGGTGCAGCTTCTTTTTGCATGTTTATGTGTTATTTAGGGATAGATAAATCCCAAATTCAAACTGGATATAATGTTTAGGACAAAATGAATATAGAGGGGTGCTCAAGGTTGTCAATGTCTCAAGCAAAAACTGAAGTCTTTTAAGTTGATATTGCATTAAGCTATGGCTAATCAGGCAACTAGTTCTTTCTTGGAATGACTCAAACACACTTTGTATGCGGGCAGATAGATAAAACACGATGCAACCTGACTTCCAGATATGAGTAAAGCAAGCCAATAAGATTTTGCAAGATCTTGCATTTTAAGAAATCTTTTTTGGAACCACGGACATAACATGCAGGGGAAAAAATAAAGTTAGTGTGGCAATGAATTAAGAATTTGTCCCCTGCTTTGTTCCCTTGTTTTAATTTAGTTAAATGTAGAAGAAATTCATGGCCGTGATTTCTATTTTTGCATGTGCATCAGGCACTCTGTAAACAGTCTGTGGGAAAGCCACGGAGGATTGTTCCAATCAATACCATTGCAAATTGTTTAGAACTACACATATTTACATTATGCAATGATACAAGGAAATAGAAATGAATAATGTACATTTCTGCGTGGGATCGCATTATCCATGGCAACAATGACCACATCATACGTGTCCTGTGTCTCCCGATCCAGCTCCTCGATAGCTAGTAGAGTCCCATCCTACAAGAGAAGGAAATACGTTTTTTTTACAAATAATATCGGAACATTGACATTTCAGTGTCATATTCATAAAAAATATGATATAATGTAGATAGGCACTCAAAGCATCAGTGACAGCTCTAGTGAGTCCTCTCACCTCTCTGAAGCTGAATAGTTCACTGTGTGAGGAAACAGTCATGGTGACCCGTCCGTTTTCTCCAAAGTCAGAGTCTGTGGCTGAGATCACGCACACCTCTCCAGGTGATGAGGGAGTGTAAACACCTTCCTGGATCTCAATGCGGTCTGGGAGAGGAAGGAATTGTGGGTTGTTGTCGTTGACGTCCAGAACAGTGATGATGACCTGAGCTGTGGAGCTTAAACCATCGACAGGCTGGTCAACTGCTATTACCTAAAGAAGACAATGCATTCCCATTAAGAATGAATAGACATCCTGGACATTTTATGAATAGTTAGGTTCAAGAGATGAATGTGTACCTCTATGATGTAATTGTCTATAGTTTCTCTATCCAAGGTGGCATCGCTCCTGACTGATATTACTCCTTGATTGTTGATAACGAAAGTATCGCTGTTCATGATAAAGTGACCTTTAGAGAACCCACCCTGATCGGAAAGAAAACAAGTAAGTACATCAAAGTAAACTCAGAATAATGGTTTCATGTAGATTACAACAGAATTAAAGTTGAAGACTTGGGTAGTTAGAAGAGAGCCAGAGATACAAAGCGTTATGCCTTGTATCCTTGCAATTTTAAGCTATTGCTAACATGTTTTGAGCAGTTTCATGAGAATTACCAGTTAAGGTTTTCTAAATTAGTTCTGGACGGTTGCTAGGGTGCTGCTGTAGGGAGCTCTGGTTGATTTGATGATAGCTAAGTTGTTGCTAAATTTAAGATCAATAGAATGTCAAATATAACCTAACATTCAATAAGTTTTCATATGGTTCACCCTTTCAGTGTTCGTACTTGTGTATTTTTTATTTTTCTTTGTTTATTTTATTTATTTGTACAAACAGACAGTGTGGTTTTCAGGAACAGTACCAGGTCTAGATCAGTCACAGTAATCTGAAGCACAGACTGGTCCTGTGGTGAATTTTCCAGAATAGACACTGTGTACTCATCGTGGTCAAATTCACGAGGGTTGTTATTCACATCCTCGATGGTGACAGACACCTCTGCATCAGCCGTTTTACTGGCATCATCCCACTGAGCTGCCTGTTTAAAAATGAATTCATGAATAAAAAAATATAAAACAGAATACTGAAATAAGATAATAAAATCGGGTTTATGGTTTTCATGAATGTCTTCTTAAACATCTTTTACCTGTATCTTAATCGTTATCTGGTCAGTTTCCTCTCTGTCTACTGCTTTCTTCACAGAGATGACCCCTTTGTTTTGGTCAATTTCAAAGATGCTTTCATATTCATGTGGAAGGACTGGAACAGAAATATGGATATATGCTTTGTTATTATCAGAATCACACACACAGCCATGTTCAGGAGCACAGAAACTTTTCGTCAATGCTACCCTGCAATGTTTATTAATAAATTAGCTTTGCTACTGAATTATATTAAATATCAACAATCAGAGCTGGGTAATAACTGATTACATGTAGTCTGGATTATGTGATCAGATTCCAAAAATTAAGTACTTGAAATTAGATTAAATTACATTTTAAAATACTCGTAATCAGACTACAGTTACCTTTTTATGGATTACATGATTACATATTATTGACAAAATAGCAATAATTTATTCACAATTTATTGAGTCTCCCTAATTCCTTTTTCATCTTTTAAGTTTCCTGTTTGAAAATAAATGTGATAAACAAGTTAAATTAAAAGTAATCTAAAAGTAATCAAATAGTAGTCTGATTATATCACCTAAAATGTGTAATTAATTACAGTTACTTATTAAGAGTGTTGGGAAGTAACTAGTAACATGTAACGGAATCACGTAATTTAATTACAAAATAAAAGTCATTGTAATCAGTTACAGTTACTGAGAAAATATGTGTAATTAAATTACAGTTACTTATGAAAATGTTAAGGATTACAAAGGGAGCTACATCTGATTTTTTCCCCCACCCAACCACCCACATACAGATTTAATATATTTCTTTCAGAAATTGCAGTGACTGCTCTAAAATATGAGGAGTTTAGAACATGCTTTCGATAACTCTTATTTCCTATATGGGTTTATGTATGCTTTATTTTTTTTTTCCAAGGTACTGTTAGATTCCAGTGTTTCCTGTCACAGCTATGCAAAGATTTGGCTTCAAAAACAGTATCATAGCTATTAAACTATTTCTTGTTATGATTTTCTATCTGTATTTAACCTCAGAATGATCTCAAAGTAAGTCTGATTTTATGGTGGCCATGCTTCAAAGGGAACATCGGATTCCCATTTTCCACAAGTCTGGAGTAAAATGATTTGCACAAACAAATGAATTTAGGTGTATTCAGTAGTGCATTACCATCAAAATCAAAAATTAATCCACTGTGTCCTCAGTGGCTCTGATCCCAGGAGAAGACTCTTATGTTCTTCAACATCCGACTGCAAAACACCTGCATTGCTTACAAGACATTGTCGCTACAGCTGCAACAGTATGTCAGCGGCTGTGGGTGGGGCCTGAGCAATATGACATGATACTGCTAAAAAAAATGGCTTGATAATTGAGACTGTATAGTTTTTTGGGGGATTAAAAAAAAGGAGTGAATAGATTTTTTTTTATCATTGTAGGGTACTTGTGTACACACACTGCTGAGATATATTTATATGGAAACACCATATAAAAGTGAATTTTGCATTCAATGTCTCCTTTAAAATTAAAATATTATAATCTTAATTCAAGTGTTGAAGGATTTTGAAAGTCTGACAGTAATCAGTGTTGAGTACTGTACTACTGTAAGGTTAACCCTGCCTGTTTGAAAATGATTAACAGTCGAAAACATTAGAAATTTAGAAAAGTAATCAAATGTAATCAGTTACATTACTTTAATAAAGTAATTGAAAAGTTACACTACTTATTACATTTTAAGAAGGGTAACTTGTAATCTGTAACCTATTGCATTTCAAAAGTAACCTTCCCAACACTGCTTATTAACTACGTTACTAACTACAGTTTTTGTCATGTAATTTGGAATCAGTAATGGATTACAATTTGTAAGTAATCAAAACAAGTGGTGACAAAAGATAACTGTGTCGTCGCCCGCAGTGGCTGTGTCTGTGCTAAAAAGTTGCACTTGATCACATTGACTGGAATGTTGTTCCAGGATCAACAAGAAGACTTTTCGCACTTGAAATAAGGTGAACATGAGTTCACCAAGTAGAACATGTTGCTGGATCAGCATCCTCATTGATCCTGGAACAACATTCCAATCAACCGATCTGAATTGAGGGATAGGTTTACAGTAAATAACCAATTGAGGAAGTTCAGTTACCAACTGAGGAAGTTCAACCTTCCTCAGGAGCTTTTGAAACAGTTCTACTCTGCCATCATTGAATCTGTCCTCTGCACTTCAATAACTGTCTGGTTATCTGAGCTCAGAGGACTATACAGGGTAGTCTGGACTGCTGAGTGAATCATTGATACAACCCTCCCCACTCTCCAAGAACTGTACTCATCCAGAGTGAGCAAAAGGGCTGGCAAAATCACTCTGGACCCCTCACGTCCAGCACACTCCCTCTCTGAACTGCTGCCGTCTGGTCAACGCTACAGAGTACTGAGCACCAGAACGGCCAGACACAGGAACAGTTTCCATTTCATGAACAATTGACAATAAAATGTGGAACACACAACACTATCATACATTTATTTATTTAATACACGTACTTATTTACATTTCAAACTTGCACATAACATGCACATAACACCTATCATTTCCCTCTGATTTTAGGGCTATGTTATGGTTTGGGTTAGGTTTTGCAGTAGGGATAGGGTTAGGACTATGTTTTTGGACAGGAATGTTGTTCCAGAATCAACAAAACATTGACATCAAGGAACATGTCTTACTTGCCAAAATTACAGCGAATTAGATTATATAATTTCAAGATTTTATGCAAATATAGAATGGTCTGACTTTAGATTTGTGAAATTATGCAAAAGACTCCTGCACATAACAAAAACTGACTGAAAATGCTAATTTATTTTCTGACAGCAGGTGGCGCTTATGGAACAGCAGCTATATAGAGTTTCCATGGTTATTGCTGTAAACAAAGCAGATGCTTATAAAACACTACTTTAAAATGCATTATATGGAGGTAAGAAAAAAAAAAGAAAATTCCTCAGAGAAACTGACCGTCATTCATATAACCCCCCACATATTTGTCTTCCTAAATTACGAGCATCACGAACAGTGAGCTTGATCTGCCTAGTACAGTATTTTCTCCTCTTTGTAGACTTAAAATTTAAAATATCACATAAATTACATATTGGGAAATGATTGCAATGCAGTTTGTGTGCGTTTTGTGAGATTTTCTTTAAGAAACGACCTGTTTGAGTTGGGGCTGTGTCATTGAGAAACACTGCGGAATCGATGGATGCAACAATATTCCACGATACTTATAGGTATTAAGCAGTGACATTGTCAGGCTTTTTTATTTAAAAAAAAAAAAAAAACAACAACAAAAAACTGATTGAATAACATATGACAGGATTGTAATATAACAATTAATAACAAGTTTTTATACAATACAGTTTAAAGTGGCTTCATAAATGAATTAAAAACACACCTGATGCCCATTCTTTGCTCTTGATTTTCTATAAGCAGAGTTAATAAACTCTGCTGTATTTTTGTGTAATTTATTAAAAGACACCGTCATCTTGTGCTGACGAATGTTACTTGAATGCAGCTGACTTCGTAAAAACAACTAGCTTGTAAGTACAAATGTACTAGGAGGACTTGAACGCAGCATTATGCTGCATTCATACCATGTTGTAATTACTGTGATTTAAAAATGACAACACGTGACGTTCTACTTGGGAGGTGTTCACACCCTTGGACCCAAAACTATCGCACATAGCACCCAATGAATCTGAGGTGGATTTTAGGTGTAATTAATGCGTTCTACATGAGAATGTGAATGCTTTTTACAAGTTGGTATCTCGTAACAGTAATTATGATATGGCGTGAACACACTTTTAATCTACAAGTTTCCCAGTAGTAAATACAACTTGAGAGGCCATTCACGTCCAATTTCCTATTAGGAAACATTTATGCTAACTGTGATAGCACGTGAAGGCAGCATTAAAACAAGTAGGCAGTTCCTCGAGCTCTCGCATGACATACATGCACCAGTTAACTGTAATGTCCGTACCGTGATGGTTCAGGACAAATACATGCACCGTTACACCCCTAGAGTGTTGTAAATCTTCTATTAACTGTACCTGTTGATATGCTGTAAACTACAGGCTCGCCTGTGTCGCCATCTTGAGCTTTTATGGCCTCAGGAGTGACATTTGAGAATTGTCCCATCTGTGCCATGCATAGACAGAAAAACACATAAAGGGTTTAATTTGTGTAGTCAAACATGCGTTTTATGCATTGATCTTCTACTCTGACGTCATTTACCTGATTTTCCTCAATGGATGCCTTGTAGAGACTGTGATCAAAATAAAGGTTTAGGTTGTCAGAATTTTCAACCGTTATTGTAACTGTTGTTGTGTCACTGAGACCTCCTATATCCTGCAAAGACACACAGTGTTGTATTACCCCTCTTCCCTAAAATGATAGTTTAAAACTAACATTTCAGTGCATGGGAAAAAAGCAGTTTGGACATTCTGCTAAGCATCTTTTCTGTGTTTCACCGAAGAAAGAAAGTCAATGTAAGGGTGGGTAAATGATGATAGAATTTTCACTCTTTAGTAATACTTAGTAAAATCAAGGTTGGTGGGATGTGAGAGAGTTTGTCTTTACTCTAGCTTCCACAGTGAAGATGTACTGTTGAACATTGCTGTAGTTCAGACGTTTAGTCAACCTGATGCTGCCGTCTTCTGTCACATCAAAGTCATCTGGTACTGGAGGCTGTCAGGGCATGTGATTTAAAAGAGAATACCTGTAAAATCTACATCACAAACTGAGCTCACACATTACACTCATATTTACATATTTAGTTTCCTTCCCTAAAAAATAATTGAATGCATTAATGTACTAAATATGAGTTAGACTGCATATGTGTACGATGGTGCAGTGCTGCCACATAGACTACATGTTATTTTTTCCGCTCAATTATGTCAGTTGTGTTTCTACTTTATTTGCAACAGCTGTAACAGATTTATATTAAATTGTGCAGTGGCATTTTTGTCCAATTTGGTGGCATTTTTGCGTAAGCTCCCATTAATTACAGACCCGAGGTCAGGGGAAGGCTACATAATTCAGTGAGAGCGTGGTTCAAATGCATTTGGCCAGTTCACTGAAAAGAGAGAAATGACTCAAAAGAATGGTTAAATCACGAATGGCATCACTGGTTCATTTGACAGAACACTATTTGTGAAGCCAGTTGTGTAATTCAGTTCTAGACTCACCAGTATAGAATATGTAACATTATTGTTTTCTGGAGAAACATCTGCATCGTCAGCCCTCACCCTGAGCACATCTGAACCCACAGCCGTTGTCTGGAGCAAAAGACAGGGTTTATTAAGAGATGTGAGATCCTTCAGGGACCAAACACACTACAGCTGTATAAAGACGTGATGTTACACGCACCTCTGACACTGTGGCACTGTATGATTTGCTCTGGAAGATCGGAGGGTTGTCATTAACGTCAAACACGTATACTGTCTGGTTGTTTTTCACCTGAAATGAACAATGAAGGCCTTATAATGAAGATTTATGTTCTGATACTTTTTTCCTTAATGCTTCACGTCTTTCTGAATGATTTGATAATGTTATTGTGTGAATAAACCTACCCCTGTGTTTGAGCAGGTGACCGAATAAAACAAAATCCCTCTAGTCTAGAAGAAATAAAACACACAAAGAGACATACAGTATGTAAGTTGTTCATTTTATATTTATATACTTTATCTAATAGATATAATAGATAAACAAACCTCCTTTAGTTCATCAGCGTCCAGTGGTTTTTTGGTCCGTACAGTAGCGGTGGATTCTCCATCAGAGTAAACCAGCTCCACATAATCCAAACCAATAGGAAAGAGATGTGGCTCCAGAACCAGACGATCATTAGGACCGATATTAGTGAGAACCTCTACATCACCTGTAGGCCAGGTTAAATACATATTCTAACACACAATCAAATAACACATAAAAATATAAATACTAGACTATGCCATATTGTTCTTACATTAATGCTCTTGTAATATTCACAAGCAAAAGCATTTTAAATGACCACAGAGGGTCTAATATTAATTACTTTATATGAGCTGTTTTAATACACAACACATTGTAATATAATTATAAAAATACAAAATTTTATTCCTGAAACAATGTTTATATGTGAAAAGAAACATGTAGTGTTTCAGTTTGTAAAGTCATGTGGGCATATCTCACCCTCATATCCCTCCAGGACGCTCCCTACTATGAAATGACTTCCAGTTGTACAGTTTATCTCTGTAGAAGCTAAAACAGTAACAGTAAGTAAGTAACTGGTTTGAAAATGTAACAAATCACTATAAGCCTGAAAAAATACACTACAGTCATAATATATTGAAAAACACGATACAATTTAACAATTTAAACATGGGCACATACCATTTTAAAATTGGCCATCAAATTCATTTTTACTGATTGCATTTTTATTGATATGCTGGTGACATGGTTCCGCTGTCATTCTAATTTCTCACTGGATAACAAAAATTATTGCCACAATCACTTCAAAACATTTCTGTTAAATTAATATTATTAAGTGAATTTAATTAATATTAAATCCTGACAAGCATTTTACTTCCAGTCTTCTGGAAGGCTTTTGTCCTGTAAAACATATGAACTTACAGAACTAAACAGATTTTATTAAAGAGCAAGTTAGCCCTCAAATCTTTGAGGTTAGTAGGAAGTACTTTTTAGTACTTTCAGTTAGAAGTTAATACATTTGGTTATATACGAATTTGACTTACCATTGAGACTCTGTACACTCTGGACATGTAGAGAGGCCAAAATAAATAAAATAGAAAATAAATCCATCTTTTCCATAATTCACTGTCAGTTCAGCTTGTATTATGAAGCTGGCAGTGAAAAGAATGATTATTCCTTGTGAAACATCTCTCTCTCTCTGAGATCTTCTTTATTGTATGTCATAAAGAGTTTTCTGCTATAAGCAAGTATCAAAAGTGCTTCATCGAGGCCGATAATGCAGGATTGATGTGGGTGGGATTTTATAGAAAGAAGTTCATGCTGCAAGTTTATTTGAGGATATCTGAGACTTTGAACCTTTGATTTCGACCTTTACTTGATCTTGTTCTACCATTTCTTCTCATGCAATAGTTTCAGTAACTTAGGTCTGTTCTTGTTTATTATTATACCGCCTTCCTGAATACCTCATTCTGACTGGACAGTTTTAAAATTTTAATGTCAAATGACCAATGAACTGTGTCAATGAACCAATGAGCCTGTTGTCCAGCAACCGATTTCATACACTGTGCTTTGTCTTTTATATTACTCTGTGCTCCCTTTCTTGTCACATAATAGAATAATTTCTACTCAAATAAATATTTCACTTTCAGTTTATTCATGTAGCCTGCTAGTAAATTGGTGGGGTAATACGAAGAATACTGCAGTCAACTGCTTATATAGTAAAACAAACCCCTGTAGGATGATACAAGTTTGTATTTGGGACGTGACCATTCTGTCAGGGTTTATTTTGCAATAATGAACAGTACATTATTCCTTCTTTAATAATAACCATTGATCCACTGCCATAAGTCAAAAGACTGCACTTATGCTGCACTTTGGTCTGCAACTTAAAGATACATGACAGCAATGAATAATTCACACCCTGTGTAACTCCATATATATCCGCCTCTTTCTATGTTGGTACTGCCAACACTATCAAAGATTATGCGGAGACGAGGAATATAGTAACTAACACACTCTTTAATGATGAGCTTCAGGAACACATGAACAAACAGCCACAGTGACAATTCAAGACGGAAAACAGAGGTCAGGGAACACAGGACTAAGAACACTAGGAGATCAGGAAACTAATTATACAGGGCTGGGGACTAATGAACTCATAAACACAAAACTAGGACAGGAACGCCAAATATGGTCACAAGAGGAGGGGGAAAACACAGGACGCGGAGACACAGTCTGACATTACTCCCCCTTTAGGCGTGTCCCGCGCCGTAAAACATCCAACAGGGAGGGGGGGTGGGCGCTCTGGAGGCTTCCAGGGTGGACCAGGGGACTCTGGAGGCCATGGCGGGTCTGCCTCCGAGATCTCGGCTCCAGACCCCACCTCGGCCTCTACTGCAGGAGCTCTACTACCCCCCCCAATTTTCTTGGGGAAGTTTACGGTGTTGCTGGGCAGGCAATCAGGGATAGCGGGCTCTTGGCGGCGCTCTGGAAGTGCGGAGATAGGGAGGCGCCTCCGTGGTGCAGTCACTGGGGGGTGCTCTGGAAGCACGGACTCTTGGATGCGCTCTGAAAGCGCGAAGATAGGGAGGCGCCTTCGTGGCGCAGGCACTGGGGGGTGCTCTGGAAGCACGGACTCTTGGTGGCGCCTTCGTGGAGCAGGCACTGGGGGGTGCTCTGGAAGCGCGGACTCTTGGATGCGCTCTGAAAGCGCGAAGATAGGGAGGCGCCTTCGTGGCGCAGGCACTGGGGGGTGCTCTGGAAGCACGGACTCTTGGTGGCGCCTTCGTGGCGCAGGCACTGGGGGGTGCTCTGGAAGCGCGGACTCTTGGATGCGCTCTGAAAGCGCGAAGATAGGGAGGCGCCTCCGTGGTGCAGTCACTGGGGGGTGCTCTGGAAGCACGGACTCTTGGTGGCGCCTTCGTGGCGCAGGCACTGGGGGGTGCTCTGGAAGCGCGGACTCTTGGATGCGCTCTGAAAGCGCGAAGATAGGGAGGCGCCTTCGTGGCGCAGGCACTGGGGGGCGCTCTTGATGCACAGACTCTTGGTGGCGCCTTCGTGGCGCAGGCACTGGGGGGCGCTCTTGATGCACAGACTCTTGGTGGTGCCTTCGTGGCGCAGGCACTGGGGGGCGCTCTGGAAGCGCGGACTCTTGGTGGCGACAACATTTTGCATTTGAGTACATTTTAATTAAATAATTAATTAAATGTAATTTATTTTCACAAATTAGTAAATGTTTGTATCTGATCTTTAAAAATATTTGACACTTACGTGTTTAAGTCATTACGTATGTCAACACTGGATGTCCTTTCAAGACCACCATTGATCATATTTAAGCCATCTTTGTGATTTTTCATTTTGCGCCTGCAAAAACATTTATTATAAATACTTCACCAAACATACTCATTTTACTAATTGTAACAAAAATAAATTACATCTAAAACAGGAGTAATGTTCAAAGTCAACAATTCTGAAATGTTTATTGTGTGTCAAAACAACGTGATCTCATTATAATTCGTATGTATTTTATGTAAAATGTGATTCTATAAAACGTATATTTACTTATGTTTTTAAAGGCACTAAAACGTACAATACTTACGTATTTTCAGCATCTAAACGTACAAAATTGACGTATTTTCAGCATCTAAACTTACAAAACTGACGTATTGACGACATATAAAAATGAATCCTTAAGAATATTGAAATCGCGGCATTAATTTTATTATTAGTTGTTTTTAGTTGTCATATCAATTACCTTGTTTTCAATTGCATCATTAAATTGTTTACTTGTTTACTTAATATGAAATGATAACATTTTGTTGTGTGATTTCTGTTGCCAGCTCGTTTCCAAGAATAGGAGCCTTTACTTGTCATGTAATGTTTACTTTGTTTGCCATGGGCCACAAAAGGCGTTTTCTCAGACATGCTGTGACTGACAAGAACTATAAACCGCAACATAATTACGAAATGAAACGATTTTATTTGTGCGCTGTAATACAGATCTTCAGAATCCATACAACTGCGAGGAACAGACCCAAATCCAAGCCTTTATTCGACGATCTTCATCTCCATCTCGAGCAGCGAGTCCTGCGACCGTAAATAGCAAAGCCCGCGCTGACCGACGCTAGTGATGGGCCGTTCTTGAACGATTCGTTCTTTTTGAACAAATCTTTAATCTGACTCGGGACGAACGAGTTGTCTCGGAGAATGATTCGTTCAGTCGCGCATGCGCAACATCCTATAGGTTCTGCACTGAATTAGTTCACCTGTTTCGAAGTCTTCGGGTTTGATTCGTTCGTTCATCACGTGACAGCCCCATACACTTAACCTATGCAGTCAGAGCTGGAAAGAGAATTGATTAGTTCGTATCCCGAGTCTTCGGGTTTGAGTCGTTCGTTCATCAATCATTACGTCACGTCTGTAAACATAAAGAAGTTTTTCCCAGCTAGTAGGCTATCGCATGTGAGGATCCCGCAGGGATCGTTTAGCCTTTTCTCACAGAAGAATAATTAAATTTATCATTTTGATGGCGGATTGTAACCCAGAAAGGAGTATGTGTTTATGAAACGCATATGAATGAAATGAAATTATATTCCAGTTTTAAATGTGCTTCTGATAACAGATAGCCTGGGATTACACACGATTTGTATTTTAAAGAAAACCAGTTCGAAGGGAGCATGGTTTGCTTTTTGGGTTAAAAGAATCTCTTAATATGAATTTCAAATGGTATGACAATTAGAGATTAGACTGTACAGAAATAGAAATCTACACACTAACACACACTATACTCAGTCACGCAATGCTGATGTTGTTAACAGTAATAATTTGAGAATAAAGTATAACAATAATAATAATTTGCACAGTTAGATGTGATATGAGCTAACCGATTGTTAGATTTAATTACCATTGGTAGCATGATTTATGGTAATGTTTTTTTCCTCAGTTGGTCAGAACAAACGTGGCAGACTTGTTACTTGTTCAGATGGCAATATCTGGTGAAAATTCTTATTTGGGTCGTATATTCCAAGACGTAGGCTAGAATCTGTGATTCTGAAGTACAGTAAACATCCACACCGGTGCGGTGACTGACAGCTACATATTCACCTCAAAACCGTGCCAGAGTACAACCCCACGCAAGGAAGATAATTCAGCACAGAGCTGCAATTCCAGGTTTTCAAACAGAGATGGCAACAAAGAGGCAAAACTTACAGACTGCAGCTTTAATATATAAGTTAATATACATGTTAGTTAGTAGTTAATATATATGTGTACAATAATATCTAAGAATGCTCAACGATGAGAAGACAGCGGTGCATTTAATCAAACTTTTCAAATGATTGAAAAGAAGCCATATTAGTTCAAAGGGTTTAATGGACTGGGCATGACAATGGAGGTGTAGATCCAAATGCAAGCTTTTATTAAAACAGATCGTAGTCAAAACAGGCTGGGTCCAACAGCAGCAAACGTCTATATCCAAGGCAAGGCAAAAAAGAGTAATCCAAAATGAAGGCAATGATCAAGTTAGGCAGCAAGCAATTATAAAACAAGGAAACAGTCCAAGGTCCAAAACACAGGCAAGGCAAGACAAGACAAGGATGAACATGAAAATGCTCCGCTCAGTGGTGTCCACTTACAGCTGAACAAGACTTCATCATGAGTGTGTGTTTGTGTGCAGCTTAAAAAGTCCTCCAGACAGGAAACAAGGGTGTATGCAATCAGTTGCTAGGCATGGGAAATGGGAAACAGTGACAGCTGCAATTAATTATTAGTTTGGCTAATTGCTTAAACAGAAATGGAAAAAACAATAATAAATCAAATCCACACCAAAATGGATATAAAATAATTAAAGTTAATGAATTTATATGCAGTTTTAAATGATATCTATAAGATATAAGAGATTACCTCAGAAAACAGCCTGTCTGAAGAGGCAAGTTGGCCATTATAATGTTTAACATTTAAACAGCTAAGTAATACATTTAAAATCAAATTATTGGTGTAATTTAATTTCAATTTATTAATTCACTACCATTTTGTCAAATTTCATGAATTTTAACAGAAAAATCAGAAATTAACTAACTTTTAACTAATTTAAAAAGCATATCTGTTTGGAGCAGAGTTGGGCAGTAACATTTGAAGCAGGTCTCATTAGTTAGAGTTAATCACGTGCTGAAGAGCTGATGATGCCATTTAATGTATGTGGGGGTCTCTCTTGGGTATGTGGGTATTTCTCTTTTTTTTTCAATTTCAGAAATATTTAGTAAAAAAAAACCCACAGCATCCACCTGGGTTATGCAATGGCAGCCACAGTACAACGGCACCAGTGCGCTCACCACACACCAGCTACAGGTGGAGAGGAGAGAGAGATTGAGCCAGTCAAATGGATGGGGATGATTAGGAGGCCATGATTGATAAGGGCCAGGACACAGGGTTACACCCCTACTCTTTACGAGAAGTGCCTTGGGATTTTTAATGACCACAGAGAGTCAGGACCTCGGTTTAACATTTCATCCGAAAGACGGTTGAACAAACAATTTGGTCAATCAATGATCTGTTAATTTGAAAGGTTTTATTGTGTCAAATATATTCATTTTACTTATTAATACAATGTACTAGTATTTATTTCAATACTAATACTAGTATTTGTGTCTGCTTTAAAGCAGGCAGAATGCTAGATCTAACAATCTGTTGCCAAATTAATGAAAATAGCCTGTCATGTTTAATCTTTCATTCAACAAACTTTGCATCTGGTGGTTCTTTGCCTCCATGATGTGCATTCAAATCATGTAATGCAATCATGTAATTCAAAGCACTCTTTCAGCTAGCCTACATGGCATAACAATAGGTGTCTATGGATATAAAGCTTATGTAGCTTCTGGCTGTAGTTTCTCTGAGGATGCAGAGGTATTTTCAGGATTCACACTGCGGATTTTCACAAAAAGTAAACGCACAGTGCTCACAAGTAAGTACCATTAACCCTTTTATTGTGAAAGAATGGTTTAAATTAATTTGTAGACCAGAAAGAACTATGCTTATTTAAAAGAACTGGTTCAAAAAACAATGTTTTGTTTTGTTCAAGACTTGGAAATATAGTACACAAATCACTCCTTCAACAACCCATGCCGAGCAGTGTTATCGTTTCTTTGGTATCATCCTCTTCAGTTTGAACGCAGGCTTTTTTGGAATGACCACAGCATTGCCACTTGCACTTTCTCTCACTCTGATCTGCAGGCAAGCACAAAAAAAAAATCTTGTTTGATTATTGAATGCATTGCACTGATGGATCTCTTTTTTACGGCTTTCAATCAAAATGGCATTGAAACAACTCTGCTCACCATTACGGTTGTAGTTGTGAACAGTCCGTGTTCATCAGTGGCTTTAACCTGTAAGGTGAACTGACTGTCTCCAAAACCAGATACATCTAGTATGTAGAGCTGACCAGTTTTTGCCTCTACATCCAGCAGTGGACAGTGCTCCAGTAGGGAATACTGCAATTTTGAGCTCTCACCCACATCAGGGTCTGATGCCTGAAGAAAGCGCAACATTTCAACCAATTACAAACATACATGTTATTACATGTTATTAATGTTCTAGTCTATTGACAGCCCTAAAATATGCAGTTCTGAGTACAACTCAGAGTTTGGTCTCAGTAATTTAATTTAGTTTAATAATAGTTTTAGTAATAGTTTACAATTATCACTTACCTGAACCTTCACTATAGGGAATTTGTATGGAGAGTTACTGGGGATTTGGGCATCATATATTTCAGCATCAAACACAGGAGCCTCATTCATGTTCTCAACCTGAACACTGACCTGAAAATTAAGAGAAAGAAGTCAATGCTAATATTTATATGTGTCAGTATGTGGCTTTGGTATGTGCAAGAGCAAGGCCAGAAACGTATTCTCTTGTGAAGGTCTTTCAGGATGCAAATACAACTCAAGTACTTGTTGCATTCACTTTGTTGCCTCATGTACAACAGGACAATGTGTTCTTCGGATATTAATGTTTGCACACTATGTTTCTGTCCTTAGTTTGTATTGAGAATAGTACCGTTGTCTCTGCAGTGTTTGGAGGAGTTCTGGAGTCTATGGCCTCTACTGTGAGGATGTGCCACTCCTCTTCCTCCTTGTCCAGTGATTTGAGAGCTTTTATGGTTCCTTCCTCATCCACAGAGAAGACATCCTCATGTGACTTCATGTTATAGCTGACTGTATCCAGTGGACTCCATGTTAATGCCTTGACTTTGCCTACTATCGTGGCCTCAGGTTCGTTCTCCTTGATTGAAAAGTTATAGGAGGAGCTCTCAAAAGCCAAACCTTCAGTTTTGAAATGGATCAAGACTTTGGCTATAGAGAGTAGAAAGAAGAAAGGATGTAATTTATGAATGCTGAAAGGCAGTAACAGCTGGATTAACACTTGGCGCTCGCAGACATGTTTCTGCCTTTTCATATTTATATAAGTGGGAACATGCTGCACCCAAACCTTCATCAGATTGTGCTGGTGTTCCCTGATCTGTCGCTATAGCAGTAAGGTTTAGCAGTGTGTCTTCTGTGACCTCACTAAGGTCAGAGGTCAAAGTGATGTCTCCTGTTTCAGCATCCAGTGCGACCATGGAAGATTCTTCAGAGAAACTACAGAAAGACATTCATGCATCCATCTTAAAATAGTTGTCATATTTATATTATTAATCCTTAAGAGTTTAATTTTTCTAAATGGAAGCTTTAGTTAAAAGTCTGAAAGTCTTGAGCTGTACCTGTAGGTAATGATTGCGTTGGATCCGTCATCTTTATCTGTGGCAGAGACTGTCAGCAGCACCTCTCCAACCTTGGCGTCTTTAACCAGAATACTTCTGCTGTAGGTGTCAGAGCTGAAGACTGGAGCGTTGTCATTGACGTCTGTGATACTGATCCTCACTGTGGTGATGTTCTGCAGAAAATAAACACAAGCAACCCTTTTGTAGTACAGACTAAAAGCCTATATTTGCAAAGTTGTCTAATTTGCTTGCTACTAAGTGCTTCAAACTAAATGTGGAAAATCTTTAAAAATTTCTAATACATGGAGCCCTGGCAAATCAAACAACTAGTTCTTCCTTAGAATGACTTGTACAAACATAGATTTGTATGCTGCCAGACAGATAAACCTTTTACTCCTGCAAATAAGATGCTTGCATTCTGAGAAATTTTTGCATTTTTTATATGCAACAGCCAATCTGTGAACAGGCGGTGGGAACGCCGTCTGTTGTGGAGACTAAGATTGTTCCAGTGAATACAATTAAAAAACTGTATTAAAGTAAATAGTTGCACCATGCAATAATGCAAATAAGTGGAAATTAATACATTTCTTGGTGGGATTGCATGATCCATTGCAACAATGACCAGATCATACACATCCTGTGTCTTCTGATCAAGCTCCTCGATAGCTAGTAGAGTCCCATCCTACAAGAGAAGGACATTTTTGTACAAGCTGAGTAAGATCTGGACACTGACATTACAATGTCTATAAAAATATGATGTAATGTAGATAGGCACTCAAAGCATCAGTGACAGCTCTAGTGAGTCCTCTCACCTCTCTGAAGCTGAATAGTTCACTGTGTGAGGAAACAGTCATGGTGACACGTCCGTTTTCTCCAAAGTCAGAGTCTGTGGCTGAGATCACGCACACCTCTCCAGGTGATGAGGGAGTGTAAACACCTTCCTGGATCTCAATGCGGTCTGGGAGAGGAAGGAATTGTGGGTTGTTGTCGTTGACGTCCAGAACAGTGATGATGACCTGAGCTGTGGAGCTTAAACCATCGACAGGCTGGTCTACAGCTATTACCTAAAGAAGACAAGACAAGCATCCCATTTAAAATTAATATTCATCCTGAATGTGTTGTGAATAGTTGTGTTCAAGAGATAATATGATAGATTTGCACCTCAATGTTGTAACTGTCTATAGTTTCTCTATCCAAGGTGGCATCGCTCCTGACTGATATTACTCCTTGATTGTTGATAACGAAGGTATCGCTGTCCATGATAAAGTGTCCTTTAGAGAACCCACCCTGATTAGAAAGAAACAAGAAAAGGTAAGTGCATCCAAACAACAATTCTGGCTTGGCAAAGGCTTACTTGATTTGAAGGTTGAGGATTATTTACAGTGTAGGTCTTTTGTAGTTTGAATACTTATAACCTATAACCTTTTTTTTTCGGTCACACTTTAGTTTGGGGACCAATTCTCACTATTAACTAACTATTAACTATGACTTCTGCCTCAATAAACTGCTAATTTGCTGATTATTAATAGTTATTTTAGGTATGTGGGGATTAAGGGATCTAAAATCTGGTCATGCAGAACAAGGCATTAATATGTGCTTTATAAGTACTAATAAACAGTCGATATGCTAGTAATATGCATGCTATTAAGAATTGGTCTTTAAAATAAAGTGTTACTGATTTATTTGTACAAACAGACAGTGAGGTTTTCAGGAACAGTACCAGGTCTAGATCAGTGACTCTAGTCTGAAGCACAAACTGATCCTGTAGTGAATTTTCCAGAATAGACACTGTGTATTGATCCTGGTCAAATTTTGGTGGGTTGTCATTCACATCCTCAATTGTGACAGATACCACAGTGTTTGCCGTCTTACTGGCATCATCCTGCTGTGCTGCCTGTTTTTTTTTTTAACAAGGAAACACTGATTAGAAAACACAAAGAATCAAAATACTGAAATCTCTTTCGATTCATCCCATAAGCCTAATGGTTTTCATGAATGTCTGTAGAAATGTCTTATACCTGTATGTAAACCGTTATCTTGTCAATTTCCTCTCTGTCTAGTGCTGTTGTCACAGAGATGACCCCACTGTTTCGGTCAATTTCAAAGATGCTCTGATATTCAAATGGAAAGACTGAAATAGAAATGTGGATATATGTGCTTTGTTATGATCAGAAACATAATTCTGATTGAGTACATTTCATTATTTAGATTAGTTTAAGAAACAACATTATTTATTGTTTAGATTAGGATGTATATCATGTAAGTGTGTTGTAAATCTTGTGTTAACAGTACCTTTTGTTATGCTGTAAACTACAGGCTTGTTGATGCCTGTGTCGCCATCTTGAGCTTTTATGTCCTCAGGAGTGACGTCTGACAACTGTCCTACCTGGGCACAAGCAAAAAAAGACATATAGGGATATATTTGTTGGATTTAAAGCTTTAATCTTGTTCTGTAATGTCGTTTACCTGATTTTCCTCAATGGATGCTTCATAGAGACTGTGATCAAAATAAGGGTTTAGGTTGTCAGAATCTTCTACTGTTATTGTAACTGTTGTTGTGTCACTGAGTCCTCCTATATCCTGCAAGAAAACAAACTCACTTAAAAATAACCCCACTAGTAACCCAACTATTGCTAACTGTTTATTTTAACCTAATGAAATAAGTAACATTCTGACCTCAGTCAGTACTATTATTATAAGTTTTAATGACATTAAAATTGATTCTGTACTTTGATTTTAAATACCAAATTTTTATATGATATAATAACAGTAAGAACATTTTTTAAAATATAAAATATACAGATTTGATCAAATATAACAATATCAATATTGTCAGACTTTGTCTCTACGTCTTGGGTTTCCCCTCCTCTCATGGCCTTATTTGGAGTTCCTGTTCCTGTCGTCGTTATGTCTTCATTAGTTAATTAGTTCCCAGCCCTGTGTTAGTAATGATCTAGTTTTCCCCAGCCTTCTTAAGCCCTGTGTTTCCTTGCCTCAGTGCCCGGTCTTGTAATGTCTATAATGTCAATAGATTGTAGTTGTCTGTAATTGTTAATAAAGTCATTTGTTCTGAAGTTCCTCATCTCTTCGTTTCCCTGGCTCCTATACGACCTGTGACAAATATCTATCTATGCTAATGGTTTATAGTTATTCATTTTAGGGAGCTAATTGGGAAAGTGTATTCATTTACATGTCATTCTCTGGAGTTCAGGACATTATTCAATAAAACTGTCAATGAATTATAACTTCATTTTAAAATGACAAAGATGCAGTTTTTTGGATATTTAACATTCAGTGAGTAATAATTAATAAGAGATATATAAATAATAAACTGCTATGGTTTACCTTTCATAATTAAGCTGCTGCTGCTGCTGCTGTCTCTTGACTGGACTGTATAAATTTTAACTGTCACTGCAGAAGCCGTAATTTATTTTAACTTGCTGGATTGATACTAAAATAACCCAACAATCCAAAAAAATACCCAGCAATAATAATAATAATAATAATAATTAAAAAAAATAACCTAACATAGTGATCCAATATGTGCAACCCAACATTTTTACTATGTAGTGTTGAATTACTATCGACCTTAAAATGATAGGCTGATCCTCACACTTTTACTGTATGGAAAAAAGCAGCTTGGACATTATGCTAAACATCTCTTTTTGAGTTCCACAAGTGAGTATATGATGACAGAACTTTGAATGATAGACAAGACCAATATTTTGAAATTTACTGATCAAAATGATATGGATGCAGGACTGCTAGGAAGTGAGAGAGTTTGTCTTTACTCTAGCTTCCACAGTGAAGTTGTACTGTTGAGCATTGTTGTAGTTCAGACGTTGTTTCAACCTGATGTTACCGTCCTGTCTCACTTCAAAGACATCTGGTACTGGAGGCTGTTAATAGAGTGGAAGTGATCGATTAAAATGAGGATGAGCTTACATAGCCTTTGCACAATGCAGCCTAATGTACATATCAAATTCATGAGAATTGTTCATGACCTACCAGTATAGAATATATAATTCTGTTGTTTTCTGGAGAAACATCTGCATCATCAGCCCTCACCCTGAGCACATCTGAACCCACAGCCATCGTCTGGAGCAAAAGACGGGGTTTACCAAGAGATGTGAGATCCTTCAGGGACCAAACACACTACAGCTGTATAAAGACGTGACGTTACACGCACCTCTGACACTGTGGCGCTGTATGATTTGCTCTGGAAGATCGGAGGGTTGTCATTGACGTCCAGAACATCTACTGTCCGGCGGTTTTTCAGCTGAAATGAACAATAAAGTCTTCATGGTCAAAGTTTTTGTGTTTAATCTTTATTTCTATAATGCTTTGTTTTAACTATTTTATGATTTCATTAATTAAACAAACATACCCCTGTGTTCGAGCAGGTGACTGAATAATATAATTTCTCTCCATACTAGAAGAAATAAAACATACAAAGAGTGAAAAAAAAAATAAAAATGCAATATCCAAGTCAATGAATCAGTGAGGCTGGAACAAACCTCCTTTAGTTTATCAGTGTCCAGTGGTTTTTTGGTCCGTACAGTAGCGGTGGATTCTCCATCAGAGTAAACCAGCTCCACATAATCCAAGCCAATAGGAAAGAGATATGCCTCCAGAACCAGACGATCATTAGGTCTGATATTAGTGAGAACTTCTACATCACCTGTAGGCCAGGTTAAATACATATTTAAATATATTCTAACAAACAACCTAAAACATAAATACTAGATCACATCAGTAGCCTATTGTTCATGAAATATTGCTTTGTACTTGCAAATAGTATCTTGGACTTATAATATTCTGTTTGTAAAGTCATGTTAGCTTATCTCACCTTCATATCCCTCCAGGACGGCCCCTACATTGATATTAGTTCCAGCTGCACAGTTTATCTCTGTGGAACCTTAAACAGTAACAAGTAATTGGTTTAAGAATTTAACAAACTGCTAAAGGCTTGAAATCAGTAGCACAAAATACACTAAATCACACAGTATATTGACTGGACAATACATATATTGGTGAAAACTCCAGTGTCTAGACTGATGTAATTTAATCTTAAATCACTTCACTTATATTATTAAGCAAAATTGTTTCCTGTTAAATCCTAACAAGCATTTTACTTCATTAGAAGACCTTTGTCTTTTAAACCACATGCATTTAAACAATAGACAACAGATAGAACTTACTAAAAAGTATGTTAGGCCTCACATCCAAATGTTTGAATTTTAATATTGTTACTTCAGCTGGTTATGAATGTATTAGACTTACCGATAGCACTCCTTACACTGTGGACATGCAGACAGGCTAAAATGATTAAAATAGAGAATAAGGCCGTCTTTTCCATAATTCACAGTCAGTGCAGCTTGTTTCATGAAGCCTGGCAGTGAAAAGAATGACTATTTGTTGTGTAATATTGCTCTCTGAGCTGTTTATTAATTGTATGCCATAAACAGTTATGGCCTCAAATGAAGATGTGTAAGCTGGTATCAAAGGTGCTTCATAGAGGCCAATAATTCAGGACTGACAGCATATAGGAGGGATTGTACAGAAATAATTTTATGTTACAAGTTTATTTGAGGATATCTGAAATTTTGAACCTAGACTTTGTTATTGGCTTGATACTTGATCTTGTTCCACCATTTCTACTCTGTTTCAGTCATCTGGGTCTATCCATCTTATTTTGTATTTTGGAAGTAAGCTATTTTCTGTGAATATGTGAGACTTTTGATTGATTAGTCGCTAATGAGTAAATAACTAGAACTAAAATAACTGGAAGCGGATGACACCAGAAGCCTACATTTTAGTTATAATTCTAAAGACTTTTATGCTGGACTTTGGCCTGCAATTGAACAGGCTGTACAGGCTAAACAGATACGTGACAACACTGAATTCACACCATGCACTGCTAGAAGACATGGCTTTTACTCAAGTGTTGCTACACTCTTTAGTGCTGGGTTATTTCTGTAAACACATTGTTGGGTTAATTCTGCTGGGTCATAATTCTGGGTTGTTTAAGGTACTGTAAACACATAGTTGGGTTGTTCATGCTGGGTCAAATGGACTGCAGGGGGTTCTTTCACCACTGAACACCTGGGTTGGGTTATTTTGACCCAAACAGTTTGTTTATTTTTCCTGTTCATCGAATTTTCTGGATTCTTCACTCGTGTCGTCGTCAGTACGGTAAAGCAACTCACAGCAAGTAGGATTATAAGGTAAATTAATATGATAATATGATTATTTAACTCTATTTTTATAAGCTGTGGTGAGAGCACACTGATTTCACGGTTAATGTGGTATTTGATCTGTCGCTGTGCGTAGGGCTGTAAGATTCCGAAATTTTTGGAATCGAGTCCGATTCCGATTCCTGGTTCTGGAATCGATGGGAGTCGATTCCGAGAATCGATTCCTCTGTTGTTTTCGATTCTTTTTCGATTCTTGTTTTTTTTTAGATCGAAGGAACCTAATCTCGCCATGACTGCAGGATATAAAGGTCGTAGAAAGTATCCTTCTCATAATATGAAGCTTTATTTGTAAAAAATGACAATAAATTTCTATAGCTATGATTGATTCTTAAATTGTAATTTTGTCTGCTTTGCCCGTGAAATTAGTCATAGCTCACTGCTCAGCAGGGACCCAGATAGCACACGTACGTCTGCAAGATGTCTGTTAAAGATCTGTTGATCTGGAAAGCATCTGCTGTCTATAAACGTCTGACAGACGTCTGTAAGATGTCAGTTTTACATACATTCTAAATCATAAACATCTTAAAGACATCTAATAGACGTCTATTTGACATCTAAAAGGAGACGTCCTATAGACGTATTGCAGATGAGCAAACAGCCTAAAAAATACGTCTTGCAGATGTAAATGCAGACGTCAAATAGACGTCTCAGAGATGTACGTGTGCTATCAGGGGAGATGCATTTATCGCATGAACTGAACAAGACATGAAGTGTCTAAAATAAATGTGCACAGTTCAGCTGAATGATGAAGTTTTCTTTGACTGTATGCTTTGGATAAAATTAACAAACTGTACATTGAAACAAAATAACCAGAACATTAACAATAACACTGATAGCGCTCGTGGTTTATCTGTCAATCAGATGCGCTCTCGGCCGCTGATCTATGCTCGTGACGTTTTCTTTTAGAATTATTGGATGATAAAAATAAAAATAGAATTTTAGATGGAAATAAGATCCTCAATCACGTCATGATCTATTCTGCCATGCATCGCTCAAAATTGTGGACAACATAAGCCAGTTCCACCGTAAAATAACCCCTGAATATTTTTATTTTTATTTTTTTTAACTGGTTCATTAAAACTATCCGAAAGAAACTTCTAATCACTTTTAGCGAGCATGAGGCGAAGGGTAAATATAAAAATGAAATAGATCTTTTATAATCATCTTTTATCTCACAACTCTCGTAATTATCGCTTTTATCGAGCATGAGGCGAATGGTTTTCAAACGGAAGGCTGCATCCTCAAATTATGATGATGCCGTACCGACTCGTTTTCTTTCAGTTTATTTTCGTGAATTTAAATGTGTGCAGCCTTCGTAGGATGCAGCCTTCCGTTTGAGAGGCTCCCATAGATAAGCTTTGTTGAACTGAAAAAAGCTCTGAATGAGGAGTCGATTCCTCTTGATGGAATCGATTCCAACCTTTGGAATTCCCAACGACTCTCGATTCCCAACCCCTCGGAATCGATTCTTTTTGGAATCGATTCCCAGCTCTAACTTATTTTCGCGCTCTTTTTTCCTCAGGTAACGTTAGCTGCATTAGCTACCCTTAACGTTAAACCACAGTATTGCAGGTATGTAATATTATTCTTAAATGGTATGTAATATTCTTAAATATTGTTACTTAAAATGTTGTCTAAAGTTAGACTTAACTTAAAATGTTGACTAAAGTTAGGATTAACAGTATGGGTCTACATGCATCCCAGCAATCTTGAAGGAGTTCCCCAGGCTTCTACAAACTTGGCATGGTAAGAAATAATTTAGATTTTATGGTTTCGTTTACAGAAATGTGAAATGGCTAAATTGTTAGTGGGGTTGTGCAGATAGACGATAGTATAGTGTATTGACGATAGTCAGAAATATCGCTGAGAGCTGATGTTGATAGTCAAGGCGATATTACAGGAGCTGTCCCACATCTTTAACATTTGAGCACATTGTTTTCTGTGAGTGTACACAGCAGCAGCACCTCTGCCAGAACATCACTAACATCTTTGATTGTGAGATCAGTTTCACAGCTTGCACTGTATTATTCTTATGGTTTAGATGCTGAAAGGGAGAGTGCTTTCAAAGTCCTGCCCACTCTGCTTCTCCAATCAATACAAGAACGGAGGAAAGGTCTTCAGACCAACAACCAGAATCCTGGAAGTCATTCATTTGACGTACAACCTGTAAGTTTCTTTTACTTTTTCTACTCTATACACAGTAGGGTACAACGGGGCTAAAGGCCCACCTTAAGAAAAAATGTGGTATTCACTGCGCCTAAAATGTATAATTGCTGAAAAAATATATACGTTGTATTGAACATTAATGGAGCAACAGATTTTGTGTGAAAATAAATCATTCAAGTTGTTTATTTTGTTTAAAAATCTTATGAATGTATGAGGTGGCAAAGGGGGACTTTTACCCCACACACTGCAGTATTGATACAAATACTTCAGCTAAAATAATGTTTTTTTTAATATATATATATATATATATATATATATATATATATATATATATATATAATGTCTAAGTTAATACTTGTTAAAAACAATCACTTTAGCAAAATTTGTACGGTTTTCTGCTTAATTCAAAAAAAAGAAAAAGAAAAAAAAGGTGTTCAATAAATATAGGCCTACTGTCCTTAAAATATGTTAATATAAAAAATATATTTTAAAATACGGAAATAAAGTCATTTTAATAAGTAAAGATTCTGAAAGTATGGAAGGAGATTCAATAATAATTGAAAATATATTTACAGTTGTAGGCTAACAACAAATGATATTTTATTATATGTTATGTTAACATATGTTATGTTTTTAAATATGTTGGTTTAATTCTAAACATTGTGATTATCTCTAATATGGACACATACATAATGATATTTATAATGATATTTACATATGATATTTATAACAACATAATATATGATATTTACCATCTAAATATAACCATGTCATGTGAACAAATGGAAAAGTCAGCCATCTATTAATTATCATGTTAATTACTGCGCGTTTAGCCCCAACAGCAGGGGCGCTTTTTACCCCAAATACCATACTTTTACATATTATTTCTTTATTTAAAAACTGTTGCTTTAATTATCTTAAGCAAAACTGAAAATCATAAAGAAGGCCTTTGTCTCAAAATATATGCATTATTTTTAGCGATTCTTGTTTGTTACTTAAATCTACAACATTTTAAAAAACATAAAATATAAGGTCAAGTAAGCACAGAATCAACTTTGCACTGCTGCGCACGATCGCGTCAAAGATCAGACAAATAAAATCGTGCATCTTGAAAAGCGAATGTTTTGCAAAGTGCTACGCCACGTTTTTGTGCTATCTAGTGGTTTAGATGAAAATAATATCAAAGGTGCCTTTTACCCCGGGGCGCCTTTAGCCCCGTTGTACCCTGTTGTGCAAAAGTTTTAGGCCACTAGTATTTTCAACAGTTAAAAATGGTTTTAAGTCAGTTATTTCTATCTTTTGCTGTAGTGTGTCAGGAGGAAATATCAGTTTACCTTTCCAAACATTAATTTTGTCATTAATTGTAATAATCCAGTGAGATTTTTGTCTGACAGCAGCCAGTGCTCCACACAGATCGGATCTGATCATCATCGAGTCTGTCTGGAATGATATGAAGAAACTGATACAGACTAATTCCAAAAGAACTGTGGCAACATCTCCAAGACGCTTCAAGAAACCTACCCGCGACCCTACAGTACTGTTAAAAGTTTTAGACACTTGTGAAAAAAATGCTGTAAAATGAGGATGCTGTCAAAAATAATGTCATAAGATAGATTTTCTTTATCAATTAACTTCTATTAACTAAATTAAATCAATATTTGGTGTGATCATCCTTTAAATTTAAAGCAGCTTTTGCCCTCGGTGCACTTGAGCTTTGCAGGAGGTTTCTTGAAGCATTTTGGAGATGTTGCCACAGTTGTTCTGGATTGAGTCTGTCTCAGTTTATTCTGTTTCTTCATGTCAATCCAGACAGACTGGATGATGACGACCAGATCAGATCAGATCAAACAAAAATCTCACTGGATTATTACAATTAATTGCAAAATGAATGTTTGGAAATGTAAACTGATATTTCCTACTGACACACTACAGCAAAAGATAGAAATAACTGCCTTAAAACTATTTATTAAAACTATTAACCTTAAAACTATTTAACTATTTACTATCTAAACTTTTTATTTAGCTGGCTAAAATACTAGTGGCCTAAAACTTTTGCACAGTACTGTATGTATATACACACACACACACACACACACACACACAATATATATATATATATATATATATATATATATATATTGTGACGGGAGGAGCCAACGACAGACACAGTGGGTGTGGCGTCAGGCCTCGGAGAGGTTTTTATTAAACAAAAAATAATAAAAGAAAGTGTCCAGGGGAAAGAAGTGTTCAAAGAAGGGGGGGATCTGGTGTCCTCGATGTGCTTCGGGGCTTGTGCAGGAGGGCAGTGTTCCAGAAGGTAAGGGTCCAGGCAAGGGGCGGAGTCAGGTGGCCGCACACGCTCCCGCGGTCCTGGGCACGAGGGGCGGCGGCTTCTCTGGAGTGGCGGCTCTTCCTCTTCTGCCTCTTACGGGCATTGGCGGGATGGACGGCCCGGCATCCTGGCCCGACGGCCGTTATACGGGTGCGGCTTGCACGATGACCCTGGAGGTTCCGCGGCTCACATCCTCGGCGGCGCGATGTCCCTCGACGCATCCTTCCTGGACCCACGAGGACACCAGTGTGCATGCACGGGGGAAGAGACCGGTCTCCCGAGGAGAGGCGCGCTCGGCATTTAACGGCGGCGGTGATGAGGCTTAATTCAGTCCAGCTGTGCCTCATCACACGCCGCCAGCCCACGTTGGTCCCACGCCCCTCCTCTCATCCACCCACTCCAGTCGGGAGCCTGGTGAAGGGCGGCGAATAAGGGACGGGGTGGTGATGATGATGAGGGGGAGGGCCGTCGAACCGTCACATCCCCCCCCCCAAGCGACATCCCCGTCGTTGGTCGCCGCCCACGCAGGAGTGCTACCTTCCTCAACCAGGCTCCATACGGTCGGAGTGGGCGGGGCAGGGATTCCTCTCCGGGCGAACCTCCCTCTCGCACCGCGCCGGAACAGGGACAGAGAAACCGGTATTAGTCGACAGCCTCAACCAACCACAGGGTAAGATGACAATTGACTAGATGTCACTTACCCCTTCAGTGGCTGGGAGGCCGTCTCCGTCGTTTCTCCGTCCCACGCGCTTCTTCACGAACTTCGGCGGGCGAGAGGGGATGACGTCTTCAGGTGTTGCCCAACTGCGCTGTCTAGGCTCCGCCTTGCCCGCATTCTCCACCACTGTGACGGGAGGAGCCAACGACAGACACAGTGGGTGTGGCGTCAGGCCTCGGAGAGGTTTTTATTAAACAAAAAATAATAAAAGAAAGTGTCCAGGGGAAAGAAGTGTTCAAAGAAGGGGGGGGATCTGGTGTCCTCGATGTGCTTCGGGGCTTGTGCAGGAGGGCAGTGTTCCAGAAGGTAAGGGTCCAGGCAAGGGGCGGAGTCAGGTGGCCGCACACGCTCCCGCGGTCCTGGGCACGAGGGGCGGCGGCTTCTCTGGAGCGGCGGCTCCTCCTCTTCTGCCTCTTACGGGCATTGGCGGGATGGACGGCCCGGCATCCTGGCCCGACGGCCGTTATACGGGTGCGGCTTGCACGATGACCCTGGAGGTTCCGCGGCTCACATCCTCGCCGGCGCGATGTCCCTCGACGCATCCTTCCTGGACCCACGAGGACACCAGTGTGCATGCACGGGGGAAGAGACCGGTCTCCCGAGGAGAGGCGCGCTCGGCATTTAACGGCGGCGGTGATGAGGCTTAATTCAGTCCAGCTGTGCCTCATCACACGCCGCCAGCCCACGTTGGTCCCACGCCCCTCCTCTCATCCACCCACTCCAGTCGGGAGCCTGGTGAAGGGCGGCGAATAAGGGACGGGGTGGTGATGATGATGAGGGGGAGGGCCGTCGAACCGTCACAATATACATATGTACTGTATATATATGCTGGGGGCTTTAAATACCCCATAATTTATGCCATGTTGGTTGGATGAAATTTAGGTAGACAACCAAGAAGTGCCAGTAAGCAGAAAGAAACCTAAATCAGTAACACAGTTCACAGGAAAACTCAGATGGTTTGGCTGATTTACATAACATACACTTAAACGTTATTCATTTAAGTCAACTTAAATGTTACAACTTGTAAAAATGTAAGTTATGTTGCAAGACTGTGTCGTGTAATTAACAGGTGGGGACCAACACGGTGATGCATTCCAGCACATTTTGTGCCTTGGTGATGAGACAGCGACATCCCACACCTTCGCCATTGTTTCGGGCCATGCCTTTGAAACGGACTTGTTGCTTGAGGCTGTTTATCTTTTTCAAGTCCTTTTTTTGTGCTTGATGTTAGCTCCACTAACATCTTCATTCCAGGGAATTTCTCCAGCGTGCAGTATATCATATTGATGGACATGAGTCTTCATGTGTGAAGTATTTGAGCGCAACAGTTTTTTTTTTTTTTCTGGCCACTTGTAACGTTTTAATTTTTGTCACATGTACTGTCTGTTGTAGGTCTCTTTGTTTGGCTTAGGTTTAATGGCACAATGTTTGGACTGATTCTCATGTGGCAATAATCAATTTTATATTGTTATGATGCTGCAGTGTTGACAAAGAATAGGAATCTACAGTACCTAGTTTACAAAGTTTTGTTTTTTAAGGAAACTGATCTACAAAAAAACATTTTATTTGTGTCTGTAGGGATTGGGTGTAATGTGTAACAGTAGCACCCATTCAAAAATTGTTTTAAAAAGAAATGTGAAAACTCATTAAATTGATATTTACAGTTGCATTTTTTGTGTTGTGTAATTGTATTACAGAAAAATAATAATTTTACATTCCTTTGTGATTGTTATTTATTATTATTAGTAATATTGGTAAATATAAACGTACACTGTAAAAAATGACCGTGATTTTAACAGTAAAAAAACTGTGAAAAAGCTACGGTAAAAACCTGGTAAATGGTTAACGGTAAGTTCCCCTAATATATACGGTGAAAAACTGAAATAGACATTTCAGACAATTTTTTACGGTGAAATACCGCTTTTGGAAGTGAAAAAAGAATGTAAAATTTACAGGGAAAAACCATAAATTGACGTTCCCAGAATTCCCTGCGTTGCATTTCAAATTTTGTTTGAATTTGATGTTTTTTCTTTGAAATAACTAGGTTTCTTCTTAGTTTTTTTCTTATCAGTTATGTTTATTACAGTTGTATGTTACGTCTAATGTTGTTAAATGAATGTTTATTGCATATTTCAGTTTAATGAGTCTCACCATGATAGTGTTTAGTGTTTGTGTGAATGACACTGTGCACCTTCTATATATGTTATTATTTAAAAGCTGCTTGTGATGGGCTTTGGTTCATCATGTGACTTTCTCATCACCACCTGCGTCTGGTGGTTATCAGTGTAGACTTGTTGTGGACTCAAAGGTACAAAACAGATTTCAGTATTTCAATAGGTTGTTATATTAACATTATATCAGTTTACGGTATTTAACTGTAAATTTAAGTTAAAACCGTAAAACCTAAAATGTTGCTACCGTATATTTTACGGTATAATTCTGGCAACCACAGCTGCCGGTTTTTTACCGTAAATTTTACGGCATTTTTTTTTTTACAGTGTACAACAAATAACCCAATGTTTGGGTAATGTTTAACCCAGCAACACAGTTATCCTGACCCACTGGTTGGGTTAAATAAACAACCCAGCACTTGGGTCAAAACAACCCAGCGCGTGTTCTGTCCCATAGTTACCCAGCGGCTGGGTTAAGGTTGGGTTATTTTTTAACCCAGCCTTTTTAGAGTGTAAGATCACATTAGTACCCCAAAAGATTAGTTACATTTAAATATAAAAAGTTTAAGATAGACCAAGACTAACCAGGCTAGACGAATATGGTTTCCATTTAGATTATAGAAATTTGACTATAGATTATAGGTGATCAGTGATTAGGTTGTTAGAATCGAATCACTCCAAAAACATTGTAAGTTTTAAGATTAAAAATATATATTTTTATTATGTGAATGTTTTACTATAGCGATGGTAGAGCTTTGCGAGTCTTTTATTGTGAATCAGTGCTTTCTCCTTGCACAGCTAAATATTTTTAATGACAAAGCGCTCCTAAGCACTGATTCAAAACAAACGATTCTTAAGCTTTTGAAGCTTCACAAAGCAGTGCTTTGAACATGGCCATCACTAATTCTTACTACATAACCAAGATCGAATGGGTACCTCACAGTGCGGGTGGAAATAGTAGATCATCCAGGTACTCTTTTTTTTTTTTTTTTTTTTAAATACTGTGAATTCAGACATACTACTCTTTTGGCATACTGTTTTTGGCATACTATTCTATTTCAGATGCAGCAATAGTTCAGTCAAAAAAAAAAAAAATCTCAAGTCAAAAGACAGGAGGTTTTTTTTCTCCCAGGTTTCTTTGATAAATTTCTTGGAAGATATATTTACATATCTTATATTCACCAAAAGGTGTTCAGTATAAATAAATGCAATTAAAAAAGAATTAAGAGATAACTTCGTATTTGCAGATACCTTTAAATCAACCAACTAGAATGTCCATATTTTATCCTCAGATGTATCTACTCCTTTTCAATTTGGCATGACGTCTTCAGCCCAACAAATTTTATGATATTTTCACTACCATCCGAACTACCACACCTTTATTTTAAAATTCACTACCGTTAATTGTACTGTTTGTTTTACGAAGCACATTTTTTTACATTTTGGTTTTACAGGAATTTCTGTAAATATTTAATAATATTAAATATTTAATATTTAATAGAAATATCTGAAAACATACATCTTGTGTCATCAAGGAAAATCACACTCTGCTCACTTAAGATATTTATTGACAAATTTTTTTTTTGGAAAATTAGTCAATACAAATTATAATTACAAAAACGGTTGCCATAAAATATATGGCAGTCTTTTTTGTCTAAAAAGTCTACAATGTCAATTTAAAATGCCATCTAAAAAGGACAGAAACACACTGCTGGGTCCCAGGAAGTTTTATAAACATCACTGATGTTTACTGTGTTGTTTGAACCTGTCAAAACTGTTGTCAGTTTCTAGAAAGAGCTATTAAACTGAAAGTGCCTTGAGCAAAAAAAAAAAAAAAAAAAATGATATGACACTAATGAACTGTTTTAGAAAGGCTTGACGTGCATTACACCCTGATGACAGATCCACCCAAAAAACAAACAAACAAAAAAACATGCAACAACGATGTAAAGGCTAAAAACTGATCACTTATTTACATTTTTGACCTCTATTTAAGGAGCAGTAAGGTTCAGATGTCCAGCAGTACAAGGTCAATTTCCTGCTTGTTTTATTTGGAAATATTACTATGGATGTGTGTTTTTTACTCAACCAAACCTCATGATCTACAGTCAAAAATAATCCCATGGCTTACATAACAAAACCTGCCTGAGCTGTTGGTTCCAAAGCGGTTTTACAAAATATAGTGCCTTAAAACTCCCTAAAACGGTTAGTTTGGGTGGATGAAGAAGAAACTTAGGGAGGAACCAAAACTCAGCAGGGAGAGCCAATCCTTTTGGAACATGTTAAAATAAAATTCTAAGAAATATCAATAATGGTGGGATGAACCAAAAGCACAGGTGCAGCTGCAGGTGGAGGCGATTCAAACAGATATAAGTCTGATGGGTCACATACAGAAGACAGTGAAGACTAAGGAACATTTGAAGACTCTCATTCATCTGTATCTCCAACAACAGAACGGTATAAGACTCATATTAATATGGTTCTTGTTTCTGTATGATTGCAGGGTTGTCCAGAAATTATAAATGACTGATAAGTAAATACATTCTTATCTATTTCATAGTCTATATGCAGGTATTTTTTGCATGTTTAGAACTAAAATAATAAGCATTTTTTTCATTATTTCATCATCCCACTTGCTATACAGTCATATTGACAAGGTGAATTCTCAGTAAATATAACATTTTTTTGCAAATTACATACTGACAAATATAAATGCACTTAAACAAAAAAGTGTGTGAAGCCTAACAAAATTATCATATTTATCTCTGCTTTCACTTTACTGTGTGTTTAACCTCCAGATTTCAGAGCAGAGAGAGAGATGAAGACCATTCTCTCAATGAAGATGTTGCTTCTGGTTCTGCTGGTATCCAGTCTGACTGAGGGACATTTTATGAGTAAATGTGGCCTGAAGGCCAAGCTGGAGGCGGTACAATTTCAGGACATTAAGTTAATGGAAGAAAAATTGAGTGGAAAAGATCTTGTCGCTAGACGTGAGTTACTTTTCCTTCAGAATCCCATATTTCTCTCTCAGGCTTCAGGAGACTATATTTCCATGTCACATAGCTATGAGGTTCATTACCTTCATTCATATGTTTTTTTTTCTTTGGTATGTAGTTTTTTTTAATTACTATACTAGTGATGGTATGGCTTTAAGAGACTTTTGTTTTGAATCAGTGCTTTAATTGTACATTTGGCTTGACATCTTGAAGTTGCAAAATCTCCCCTTATCAATTCCAAATTAATTTGATGATATTTCCACTACCATCCCAACTACCACACCTTTATTTCTATTCACTACTGTTAATTAGTGTAATAATACGTTTGTTTTGTTACTATAGTGTTAAGAAGCATTTTTTTTTTTTTTTTTTACATTTTGTTTTAGAGGAATTTCTGTAATAAAATATCTGAAAATATACATCTTGTGTCATCAAGGAAAATCACACTCTGCTCACTTAATATATTCATTGACAAAAAACAATTTGAAAATACAGATGATAATTACCAAAACGGTTGCCATATAATATTCATCAGTCTTTTTTTTTTCTAAAAAGTCTATTACGTCAGTACAATTTACAATTTATTTTATTTTATTTTTTCTATTTATTTCAATTAATTTTTTTTTCTATTTTTGTCTATTTATATTTACATATGTGTGTATTTTTATTCTCATCCTATTTTTTATTGTGTGTGTGTTGTTGTCTCTGCGTACTGGAAGCTTGTGACACTAAATCAAATTCCTTGTATGCAATGAAGCTCTTTCTGATTCTGATTCTTTTTTGAGGCAGTTGTCTGCAAGGCCAAAGGCTC
Source organism: Acrossocheilus fasciatus (assembly GCA_036784905.1). Classification (NCBI taxonomy): domain Eukaryota; kingdom Metazoa; phylum Chordata; class Actinopteri; order Cypriniformes; family Cyprinidae; genus Acrossocheilus; species Acrossocheilus fasciatus. The sequence continues at coordinate 35,539,319 of CM071938.1, read as the reverse complement.
TGGCTTCAACACCAACTTCAACAGCCTCTACTATGAAACGAACAATCCTGATGATACCCCACCTCATTCATCCACCTCCACCTTAAAGCCTACATCAAGTTTCACTTTAAGGGCCACAAGCTCCACCTCAAGCACCACCTCAAAGCCTACATCAACTTCTACCACAAGACCAACCACATTTTCCACTTCAACACCCACCACAAGCCCAACTACAGGCTCCACCACAAGACCAACCACAGGCTCCACCACAAGACCAACCACAGGCTCCACCACAAGCCCAACCACAGGCTCCACCACAAGACCAACCACAGGCTCCACCACAAGACCAACCACAGGCTCCACCTCAAGCCCAACCACAGGCTCCACCACAAGCCCAACCACAGGCTCCACCACAAGACCAACCACAGGCTCCACCTCAAGCCCAACCACAGGCTCCACCTCAAGCCCAACCACAGGCTCCACCACAAGACCAACCACAAGCTCAACTCCAACCTCCACCACAGGCTCCACCTCAAGATCTTCCACAAGTCCCACCACAAGCTCAACTTCAACCTCCACCACAAGTCCCACCACAAGCTCAACTCCAACCTCCACCACAAGTCCCACCACAAGCTCAACTCCAACCTCCACTACAGAGTCCACCACAAGTCCCACCACAAGCTCCACTTCAACTTCCACCACAGAGTCCACAACAAGTCCAACCACAAGCTCCACTTCAACCTCCACAACAAGTCCAACCACAAGCTCCACTTCAACCTCCACCACAAGTCCCACTACAAGCTCCACTTCAACCTCCACAACAAGTCCAACCACAAGCTCCACTTCAACCTCCACCACAAGTCCCACCACAAGCTCAACTTCAACCTCCACCACAAGTCCCACCACAAGCTCAACTCCAACCTCCACCACAAGTCCCACCACAAGCTCAACTCCAACCTCCACTACAGAGTCCACCACAAGTCCCACTACAAGTTCCACTTCAACCTCCACCACAAGTCCCACCACAAGCTCCACTTCAACTTCCACCACAGAGTCCACAACAAGTCCAACCACAAGCTCCACTTCAACCTCCACAACAAGTCCAACCACAAGCTCAACTTCAACCTCCACCACAAGTCCCACCACAAGCTCAACTCCAACCTCCACTACAGAGTCCACCACAAGTCCCACTACAAGTTCCACTTCAACCTCCACCACAAGTCCCACCACAAGCTCAACTCCAACCTCCACTACAGAGTCCACCACAAGTCCCACTACAAGTTCCACTTCAACCTCCACCACAAGTCCCACCACAAGCTCAACTCCAACCTCCACTACAGAGTCCACCACAAGTCCCACTACAAGTTCCACTTCAACCTCCACCACAAGGCCAACCACAAGCTCCACTTCAACCTCCACAACAAGTCCAACCACAAGCTCCACTTCAACCTCCACCACAGAGTCCACAACAAGTCCCACCACAAGCTCCACTTCAACCTCCACCACAAGCTCCACTTCAACCTCCACCACAAGTCCAACCACAAGCTCCACTTCAACCTCCACCACAAGTCCAACCACAAGCTCCACTTCAACCTCCACCACAAGTCCAACCACAAGCTCCACTTCAACCTCCACAACAAGTCCCACCAACAAAGGCTCCACCACAAGACCCACCACAGGCTCCACCTCAATCTCTACCACAAGCTCAACTTCAACCTCCACCACAAGTCCCACCACATCCACTAGCACAAGACCCACCACAAACTCAGGGAAGTTCACAATCTCTCCTTCAAGACACACCCCAAGGAATGCCTCAAACAACAACAACAGAGACCGGCGTCACATTCCTGGTTTTAACCATCACAACCATCACATCTTTAGGGAGAAGGAGCAAAAGCGCCTGTATGGGATGTTTCAGCTCAGTGATGAGTGGGCCTGTGATTCTGGCAGGGTGCCATCTCTCAATATTTGCAATATGAAATGCACTGGTAAGTTTGCGGGGAAACATGCCAAACATCGCAAATAAGATATACCTGAATTGTTTCACTCTTTAGAACTATGAACTAAAGAAAAACAATTAAATCTGATCTTTTAACTTTTTTTTAACCAAAGCTTTAACTGATGATGATATCACAAATGACATTGCTTGCCTGAAAACCCTGATGAACAGCATGTAAGTACACATGAGCTCTAACAAACACTCATTTACATAACACCATGTTTCGTATTTTAACTATTAAAGGAACACTCCACTTTTTTTGTAAATAGGCTCATTCCCCAACTCCCACAGAGTTAATAAGTTGAGTTTTACCTTTTTTGAATCCATTCAGCCGATCTCCGGGTCTGGCGATTGCACTTTTAGCATAGCTTAACATAGATCATTGAATCCAATTAGACCAGTAGCATCGCGTTCAAAAACGATCAAAGAGTTTCGGCCATGTTACGGCAGCAAAGTTCCTTGATTATTACGCCGGAATGAGAGTATAGTTCTTAATCATATCAGCCTAGAAAATCGCAACTTTTCATTTTCCGCCGGTCTTAGTACACGATATAACTACAGAAGAGTCAAGTTTTAAATAGGACAAATATCGAAACTCTTTGATCGTTTTTGAACGCGATGCTACTGGTCTAATAGGATTCAATGATCTATGCTAAGCTATGCTAAAAGTGCTCTCGCCAGATCCGGAGATCGGCTGAATGGATTCAAAAACGGTAAAACTCAATTTATTAACTCTGTGGGAGTTGGAGAATGAGCCTATTTCCAAAAAAAGTGGAGTGTTCCTTTAAGTGTATTTTAAATATAAATTCAAAAACTAATTATTCAGTATATTAACAGACAAATGTGTTTAGAACTACATAAACAATTAATTAAAAATTAAAGAAACTGAATCAGTGAAGAATTTTTTTAATCCAGTAATTACATTTATGACTCTGTCTTCTTTTGTTACAGGCCACCTAAACCTAAAGTGAACCCCTCTGTTTTGAAGAAGATGTAAGTTGAAAATATTTTTGACATGATGACTTTACTAATCATGCTAAGTAATAAGTATAATATTACATAAAATACAAATTAAAATATGTACATATTATAGTGCCTTTTTATGGAACAAATAGTATTTTGGGGGTTGTTTCGCTTGTTTACTAAACTGTTTGTTAATGGTGTCAATTAATTACAATTAAAAACAGCTTATTTTAGCCATTACTAACAACTGTTATGCAAAACTTACCAAAGTAACCATGGCACGTACTGTGTCCAATTCCATTTTGAACATGTTTTGACACAAACTCAACAAGTACATTGTGATTACTGTTGTTTCTCAGCATGTGAAAACAGAGAGTGATTAATTATGTCAGACATTATAGGCGTAGGAAATCAAATCTGAAGGTTCATATTGTGACTGTGTTTTCTGTGTGTTACAGCATGGAAACGTTGTTCGTGGATGAGTGCCGCGTAGTCGTTCACTGGAAATACTTTGCTGAGTGTTTTTAGGGGAATATTCCCTACCTTTGATTGAATAGTAATGGAGTCATTGGTTGTGGAACATGTGAGAGTTTAAATGTCTAAAGACTCTTAACTAAGGGTGTTTGTCCATTAAGGCACTTTATCTTATTGCTGTAATATTGTTATTTATGTACATATTTACATTTTTGTCTAAACTTACAATGAAACTTTCGGTTCCTAGACTGTGGTGATGCTGTGCTAATTATTAAAATAATATTCAAACAAACTGGAGTGCTCAAAATGTACTTTCTTTTTGCACAATCTTTTCTTCAGAGGAATATGTCACCGTTTGTAAAAAGTATTTTTTTAAGTCAGGAAACAACATAGCTTAAAGATAATTTAGGAATTATAAGTGACAACTGAGAAAGCTAAAGATGAAAGCAAAAAAAAACAACACAGTTCAAATATTATAATAGTTTTTCATTCGTGCTGTTAAAAACTAGATTTGTCAAGGTTTATTATTATTATTTCCGAATATTACTACTACTAATAATAATTATAATGATAATAGTAATCATTTGAAAAAAAAAAAAAGAAACGATACAAAATATGTCTAAGCCTGCGTCCCAATGTGCATACTATCCACCCTATCTGCCCTAAATAGTGTTGAAGATTACTAATATCACATAGAATTTAGGATGGATAGTTTGCACATTGGGACGCAGGCCAAGTAATTTCATATTTGGAAAAAACCGGAAGTGAACGCGCAGTGAAGGAAGACGCGCTGCGCGTGACGCGGATCACATGACCCATGTCAACATCCAGCATGGCTGACGCGGACAGCCAGAGATGTGTGAGCGCTTTATTGAACGGAATCACGCAGAGACTTTATTACGGTAATACCGAAATCACGGAGGAGTTTCTGAAGAATGAGCTGTACGCTGAGATGACGCAGGACGAGTTCCGCGCGCTACATGACAAGATGAGGTCGCTTCTGAAGGTGCTTTCTCCTCTAACGCGCTCTATAGCAGCTTCTGATGAAAGCATTGACGATTGTTTCTATTTCTGCGGTAAAATACATACGTAAACATTTCATAGAGAGCTTCCGTTGTTTATTAAGCTAAATGCAGGTTTGGACTGCACTGTCTGCCACTAGAGAGCAGCGTAGCACTAAATTTATTTCGGGTGATAACAGTGTCGTTTACTACTTGGCAAAATGTCAGTCATTATAACATGTATGTTTTTTAACATTTATTTTATATCGTATGCGTTTTTATTAAATGCTAAATACACAACATAAAGACTATGATACAGATAAAACATCAAAATAGACAATAGACAATAACAATTTAAATAAAAAAAAATAAAGTAGCCTTAAGCCTTTAGCAAGAATTATATGTATACATTTGTTGAATATCAATACATTTAATCAATAAACATATGAACACAATAAACATAAATAATTAAGCCGTTAATTATTCCTATTGCTTTTATGTATGTGGAATTTACCAAGTAAAATCTTAAGATTCACCGTAAAATTAAAGTCCCTCTGTAGTGAATTATTTTATTTATTTTTATGTTGTTTAATTGTCTATGTTGCACAAAACATGTGCCAACCCATTAATCAACACTATTGCTGAGTATTTTCTCCTTAAAACTGTACTTACCCCAAAGGCAGTCCCAGAAACGCGGTTTGAAACAGTCTTTTCTTGCGACGTCACAAAAATCAATAACCAATCACATCAAGGAATCCCATCATTAGCATATCATTAACTGTGCTGCAAAGCGAGTGGTCTAGTGAGAAGGCATCCAGGTTAATCTGTTATATTTTTCTGTAGATCTTTCGCTAGCTGTTGATATTTTCACGCTAGTAAAAACAGTTTTATCAGTCATTATCCGTGTACGAACCAACGCAAACAGATAATGTTACCTCACAAAGTTAGCCATCAGTCTCCTCCGTTGAGCATACCAGCTTGTTTCTGGTTCAAACATATATGGCTTAATTAAACCCATATTTCCACTTGCCATTGAATCGTGTTTACTACAGAGTAGTTAGTGGATCAGGAGGCTCTGACTGGCTGGCTGGTGTGACTGAGTGGAGGCGGGGCTAATTTGCATATTCATAGACCTGTGTATATTAAATGAGGCAAGGGTGTAGCTAATTTAAAGGGGTCATCGGATGGCCATTTTCCACAGGTTGATATGATTCTTTAGGGTCTCAATGAGGTAGTGTAAAACAACACCCTTTTTACCCTGTCATGTTGCATGTCACTTTAAATGCAAATTAGCTCTGCTGACCCCGCCCCTCTCTTCCGAGCCGCTCTCTGAGAGACGTAAACTTTAGCGCATTCATCGTGAAACTTGCTAATAAGCCCGTTATAAATGCATTTAGGTAGATCGGGGGTGCATTCCCTTCAAAAACAAACGTAATCATCTGCGTCTTCAGTGGCTCAGATGTCGGGAGTAAATGACGACTGCTATGTTCATTATTACATCCAACAACAGAACACCTCAATCGTTTGGGAGACATTCTTGTCTACAACTGATGACAGCTCACTCAGGGCGGGTCTACGGTAAGACACCAGTCCAGTCTGTGCTCAAACGCTGCTGTCAATCAAAAATCATGGGAGGGGCCTGTCTGTGTGACGTCACACTGACAGGCATCTGAGATCAGCTCGATTTGAGAAAGGGGAAATTATTTAACAAGATAAGAAAAAATACACTGGGTGGATCTGTATCATTATAGGATGGTTGTGCACACACTGCCAACACACGTCAGTTCAAACAGCTTGTAAAAGTGCATGTCGCATCTGATCAAAAAAAAAAAAAAAACAGTCATTTTGATGATAAAATTTGTGACTACAGGGGGACTTTAAGATAGTATTTTTTTTAAATTCAAAATATATAAAACATCCTTGCAAGTTATATCAAAATACAATAGTACAGTTTTATTTTAGTATCAAGACACTAAAATTTTATATTTAATTTTTATATTTTTTGTTTTCTTTGTAATTTTGGTCTTTTTAATTTGTAATTTTTATTTTTAAATATTTTATTTATTAATAATTTGAATAAGTTTTTAATCTTATATTTTCTGTTTTCATTGTAATTTTTCGTAGTAATTTTAGTTTTAGTAATTTTGTTGTGTGTTATTGTCATTTTTGTTTAAAAATATTCTATAAAAATATTACGTAGTTTTTAATCATTTTATTTCAGATTTAGTTATTTTAATATGTTGAACGAAATAAAAATGAGAAATATTGCCTTGGCAACTAGCTGAAATAAATGAAGCAAAAAATTAGATTATTTCAGTTAAAGTTTATTTTAAGTATTGGAAGTTGTTTATGGTTTTGGTTTTAGTTAACTAATAACCCTGCTACAGTGTAATCCAGTTTGTCCCATCTCCCACCGCCCTTGACCTCATGTTTCTGTCTCTCCGTCAGTCCATCGCTTCAGCAGACATGGATCAGGCGCAGCTGGAAGCGTTCCTCACGGCGCAGACGCGTAAGCAGGGCGGCAGCGGTGTGACTCCGGAGCAGGCGGCAGCTCTGGCACGCTTCTGGAAGGCCCACCGGACGCGGGTACGAGAGAGTCTGCTGGCTCAGAGTCGCTGGGAGCCCGGCCTCCGGGGCCTGAAGTGGAGGGTGGACCTGCACACGTCTGCCAGCAGGGGGCAGGTGTCCAACAGCCCAGTGGCCCTGGTGGAGCTAGAGCTCGGCCGTGCCGGAGAGGTGAGAACTGAACGGGACAAATGAGGGTTCAGTTCTTTGAAATGTAAGGGTGGATCTTCATATGAAGCACAAAAGAGTTTTAGTGATGATTTGTTTACACAGTCTCATGGGAAATGTAGGTACTCTGACTGGATACAAAGAGTATAATTGCACACACCTATGAATATGTGCAGACATGCCCCAAAAAAATGAAGTAACACCCCTCTGTGTGGTTTTATTTCACATTGGCAGGAGTTGTGACATGTTGGGTGTTCATTGAAAGATTTATAAGAAACGTATGTGCTTGTTGTTGTTGTTGTTGTTGTTGTTGCTGGTGCAGTTTAAAACCTCTATAAGCCTCAGTTAAAGTGGAGACCACTCGAAACGAAATATTGAGAGTAAATATTTAAAAGAAAACAAGATAAAGACCATTAAGAAAAAAAGAGTTTTATTCTTTAAAATAAAAGAAATATTAACTGAAAGAAAATATTTAAAAAAAAAACAAGTAACAAGTAACTTGATGTACTAAAAGAAAACTAAAACTAAATAAAATTAATACAACTATATAGACACAAAATACTAACTAAAATTACTGACTAAAATTAAAACAGAAATTGTAAAGATGAAAAAGTAATTCAAAATACTAATAAAACTGTAATAGTTCTAAATGATGCTAAAATAACACTAGAAATGTTTTTATTAGATTGATTTTAGCAAGTAGTCAATATCAAAAGCATTGCATATGATTGCATGCAAACTCTTGTATCTTATACAGTCAGATGAGATTTCTTAGCAGTTGGGAGTTTGCTTAATTCTTTATTTTCGATGATTGACAGGTTTTGAATAATCTTCTGCACACCTGCCAGAGCAGTGTTGCAAGGATACTAGATGTTTAGTTTAATGCAAATTGGGCTCTTGTGTGGAAAAAATGCAAATTGCAGGTGAAATGAGAAATGTTCCTGCCAAAATAGATCATAGTCAAACTGTATGTAGCATAATTGTTCTTAAGATTGTAGTATGGTATAGTTAAATTCTTCTTTGAAGACTGAGAGATGTTCAGAGGTTTTGAATAATCTTCTGTAATTGTGAAGTAGTTTTGCTTTCAGTTTAGTTTCCTAAAACTACATTGGAAACCAATGGAAAGCATAAATGAATAATTATGGAAAGCTATAACTGCAAAAACTCTGAAAATGTATTCCCCTCCTCCTCAGGGTTTGATTATATATAATTATTTTATTATTATTTATAAAAAATAATTTACTTATTTTTATCTATGATTGATAATTTATGTTTTTTTTTTGTTTTGTTTTTTTTATTTAAAGCTGCAGTCCGTAACTTTTTTGTGTGCAAAATTCACAAAATTTATATAATAAGCAAGTACACCATGAATCCATTTTCCGAACCTTGTTTTTGGCTTGTCCTAAATCACTACGGTACACCTATAATAAGTGTTTATATTCTGACTATTTTAGACTGGTTCGGGTAGGAACCGCTGCGTGATTCGTCATAGACATAAACAGAGAGAAGTAGCTCCGGCTACAGTGCTTGAAAAAGTCAACTTACTAATCTGCTATTTAAGCTTCTTCTGATCTAAATTTTTGTCAGTATCTCCCCCTAGAGCTTTAAAGCTACAACCACCAAACTCGGGTCAGACCTTCAGACTGGTCTGATCCAGTGAATGGTTTTCGAAAATCAGACTACCAAATGCACAAAAAAAATCCTATAGACTTTCTTTGAGGGAGTGAAAACTTTTGTACTGTAAGGCCTGTAGAGTATTTAATCTTTCTATCATTAGCAAAGCTTCATGACTACCATAGACAACATGCTAAATCATGCTAGCAACATGCTAAAACATGTTAGCAATGTGTCAATCCTGCTAACTACATGTTAAAACTGCAGTCCGTAAGTTTTGCCTCTTTGTCGCCATCTATGTTTGAAAACCTGGAATTGCAGCTCTGTGCGGAATTATCTCGCTTACGTGGGTTGTGAGTCGACACAGCTCCAGCGTGGATGAATCTAATGTTTTGAGGAGTATGTGTGGCAGGCTGTCAGTCACCGCACCGGTGTGGATGTTTACTGTACTTCAGAATCACAGATTCTAGCCTACGTCTAGGATTATACGACCCAAATAAGAATTTTCACCGTATATTGCCATCTGAACAAGTAACAAGTCTGCCACCTTTGTTCTGACCAACTGAGGAAAAAAGCATTACCATAAATAATGCTACCAATGGTAATTAAATCTAACAATCAGTTAGCTCATATCACATCTAACTGTGCAAATTATTATAATTGTTGTACTTTATTCTCAAATTATTACTGTTAACAACATCAGCATTGCGTGACTATGAGTATAGTGTGTGTTAGTGTGTAGATTTTAATTTCTGTACCGTTTAATCTAATTGTCATGTCATTCGAAATTCATATTAAGAGATTCTTTTAACCGGGAAAACTTCTTTATGTTTACAGACGTGACATAATGACGCAGTGCCATGCTCGAATTTCCCGCGAAAACCTACCCCTACCACTCAAATTAGAAAACATTATTATAAGATAACCGTTGTGAATCAGGCGATTAAAAACATGATAATCTTGTTAAAAACATGCTAGCTACATGTTAATCATGCTAGAAAGAAACATGCTAACAACATCTATCTAAACTTTCAAACTTCAAGCTTTTACAGTCTAAATTTCAGTCAAGGCTTTTTCAAGCCGATTTCAAAGTTTGTTCGCAAACCTTACTCATCTAGTTGTCACTATTACAGTAAGACTATATTTTTCCTTGCATATTTGTGTAGTCTGTTATCTATGCTGGCTTTCATATTATGATCCGTTTGTTATTTACAGAAACACACACGCATTTCTATAATCAAAATGTGTAGTTGTGGCCTTGTCTTTTGCTCCTGTGATATCAAGAGGTCTGGTTTACAGGAAACAGAGACCCATTAGTGACATTAGCCGTTATTATTCTACCATTAAGTCTCTCTGCTTATCATCAGCTCTTTCCTGTGAAGTTCATTTAGGGTTTTTATGTTTGCAGATTTGAGATGGTTATCCGTAATATCTGCTGAATGTTATTGTTCGACCTCTCTGTGAATCAAGACGAGAATGACAGCCTTCTTTTTTGGGTGATTGTATGTTTGTAAATGCACAGTTAGTGCTGTCAGAAGAGCCTCCTCTGCACTGTAAGTGGCTCTCAGCCCATTTGTTTGTCAGTGTGAGTACTCTAATTGTTTTGTATCATTCGTGCCATGTGCAGAGAGATTCATTATACGCTGTATGATTCACGCTTGGAGAATAGAGGACTGTCGAGTGTGCAACTGTCTTCAGAGCTGCAGGAGAGCAGAAAGGTCCCTCATCACAGATTGATTCTTCATTCAGGATCAAGAGATCAGTTACTGCAAATCATTTCAGATAGTGCTGTGTTTGTTGGACGGGAAGAGATTAAACTATTTTTACACATCCGCAGTCATGCATTAGAGCACTAATATGATTACTTATAGTTTAATTATTAATGGGAGTGAAAAAGCATTACATTTTCAGGAAAGACCCGTTGTCTAGTCTTTTTTGAAGAGTTCAGATCATGCTACTGTTTTCAGCTGTGCGCTCTGTGCTTGCAACCGCTGTCAGCTAATTCAATTTCACAGATGACTTTGCGGCTTAATTGGGCTCGTTTATTGAATATCGTTGTCAATTGTGATAAGCCTTTGCAATATTAGTATATTTACGTGAGTCACTGTTGCTATGGTTACAGGTGATGTGATATGGCTATTGTGAGCACACAAAAGGAACTTGACATCAGTTCATTCAGTCATGCAGCAGCTGAACAGGACGTTCTGAGAGTCACGCCTGTTATTAAATGCACTTGTCATAATCTGTGAGGATGTTTGAGTCCTTCTGGTGAAATTCAACCCAGTTATGATCTCCGATTTATCACCTTTTCTCTATTTTCAGCCAGTAATTGGTAACTGGTTACAATTCACAATAAGGTTTAATTTTTTTTAACATTAGTTCATGCATTGGAAATCATAAACTAACAATGAACACAACTAATACAAGTTATATGAATTAACATTATTCAATGTATTATGAAAAAAATGAATTAACAATAATATATATATATATATATATATATATATATATATATATATATATATATATATATATATATATATATATATATATATATATATATAATTTATTTTTTATTTTTCCCCTGTAATTCAGAATAATTTTTGTCAAATACATTAATACTTTTATTCTGCAAGGATATGTTAAATGTGACCCTGGACCACAAAATCAGTCATTAGGGTAATTTTTTTTAAAATTGAGATTTATACATCATCTTTCCACTGATATATGGTCAGGATCAGACAATATTTGTCCGAGATACAACTATTTGAAAATCTGGAATCTGAGGGTGCAAAAAAATCTAAACATTGAGAAAATCGCCTTTAAAGTTGTCCAAATGAAGTTCTTAGCAATGCATATTACTGATCAAAAATGAAGTTTTGATGTTTACGATAGGAAATTTACAAAACATCTTCATGGAACATGATCTTTACTTAATATCCTAATGATTTTTGGCATAAAAGAAAAATCGATAATTTTGACCCATACAGTGTAATGTTGGCTATTGCTACAAATATACTTATGACTGGTTTTGTGGTCCAGGGTCACAAATGGATCTAAATGGACAATAAAGGCATTTATAATGTTACAAAAGATTTCCATTTAAAAAAAAATGCTGTTGTTTTGAACTTTCTATTCATCAAAGTATCATGTATCACAGTTTCCACAAAAATATGAAGCAGCACAATTGTTTTCAACTTTGATAATAATCAGAAATGTTTCTCGAGCAGCAAATCAGCGTATTAGAATGATTTCTTAAGGCTCATGTCACACTGATGACTGGAGTAATGACACTCATCTTTGATTACAGCAAAACTTTACATTTTACAATATATTGCAATAGAAAACAGCTATTTTAAATTGTAATAATATTTCACAATATTACTGTTTTTACTGTATTTTTGATTAAATAAATACAGCCTTTCTGAGCAGCATAAGAGATTTCTTACACTGGCTTACCCAAATTTGCCTTTCCTGAAGGAGACACCAGTGCAAGTCAGCAAATAGTGTTTACGTTGTAGGTTAGTTTAGGTTTTAGGCTGTATTTGTGTGTGAAGGAAACACAGCGTAGGAGCCACTTCGGGTATCTGATGATGTAATAACCTGTTTCAGCTGCTAATGTCATCTGAGTCCTATTCTTCTGCCTTTCTGGATCATTTTACAAAAAAGCTTTGACACTTTCCTTTTTCTGCTCTGTAATTATGGGATAATGTAGTCAGCTGATTGTTATCACGAAATAAATCATGAGGGTGATCCGCATCCAGGCAAGAATTGAAGGCTGAATGTGCATTATTCCACTTAGACATAATGGACATAAAATATTGATTCAAAGTTTTGTGAGTTGAAAGAGTGCAGAGGGGTATGAGAGATAGGAAACTAAGTAGAAAAACAGTTCAGGAAATGATTAATTATACAGTTTAGCATCACCATGGAAACATTTGTTGACAGAATGCTGAACGACCAATCAGAATCAAGAATTCCAGGAAACCCTTCAGGAAATGCAGATCTAGTTCTTTATTCTCATTCGAATGGTTTAAAAAAAAAAACATTCTAAATATCAAGTTCAGAATTCTGAGGATTTTTGATGTCATTTTTCTTTGAGTGGGAGCTACTTTGTTTCCCGTATTGTGAATCTTACACCGCTGTGTTGATGCAGGTTGACTGTGTAACAGGTGTGTCAGCTGCATTACTAAAATAACACATCGACACTGAGCGCTGATGTGTTGTTTAAAGTGCATTTGGGTCAGTTCAGGTTTACTGCTCATACTGCATGTGAATGGCCTGTTTCTTTCTCTCTGTACTTTAGAGCTCTGAGTTTGTGAGTTTGGAGTTTGATGAGCAGAAGGTGAATCTGGTGCTGAAGAAGATGGCAGAACTTCAGGAGAGCATCGACAGCGTGGTGCACCGCAGCTAGAGCTGATCTGCGTCTTCATAGGTGTGTGTGTGTGTGTGTGTGTGTGTGTGTGTGTGTTTGTGAGAGAGAGTGAGTGAGGGAATGTTTGATTTATATGCTGTATTGTCATAAAGTTATATTCATCATAAATAACCATTGTCAAACCTCAAACTTTTATATGTGTGAGTTTTTTAATTCTTTTTATTTTATTTCCAGGATTTCAGGTTCTCATAGTTTATTTATAATCCTGAAGTACTAACGTTATGAGTATTAAAGGAATAGTTCACCCAAAAATGAATATTTGCTGTAAATCTACTCACCCTCAGGCCATCTGAGATGTAGATGAGTTTGTTTGTTCGTGGGAACAGATTTGGAGAAATGTAGCATCACTTGCTCACCAGTGGATCCTCTGAAGTGAATGGGTGCCGTCAGAATGAGAGTCCTGTGCATATTTCTCTCCTGATTCAAACGAGACAACTTTTTCAGTGAAGAAAGCAATATTATGGATTGAGGATACCTATTTTAGCTGGATTTGTGTCTTACAAATGTGCAGCTTTTATTGGGATGTTTATATCAGCTGTTTGGACTCTCATTCTGACGGCACCCATTCACTGCATAGGATCCACTGGTGAGCAAGTGATGTAATGCTACATTTTTCCAAATCTGTTCTGATGAAGAGACAAGCTCATCTACAACTCAGTTAGCCTGAAGGTGACGACATTTTCAGCAAATTTTCATTTTTGGGTGAACTATTGCTTTAAGTGAACACTTGTGCTTTTATGCTTTAACTATGAAAATATGAGAGAAATCCAAAAATACATTTTTACACATTTTGGCAGATTTCTCTGATTTCATCTGATTTCTCTCCCCTTGCCCCCATGTGAATCGAACTAATGATCTTGCTTTGCTAACGCCCTACCAGTTTTCAGTCCTTGTTTCAAGATTTATTCGCTGCGTTTTAAATCACTTCACAGGCTTAATGGCGCTTTTATGTAGTCACTAAGTAACTAAATTAAGTAATAACTAAGTAAATGGTGAGCAGTGGCAGTGCAGGTGACTCGATGACTTGACGTGGACCTGGAAATCTTCTTAATTCATGTGAGTTAATGTTTATTACGTGTACCAAATGATTTAGTGTTCTAGGAACTGCAGAGATACTAATATCGTAATCCACCTTTATCACTGCTGTGTTTTTGAGCGAAGGTCATCATTCTGAAAGTCAGTTATATTGAGAAGTGATAAGCCCACTGTTCCCATGTTAAAAATCCTAGATGACATATTGTTCATGATAAGGTCAAAATTGGTGGCTTATGACACAGATGTCACTTCTTTGAAGGATTAAAAAAAAAAATCGTTTTTAGATTAGATTGTTTTTAAAGATTATATTTACCGTTATTTAACAAAATGGCATGCATACATTGTTTTTGTTTTTATTTTTGTTATATATGAAAATTTATGTTTATTCACCATTTATTTTTAAAACTATAATTGTAATAATAAGAACAGTAATGATAAATTATAAATTTATTTAAAAAAATAATAAATAGAAAATAAAATGACTTAACTTTTGTGTGATTTCCTCTTGTGGTGACAAGACTAACATCCACTGACTTTTTTATTTTTTGTTTATTTTTAATCATTTTAGATTAGATTTTTTGTTTTTGTTTTTTAAAGATTAGGTTTACCATTATTTAACAAATCTGCATGCATTTTTATTTAAATTTTTATGTTATATATTTAATTTTGTTTATAAAACTGTACTTTCTAATAAAAATTAGAAAATGATTAAGTAAATAAATAACTTTTAGCTTTCATGTGATTTCCTCTTGAGGTGACAGGACAACATTTTTAACAGTTTTGGATGCTATTTTGTACCTCTTTGTGATTTATTTTTCTTTCCTGTATCATGTTAATCTACAGGTGCTGGTCATATAATTAGAATATCATCAAAAAGTTGATTTATTTCACTAATTCCATTCAAAAAGTGAAACTTGTATATTATATTCATTCGTTACACACAGACTGATATATTTCAAATGTTTATTTCTTTTAATTTTGATGATTAGAGCTTACAGCTCATGAAAGTCAAAAATCAGTATCTCAAAATATTAGAATATTTACATTTGAGTTTCATTAAATGACCATCCCTACAGTATAAATTCTGGGTATCTCTTGTTCTTTGAAACCACAATAATGGAGAAGACTGCTGACTTGGCAATAAACCAGAAGACGAACATTGACACCATCCACAAAGAGGGTAAGTCACAGAAGGTCATTACTGAAAGGTGTGGCTGTTTACAGAGTGCTGTATCAAAGCATATTAAATGCAAAGTTGACCGGAAGGAAGAATTTGGGTAGGAAAAGGTGCACAAGCAACAGGGATGACCGCAAGCTTGAGAATACTGTCAAACAAAGCTGATTCAAACACTTGGGAGAGCTTCACAAGGAGTGGACTGAAGCTGGAGTCAGTGCATCAAGAGTCACCACGCTCAGACGTCTTCAGGAAAAGGGCTACCAAGCCACTTCTGAACCAGAAACAACGTCAGAAGCGTCTTACCTGGGCTGTGGAGAAAAAGAACTGGACTGTT
The DNA here is from genome assembly GCA_036784905.1 of Acrossocheilus fasciatus. NCBI lineage: Eukaryota > Metazoa > Chordata > Actinopteri > Cypriniformes > Cyprinidae > Acrossocheilus > Acrossocheilus fasciatus. The sequence continues at coordinate 35,523,575 of CM071938.1, read as the reverse complement.
GCTCAGTGGTCCAATGTCCTCTTTTCAGATGAAAGTAAATTTTACATTTCATTTGGAAATCAAGGTCCCAGAGTCTGAAGGAAGTGTGGAGAGGCACAGAATCCAAGCTGCTTGAAGTCCCGTGTAAAGTTTCCACAGTCAGTGATGATTTGGGCTGCCATGTCATCTGCTAGTGTTGGTCCACTGTGTTTTCTGAAGTCCACAGTCAACGCAGCCATCTACCAGGAGATTTTAGAGCACTTCATGCTTCCTTCTGTTGACAAGCTTTATGGAGATGCTGATTTCATTTTCCAGCAGGACTTGGCACCTGCCCACACTGCCAAAGGTACCAAAAGCTGGTTCAATGACCATGGTGTTACTGTGCTTGATTGGCCAGCAAACCCACCAGACCTGAACCCCAGAGAGAATCTGTGGGGTATTGTGAAGAGGAAGATGCGATATGCCAGACCCAACAATGCAGAAGAGCTGAAGGCCACTATCAGACCAACCTGGGCTCTCATAACACCTGAGCAGTGCCACAGACTGATCGACTCCATGCCACGCCGCATTGCTGCAGTAATTCAGGCAAAAGGAGCCCCAGCTAAGTATTGAGTGCTGTACATGCTCATACTTTTCAGTTGGCCAAGATTTCTAAAAGTCCTTTCTTTGTATTGGTCTTAAGTAATATTCTAATTTTCTGAGATACTGAATTTGGGATTTTCCTTAGTTGTCAGTTACAATCATCAAAATGAAAAGAAATAAAGATTTGAAATATATCAGTCTGTGTGTAATGAATGAATATAATATACAAGTTTTACTTTTTCTAATTATATGACCAGCACCTGTATGTCTGTGATTGGAAACTCAGTAGTTACTAATGGACTGGGATGCCACCCATCCTGTTTAAATATTTAAAACGAGTTTACACCATATACCCTTCAGGGGAACAGGTTGAGACGTGTCTCTTGTCTCACAGGTGTGAGTACATGGATGTGAACCAGATGAGGATCGATGTGTGTTTATTGTAGGCCAAAAACATCAGTGTGCTTTTGTTCCTGCTGAGGCTCAAACAGATGTTTTCCATTCTGTCATTTACAGCAAATGTGTGGTTTAACCAGCTCAAAAGCTGGTGGATGTCCTGTTAATTATTCAGATGAGAAGACAATGGGTGTAACTGCGGCCTTTGAAAAGTATCATATGAGGTTACTAGTGATGATCGCACGTGAAGCCTTCTAAAGAGTCTGCATAAAGCTATGGAGGGACATAGGTTTATGTGAATGTGTTACAAACTAATGGTCACGTTCAAATAATGAGTCATTTGTTCATTTTAGTAGCCTGATACTGACAGAACCAACTGTTAATGCTGGTGTCCTGGTGTTATTGTGCTGAATAGAGTAGAATGGAACAGAACAGAATAGAATATTGTTAGAAAAATATCTGATAGAAAAAAAAAATTCTTACATAAAATCGATCTCATTACTAAAAAAGAACAAAGAGTTTTAACAAAATAGTGCAAATGAGTGCCTATATGCAGTTTGCTGTCAGAATACTAATATTAAAAACAAATTATGCCTTATTTGAATAAGTAGGAATAAATCCTAAAAGGATACATTCTTTAATAATGGAAAATAGCAATAAATAAAAATACTACATAAGTGTAATAATATTTATGGTGGCTACATCTGTATTCCATTGCTTTTAGGCAACAAACACATTTAAGCCCTTCCACAAACAAGAAAAGAAGAAAAAGGTCAAATGCAGTCAGTCGCATTTTTAATGGATGAATAATCAATATAAGATGTGTTCTTCCACCTGATGCAGAAAAATATTTTTTACAGACTGCTAGGGCTTAATTATTTAGCATGCCTAATGCATCATTTGCTTGCAAAGTGAAAAAAAAAATAGTTTTGTTACTCTGAGGCAAGTTTTAAGCCTTAATCAGAATTCAAATACACCTTAAGGACATCTTGCAGACAAAGTGGTATTTATAAGGAGGTTATGATATTTGCTGAAGGACAACCCTCACACCACCCCAAACCTGCTGAAATCATAGGTGCACAATATGATTAGTAAGCATTTGTATATAGTTACGAGCAGATCAAACGTCCTCACGAGTGTGTTTCACTCTTGTGTTCGTGAGGAGATAAACAAAATTGGCCCCGGCGAGCATAGTTAAGCCTGTACGCAGGCGTGCGTGCGCGCGTCCGTCGTGAGGGCGGCGCTCGCGCTGTCGGCGGAGGAGACTCTGACCTGACTCAAACACACGCGGCACCTTCTTCTGCAATACTGACTTTAAATGGGACTTCAGAAATTCAGTAAAGTAGTAAACAACAACAACGATTCCGTTCGGCGGCCTGAGCGCAAAAGATAGTGGAAAATGTTATGTCTGTGAAGAAGCAACTGTTGTGGACCGCTGTTATACAGGTGAGAACAGACGCACACCTTCACGTACAGGTAAATTACACTTACGAGTTAAGACTTATAAATGCCAAAATAGGTAGAACATGTCGAAATGATTAAATAATAAGAATAAAAAAATGGTAATCAAATGTATCTTACTACATGATACGAATGTCGTTGTTTTTGTTAGGTCTGTTGTTCACCTGCACCAGACTTATCTTTATGAAGGCAAATAAAAGATTTGTCGTTTTATTATTAGTTACAATAAATAAATTAATGCAAATATCTATCTCTCTGTCAAATAACAAAAGGTATAGTTAACAAAAAAACGGAAAAGGTTGTCGTTTTCCCAGGTCTCATCTCTGAATTTGATTTTTTTTTGTCTCCAGAAAATATAATAGGCTAACAGTAGGCTATGTGCCATAACCCATCAGTCATAGTTACATGAGAGAAGAAAACAACTGAATTTATATCGTTGAAAACCTTCTTTAATAAGATATGGTGCACATCATGAAATTGAGTTACGACATATTAGTTAGATTTTTTTTTTGTCCAACAACCGGTGTCATATTTCATCTGAGAGGATTTGCTGTAAATAGGCTATTGAATTTCACATAAAGCTTACAAAAACACACTTACAAAAATGGGCTACCTGAGTTTTAAGAAACAAACCATTATGTCTGTGAAAAATTCCTCGTAATGATAAGAGTATCAACGTGTGTGTAGGCAAGTCAGAGATCTAATGTGTATACACACACACACACACACACTTATTCGCTGTTTACAGTGTCTGTATTAGCCTGTGCCTTCAAGAGGTTGACTACACCTTTAAAATCAGTTTTCATCAAGAGACTTTATGAAACCGTTTAAATATATCAGAAGGACAACCACATTTTCCCTTTTTATCATACATCAGTGTTTTTGTTTTCTTCGCTTGTTGTTGCTTTACCAAGCAAGCTGTTAACTCTGAATTCAGTCTAAATGATTCAGTGAGTGAGTGGACTAAGTTGAGTAAACTCAAAATTGTTTTGCGGCAAATTACCTTAATTTTTAAGTTAACTCAAATTTTTATTTTTTTACAGTGTATATGATTCAGCCGAAAGCAATTTACAGGTTTTTCCTTTTCCATTCCGCATTAAATCCATACGGAATTCAGCTTGTTCCATTTTTTTAGGATCTGTTTTACTTAGCAGGAAAAGGGAAATCGCATTCACCTGTGGATGTAATAGCAACAGTTGGCCACTCAAGCAGTTTTTGTTAAAGAGTATTATCCAAAACATAAATACTGGCATTATTATGAATTCTGTTATAGACGGTGTTTAGTAGGCTATCGTGAGTTGTGTAATCAGATTACCTACTTTTTTCAAGTAACTAGTAAAGTGACAGATTACTTATTAATTTTGAAATAATATCTCAGTTACTTTTTCAAATGAGTAACGACATTGTTTTCCATTTAATGAATGTCAGCTTTCCTGTCCACATGCTGAGAGAAATCATGAGTAACTGCAGAGTTCTAGATTAAATGTTTACATGCATGTACTCATCTCACCTGCAGAAAAACAGATTCAGTATTACTCAAAATTATTAAAATCAATGAAATGCAAACCTGCAATATTTAAATATATTATATAGAACAAATATCCTTTATGTATTTAATCCCTTTTTACTAACCAGTGTCTTTACTGCTTGCATTTGATGATCCAATTCAACCATACTGATAAGCAAAAATGACTTTAGATAAACATTTCTTTCATTTTTTTTTTCTGCATGAATAGTTTGTTTGAGCTGCACCCTCTACTGTACAGATGTGAATTTACATTTCCTTCAGGCTGAGGCTTATGCATTTCACTCCTGGTGTGAAAGGGCGTTTACATTTGCCAAAAACATAACTCTTTTATACTAAAAAATGAACAAGCAAGCCCTGCCCAGATGAGAAAAAAAATTAACATAACAATTTGCTTTCCATAAAAGTAACACAGTCAGTTACTTTTTTAGGGCGTAATGCAATATTGTAACATAAAAGTCCCCAACACTGATTATGGATAAATAGCCTATATATCTCAGAATAATTATAGTGCTTTGTTTAAAAAAAATAAAATAAAAAAATAAGTCTTTGAAGTGTTTGTTTTAAAATTAAAATCTTATATAGGCCTAAATGAGTGGAACACTTTCTGACATTAAAATCAGTGATAGCATCCTAAATGCAGGACTGTGCTAATGAGCTGTCACTCAGTTACGAACGGTGTTAAAGTAGAGCAATGCAATGATAGCATTGTGTCATAGTGTGGAAAGTTCAAGTGTGGTCAGATCTAAAGTGCAGTCATAAAATAGATTTGTTGTCCAACAGTGAAATGCTTTTGAAGGTTTCCTGCATTCTGCAAGAGGTTTAGTCTCTGACGCCACATCACAGACCACCTTCGACCGTCTGGTGCATATTGATTACAGAAACTGTGGTATATAACCTATTTGACATAAACCCATCCCTAAACTACCTATTTGATCAACACAAACTGAGATTACTCTCTTTAAATGGTCTCTTCCTCTCTTGCTTTGTCAAAATAAACTGCAGTGTGGACTATAGTAGAGCTGTTTAGTCAAAGGTCTGACTATACGAGACTAGGAAGAGTCTGACGTTGCACATCTGTAATTGGTGTCATGAGGAACACATGATGGGTATGAATGAATGAGAGAAGGAAGCTCAACGTAGGATGGTGTGGAGTCTGAAACAGAGAGAAATCTTGGGTTTGATATATCAAACATTGGCTGATATGCAACAGGTTCATCCCATACTGTTCAGGTACAGTTACAGGAGGAGAAACCCTGGATGCTTCGCACCGGAGTCACTCATGGATCTCACTCTAGACTTACCCTGCAGATGTCCTCGCTGTGAGTAACGGACCAGCCGTTACTTTAATGATTTATTACTGTTCATGTTTTTAGCTGGTTCTTTCTCAAAGAAATAGTTCATCCAGAAATTTTAATTATTTTTACTCACCCTAGAAGGGTTATGAAAATCATATGACAGCTTTGTGTGTAGAACAAAAGACCTAAATTTCAGGTTTTTACAGGCTTCAAAGGACATGCAAGCACCATTTGTGATTTTATGGTGTTTTATTGTATTCATTTTGGAGTATTAATATGTTAAAAACAACTGTAAATTTAATAAAAAAAACTAATAATAAAAATATTCTTTCGTGTTGCATGGAAAAATAATGCAGCATTTGAAATGATTAATGATAGAAGTTTAATTTTTGGATGAACTATTTAAGCTCTTTTTATCCATCTACTAAAACTGAGATGCAAAGGTTGTTCATTGCACTTCATGGTTGAGGAATTATGTATCCGTTGTGTTTAGTTTCTGGCTTTGCATGAGCCCACTGCTGCTTTTTTGGGTTGAGGTATGTGCTGCTTAAACACCACAAGCCCTCAAACCTACTCTACACCAATAGTTTTGCCCCTTTTAAATGTGACCTATAACATTATGTGACACAATTTTCATTCATATCAGTCATTTTTGATGCTTTTTAACTAACAAAAAATAAGTTTAAAAGTTATTTATAAAAAATAAATAAATAAATAAAAATAGAAAATAAGAAGAATTTGTGCCATAGAAATATATATATTTTTAAGAGAAGATAGATGATAAAAATAATTTTTGAATCTCCTAAAGAACATTTAAAAAATCTAATAATAACTTTTTTCCACTATAAAGAATTTAGTGAAATGGCTCCACAGATGTTAAAGGTTCTTAATGGAACCATAGGTGTCAATATAATGAAGGTTCCAAAAGGGTGTTTTTGCTGTGATGCCATAGAAGAACCATTTTTCGAACAGTTTTTAAAAGAACCATTATTTTCTTAGTGTGAATAACATTTTAATAGTCTAAAGAACCTTTATAAATAACCTTTTGTGGAATGAAAAGGATTTTAAATGTTCTTTATGGAACCATCATATTTTTGCGTATGGTTGGGGTTTTAACACATTCTGTATGCTGACGGATCAAACCCTCACAGCTCAAGTCCATACTAACTGGCTTTGACTAACGTAACTAGCACAACCTGATATTGCCAAGTGCAACATGTTCCTGGGTCAACATCTTTGTTGACCCTGGAACAACATTGTGATTAACCAATCAGATTTCAAGAACCAGTTTGTAATTTTTGTGCAGTTTAGGATTACAATCAGTGTTTGGTGCCTGTACATCAGTGTAATTCATCTATCAGTTCCTCTGACTTTAGGGATTACTCATGGGTAAGGTTAGGTTTAGGTGTAGGAATATGGTTAAGATTATATTTTTGGATTAAAATGTTGTTCCAGGGTCAAAAAAATATGTTGACCCAGGAACATGTCGCACTTGGCAATATCAGGACGTGCAACGTAACTGAGTTCATAATTACTAACGTAACATAGTTACTAACGTAACTTCCTCCTCTTTCCAGGTCAGTGTGGTTTGCTCATCCCACTTTCTCCACCATGTTCTGAAGACTTTCACCTTTCCACACCTCTGTTCCCAGACTGTAACCCAACATATAATAAATCTCTTTCTGTGTCTTCAGGTGGTGAGGGCATCTTCAAGATGAACAGCAACTGGAAGGCCACCAAGGTGCTGGGATTGCTGATGTTAGCCAACTTTCTCATCTATGTCGTGGTGGAAGTGTCCCGAAGCTACGGGCAGGGCCGAGACATGTACAGTCGAAGGAAACTGACGCCCAAAAAGTTCTGGAAGAAGTCAGAGGTTAGTCTGGCGTTCTGGAATCGTGTGCAGGAGCGTCTTGATGACATCTACTACCTGCCACTTGCAAATGGCAGCGAGGCCCCTCGTGACTTTCGGGGAATCCCACGTTGGCTGAATCGCACGAGTCCCTGCGAGCCGGACAGCAGGGTGAAGACAGAGATTGAAGACTTTAAGTCCCTACCGCAGCGATTCCAGGACTTCTTATTGTACATGGGATGTAGGTCGTACCCCTTAATAACAGACGCAGCCAACGTGTGTTCAGAACCGCCGTACCTCTTGCTTGCAGTGAAGTCCATTGCGCCACATTTCGACCGACGGCAGGCCATCCGGGAATCATGGGGCCGCGTTGGGATCCTCGACGGCCGGCGCATTGCGACGGTGTTCCTGCTTGGCAGCACGGCGGCGACGGACCACTTCCCGAACTTGTCGGAGATGGTCAAGCACGAAGCGGCGTTGTACGGCGACGTCCTGCAGTGGGATTATCGAGACTCATTCTTCAATCTCACTTTAAAGGAAGTCCTCTTTCTGGAGTGGTTTGAGACTCATTGTGCTTCTGCCAAGTATGTGTTCAAAGGCGACGACGACGTTTTCGTCAATACGCGGCATATGCTGACTTACCTGGGAAACTTTTCTGTGTCCAAGACACAGGACCTTTTTGTTGGCGATGTGATCACCAATGCCGGACCACACCGGACCAGACACCTCAAGTATTACATCCCCGAGAGCGTGTTTCACGGAGTTTACCCACCGTACGCCGGTGGCGGAGGCTACCTGTATTCTGGGAATCTGGGGCTGCGATTAAGAACGATCTCGCGGCTGGTCACGTTGTACCCGATAGATGACGTGTACACTGGGATGTGTCTGAAGAGACTGGGACTAGTACCGGAGAAACACATGGGCTTTAAGACCTTTGACATTGAGGAGAAGCACAGAGAGAATCCTTGTGCTTACAAAAATCTGATTCTGGTCCATCCCAGGAGCCCACAGGACATGATAAAGATCTGGTCTTGGATTAATGACCCAAAAGCGAAATGTTACATCTCAAATACAACGCAGGCGAAGGGTGCAATGCGACGCAACAAAAGCAAATAGAACCCAATGACAGTAAAACTGATGCCCTGTTCTATTACTGACATACAGCTAACAAAAATATGTTCCAAGAATGCTTTGCTGATGTTCCCGTTAAGTTATAAAAACATTAATTCTGCATGTTTTCAAAGCTTCTAGTTTTTAAAAGGTTTTATCCACCTTATTTGTCAACTTGGAAGTAAACCAAGTGGTCATGCCTGCTCTTATGGGGAAAATAAGGTATATAAACATGTTTTTCTTGCTTGCGCAATCATTAAGGGAACATTCCATGGAATCGAATATCATGGGAATGTTACTTTTGAACATTCTAAAACAAGTTTAAAAAAAAAAAAAAATAGTTGGAACTTCCAGTTTAAACATTTCAGCAAAAAAAAAAAAAAGTTCCATGAATGAAATAATGTTTCTGTGCTAACTTTGAGCAGATGTTCTATGTATGTTACTAGAAGAACATTTGAGAGAACCTATAGCGCATACTTCGAATCAAGATTATTTACTCAAAATGAGTTATATATGGTGCACTATGATGCATGTTGACATAAATCAGGGTGCATTTTCATAACAGAAAGAGCGAGTCTGATGTGTTTGTGTATTTTTATGTTGTTTTAATTTATGTTTGTATTTGTGTGGAAAACTCTAGCTGAGCTGTTTGACTTCTCGCATTAAACCTCTCTATTCTCAGGAAGCTGCTGTTTGATCGTTCTCCAACTACACTATCAACACAAGGATAATAATAGAAGTTTTATTACTTTGTATACTGTTTGTTCAAGTAAACTGTGACCTTTGCACCACTGTTGTAGGGCAACATACTGTAGGACACTTACAGCACACCCAGTGAACTGAACGAGCCTCCAAAGTGCAAAGTCAAAATCCAAATCAATTACTGTATACATCTTCCTTAACTCCATGGAAGATGAGCACAAAAGATTTCCATGTAATATTTTGTGTGAAGTTCAGTAATTTGTTCAATATGAGTGCAAATTTGTGATTATGGATAGAATTAAACTGTCCTGAAAACACAGGAAATAGGCTTGACAAGTGAAACTTGTTTTTAATCATTCCAGTTAAGCAGTGTTTTGTATATATATATATATATATATATATATATATATATATATATATATATATATATATATATATATATATATAGCTAGTAATATAGTTATGTCTATATTTGGAAGTAATTTTGCAGTTATGTATCACATGGCCCTCACAATTCATTTTCAAAACTGAGGTAATTTGATGAGCGGGAGAACCCAAGATTGATTTGAGGCCGTATTTGGTTTAAACTTTTATTTGCTACAACAATCTCCTCATGAATGAGCATTATATTATCTAAGCTGCTATATAATTATCTCATTATATGATTCTTATTTTATTACTGCATCATGATCAGCATTTCTCACTCTATCTTTAAAAGCATGCATAATTAGGTTATTTACAGTATATACTATTTACAGTATCCCATTGTGTCAATGAACCTGAATATTTGCACAAAACCAGTCTTAAGTATCACAGGTAAATTTGTAGCAATATCCAACAATACATTGTATGGGTCAAACTGATCGATTTTTCTTTTATGCCAAAAATCATCAGGATATTAAGTAAAGATCATGTTCCATGAAAATATTTTGTAAATTCCCTACCGTAAATATTTCAAAACTTCATTTTTGATTAGTAATATGCATTGCTAAGAACTTCATTTGGACAACTTTAAAGGTGATTTTCTCAATATGTAGATTTTTTTGCACCCTCAGATTTCAGATATTGACCCCTCAGCCAAATATTGTCCTATCCCAACAAACCATACATCGATGGCACGTTTTCAGATGATGCATAAATCTCAATTTCCAAAACAAACAAGCAAAAAAAGATCGATATTATATGACTGGTTTTGTGGTCCAGGGTCAGATTTATGTTTGCGCGGCGCCCTCTGTCGGATCAAGAGAGAGTCACATGTCATGTTCATGCGCCACAGGTAAATTTACCTGATTAACTACAGATATAATACAGGTGATGCTGGTGGCGTCTTCCGTTTAGTTTTTAAAACAAACACCTGACAACAACGTAGAAAGTCAACGCGCGTAAATCCAAAATGCCACGGCGGCATTTATTGAGTGCATACGGTCTCGTGATATTAATCTATTTGACGGGTTTGATAAGCAGCGCTGAGGTGAGTAACTCATCGACGCTCGTCTGATGGCGGTCTGATCTCTGCATGTTTCACTCAATCTGTCTGTTTTTGGCAGATCAACAGATATGGCGGAAAAGCCTCGGCAGGTAAACAGTTGTCAGTCACATTTACCTCCATGTAAACTTTCTGAAGTACCTGTTCCTCTTGCTTTAGATTTAACATGTTTGTTTTGTGTCCTCAGAGGTTTTCAAAATTTTGTAAAGCTAAATTTCCAAGCGTCAGTATGTGTAAAGAAGACGCATTTATAATGCATAAGAAAGATAGTGAGGATAAAAATAGAATCTAAAAGAAATCATAAAATATTATTAACTTATACTTTTTAAATAATTAAAAATATATATTAAACCATAAAACTCTTTGTAAGTATCCGTGTAAGCGCGTATTTTGTTTATAACCAAATATAAGAAATATATTCAGTTGGCAATGTATAGCACTTTCACAATAAATAGCAGCTTTGCAGTGTGGAGTATGCAGGTTTATTTATTTATTTTACAAAATTATAATAATGTTTTGTTTAGATAACTTGTTAGGATTATTATTATTAATTATTTGCATATTTATATAATATTTTCCTTCAAATAATGATATTTTGGATATAAATATGCTACATGCCATCTTATTTTTTCTTAATATTAAAATATTTATTGTGAGTGTGTGTGTGTGTGTATGTGTGTATATATATATATATATATATATATATATATATATATATATATATATATATATATATATATATATATATATATATATATATATATATATATATATATATGTATATATATGTATGTGTGTATGTAAGAATCTATTTATCTTATTTTTAGTAATTTAAATCCCGTTATTTTTCCTCTCCAATGAAGTTTTTTTGGAGATAAATATACTAAATATGCTGGCTATCTCATGGCGTCTTCTTGAAAATAATAAATTATATATAATTTTATATAATAATAATAATTAGTATTATACTTTTAACAAATTAAAATTTGACAATATATATTCGTATTTTTGGTGATTTAAATGCCCTGTAACATTTCCTCTACTGTTAAAAGAGTTATATATATATATATATATATATATATATATATATATATATATATATATATAGAGTTATATTTGGGGGATAGATGTTCTGAAATGTCTCTCTCTCTCGTCAGGTGTAGGCCGCGAGCGATACGCGTTCTATGCCATGCGCAGCTGCCATCAAGTCCTCCGTGAAGACAGCGGTGAGTTCTTCTCCCCTGATTACCTGTGCTCACACCCCCCCGTGTGGTGTAACTGGACCATCCAGGTGCCTCCTGGGAAGCGTCTGGAGCTCTACCTGGAGGACTTTACTCCCTCGGACGCCTGTCAGGACAAGAGTGATCAGATCCACCTGGATGAGTCTCCGGCGGCTGCGGGAGGGCAGAGGATCCTGGAGAGGTGCTGGAGAGAGGCCAGGTACACCTCCGTGTCCAACACGGTTCAGGTGGTGCTGCTCATCGCCGGGAACCGGCTCGTCCCCTACAGGGGCTTCTACGGACGCTTTAAAGCTTTCAGATCCCTGGATTCTCCTGATTCCATGTATGAAGGTGAGTGCATGTTTTCAATGTTTTAATATTTATTTATTTTATTTTTTTTAAGAGAACTTCATTGATTATAACATAGGCTATCTTTGTGAGATCGCTGTGAACTAAGATGAGTGACAGCTTTTTAGTGATTATAAATGAGATATATATATATATATATATATATATATGTATGTATATGTGTGTATATATATATATATATATATATATATATACACATACACTGTATTTAAGCAGCATCCTCGGTGATTTTGATTCTGGAGCCGGGCCTGCTGGTGTCACATGACTCTTTGTATTTGACACACATTCCTGTAGACGTGATGGAAGCAGCATTAGGAGATGAAGATGAAACGGATACAATGACAGATTCTCCACCAGCTGTGAGAGACGTCACAGCAGATACCCACCCATCAGCAGTGAACGCACACATCCCTTCTGCTGGACTGACCAGCTCAGTGAAGTTTGGATCCTCAGTGACCAATGAAAAGAGTCCCAGGGATTCATCTCATCGCATTCTAGCGCCTGGTTACAACGGTAACGATGTGGTTGATGATGCATACACTCTTATAAATAAAGGTGCTTCAAAAGGTTCTTCACAGCGATGCCATAGAAGATCCATTTTTGGTTCCACAAAGAACCATTCAGTCAACGATTCTTTAAAGAACCATCTCTTTCTTACATTTTTATAATCTGAAGAACCTTCTTTCACCATGTTAATGATGTTAAAGGTTCTTTATGGAACCATTTAGACAAAAAGGTTCTTCTATGGCAACGTGAAGCACCTTTATTTTTAAGAGTGTACTACGATTAGTACAATTTAATTGCAGCGTCACAAGAAGCTGGTCCGTGGGCCGCTGAGACCCAGCAAAACCAACGCAAAAGTGGAGCGGCTCAAATACGGCCCAGATATCAAGCGGCTTACGCAGATGTCTCAGACATGACCCTCAGCGCACAGACGCGCATGCCACAGGTCAAACCCGCCGCCCGCTCGCCATCCACCATACGCAGGAATGTGGACGCGCAGGAGCACTCCTCCGGTCAAACCGAGCCGGAGGAACAGCGGGACGACGAGGAAGGTGTTTCCATTGAGATGACAGCAACCAAGAGCAGCGTCACACTACCTGTAATACAACGCAAACCAAAAGGTGCAGTTACTGTGTTTTTTTTATTTTTTTTTTATTTTTTTTAAGCATTACATTTTGCATAAAGAGAACCTCTTTATAGTTATTTTCATCAAAATTAAGTACACTTTAGCACCCAAAATTACTAGGAGAAATTAAAAAATAGTTTTTGTTCTTATGATCATTTATTATTATTATTATTATTATTATTATCATCATCATGGGTAACATTAATAATATTAATAATTTAATGTTTAAATGGATTACTAATATTAGTAGTAGTATGCAAGGGGTAATATTAACAATATATATATATATATATATAAAAAAAAAATTTATTATTATGCAAGGAGGAATTATTTTAAAATGTGTAACAATGTCCTGTCTGGGTTTTTTATTATTAAAATCGGCATAAATTTAATTCAGTAAAACATACTATAATGACACAGTTGTTGCAATTACAATTTAATTAATAGTGAAGTATGTACTTTTCCATTTTAATTTGTTTTATACCATTTCAGTACATTAGTTTCATTATGGTTTTGCTTGAAAATTAGCAGGATCTTAAAATGGCCCTAAAATAGGATTTATTATTATGCTGCGATGGGTAATATTAACCATCTTAATTATTTTATTAATTCCTTAAGTTAATAATACTACTGATCTTGATAACACTTTACAATAAGGGTACATAAATAAACATATATATATATATATATATATATATATATATATATATATATATACAGTATGAATGAATGAATGAACCAGGCATTTTAATTTTATCTATGGTTTTCTTGCATTGTTCATTCTACAGAGAAAGCTCTCTACCAGCAAACCTCGCGATATGTCACCCACAACAGGCATTTTCCTGGGGGTGAGTTGTTCAAATGTTTTAAAAAAAATAATAATTTGGTTACACTATAGAAGATATACAACTTGCATTCTGATAATGTCGTATCATCCGTCCAATCAGAGCTCTTGTTCGAGGTGAGTGTCGAGATCAATCTGGAGCCTGAACATCATGAAGAATCCTCTTCTCTCAGATCTGCTCTCGAGACCATGGTGAGGCTCAATGTTATGATTCCCTTTATAGATGATCAGAATATTGCTGTTAGTTGAGCAACTTAAAGGCTCAAAATTGGTTTACAGATACAAGAAGTGCTTGGACATCTCACTCCAAAGAGCCTGGACTTCAAAAGACTGAAAAAGTAAGTGCAAAGCTCACTTCCTAAAGCAAAATAATTGGATTCTTCCAAACCAATCTGCTCACTGTTGATCAATCTGTCTGCAGGTTGAGTTCTGGCGTGTTGTTCATCGTGTGGCTGCAGGTTGAGAAGGCGGCTGTAGGGCAGCAGACACACAGTGATCTTCAGGCCAGTCTGCAGGGGCTGCAGGGCAGAACCATCAGATCCCAAACCACCCAAACACAGGGCGTCATCGCATCGGTCTCTACTGAAGGTGCGCTCACACCACACGCACATCTATCTATCTATCTATCTATCTATCTATCTATCTATCTATCTATCTATCTATCTATCTATCTATCTATCTATCTATCTATCTATCTATCTATCCTCTCTCTGCTTTTTTTTTTTTAATCACATTTTGCTGTTTTAGTAATTTTGTTGTGTATTTGACTTTTTTTAAAGATGTCTATTTAGTTTTCCTTTTTTTTTTTTTTTTTAAAATTAACTAGTAATTAACTAGCTTGATGCTTTTTAATTTTTTTTTTTTTTTTTTTTTTTTTGTGATTTACATATTTTAGTAATCGTCCTAAATTAGATATCATTTGAAAGCTTAAACACTCAAAATTCATCCTGTGAAAACCATTTTGAAATGTGACATTGGGTAACTCCTAGTGTGCGGTGTTAAGTGTCATATTACAAAATTTACCTAGTTTCAAGATTCTATATTTGATGACTGTTCTGTGATTATAAATAATATTGTGACAACATTAATAAATTTGTGACAGGAAAATGCATTAAATTCAGTAGAGTTTGGGTGTCACCCAGTGGCTATTTTTGGTATAGCACGTAAATAAGATCTCACAGGAACCTCAATTTTTGTGAAATCAACTTCAATTTTGAAATATAACTTGGTTAGACATAGGGCTTTGATTTTTTTATAGCAACTTCAGATCCCAAAATATGTGTGTGTGTTCACCCAACAGTTCTGTGTATCACTGAGCAACACCCTTAGCAACATAAATAATCAGTAATATAGCATTAAAACTGTTCGGTGTGTTTCGGAAAAATTAACTTTTATCTAATGAAGTATGAATGACCCCTGCTGGCTTTGTTGCATCTTTCATCTTTAATTTTGAAACCAAGCCCTTCCCCTGTCGCTGATGTGTGCGCACGTCTGTGTGGAAGCCCTCAGTCTCCGAAATGAGGAGGGAATATTACTGTATTTATTAGTTTTCTGTTAGTTTTCAGGTATGATTCTGAATGTTCATGTGTTCAATAGTTTGCACTGTAATGACGCTTAAACTCGTTGCTGTGCCACAAATCGGTCTGTTTTAAAACTAAAAGACGGAAAACAGACGTTTGCTCTTCCTAAGAGATAAGTAGATGTATGTGTGTGAGAAAATATCATATATGGTGTTTAAAAAAAGAATAAGATAAGAAGAATTCATATTCTCTGTATTTATTTAAGCTTCATTAGATGAGAGGCATGTTCGGAACATTCTCCATTTAAGGAACTTGCTTCAAAAAAGTAACATCAATGCATGCATTTTTGGTTTTAAATTTTTTTTATTTTTTTTTTTGGTGTTAACTGTCTTATAAATGCAATAAGGTACTTGAGGCTGTGCTTTATTGTAAATAAGCCGTGATATACACACACACACTTTCCCATATGGTCAAAGCACATTGATTATAAAAGAAAAAAATATTAGAGAAATACTTTTAGATGGATATTATGCAGCCATAATCTTACCAAAAATCTGAATCATTTCTGAATGGGCCATCTGTGTGTGTTTGAACAGACATCAATGAGTGTGAGACGCAAATGGTGGTGTGTGACCCTCACGCTGAGTGTGTGAATCAGTTCGGATCGTACTCCTGTCACTGTATCCGTGGTTACCGTGAGGTTCCTCATGGGCCGGGAGCCAGCGTTTGTGTGGCGTCTGCTGAACCTGGTAAGAGATTGGTTGTCAGATGTTTATATTGACAGGTGTGGGAGATTTCAGACATTAACTTGAATTAGACCGCTCCCATATCACTTAAAAAGGACAGTTTGCCCAAAACTTTTAATTTGTCTCCACTCACTTTCTAGACTGCAGTTGGACATCATCTCCCAGAATCCTCAGGGGCGTTTACGCCGTCGTCAGCCTGATCACGTTGCTCATCGTGCTGTTGCTGTTGGTGGCGTTTCTTCTGTATCATCGATCCTATAGAGGCTCGTTCCTTCCTCGCTGCCAGAAATCGAGCGCTAGCAGTGTCGTGGAAAATGCTGCTAGTGATGAAGACAACAATAACACAGGAAATGATGGTAGCGGAGGTGTGAACCCCTCCGTATTCCCCCCGCCGCCTCCACCCCTGAGGCTGGGCAAAGACAGCCACCGCTCTCTGGACCTGCCGTTATTACGCTTCAGCTCTCTAGTGCCTCCTGATGGATTTAGAAGTAAAACACCTGCAGAGAAACACCAGCTTTGACTGTTTCACAGTGTTACTCTTGTCTGAGAGCACTGCCGCTAAATGCACTGCACCTCACCGAGTGTGAGACTTGTATTTGTCATCAATGTATTATTTGTATTAATTAATAATTTATTATTATTTGTATTACTGAGTTATTTAATTCCCTGCTCTGTGTGTTTTGTTTCTGTTAATTTATGATTTATAGAGACTTCTGAATTTTTTTTCTTGTATTTTATTCAATTTTTTTAGTCTATTCTTGTATTTTAGTTCACACAAGCTTTCTCACTCTTAGAAATAGAATTGAACAGAACTCAAAAGCACCTTGTGTACTTTGTGGTTTTGTCCAACTAAATATGTTTGTTTGTGAAAGACAACATTGAGTGTGTTTGACAAAGAAAGAATGCAAGAAGGGTTTGGGATCCTACAGGCATGAAAACGCCAACATATCAAAAAAACATTTAAGACTAAAATATCTGGACAAGCTGTGGAAATCTGCAGTGAATATCCATAAGCGAGAATGTGCAAGGCTTACAGTTATTTTAGTCTGTTATGCTGCTGGATGTTGCAAACTGGTATTTATCATATTTGAATTTATTACCGTAATCATAAAGTGGTTTGTAGCATGGTTTTAACATTTACTGTAAGGTTTACTCCTAGCCGCTAAAGAATCAGAAGTCTTGCACATTCACAGGAAATTGCTTCTGCGACGCTTGGTAGATTAAATTGTTCAGCTCTTTTTGGTGAAATCTTAAAAATTACATGGTAATTTCAGATTGAAAATACCTCAGCTTTTTGTAAATGGATCCTAAATGTTCTACTTATTTTTTTTTTGGAGAAATTTTCCCATTACTAGCAACAGTTTCGTAACTAAAGCACTTCACTCAAACATTATTTTTTATATAAAGCTAAGGACTGTGCCAAATAAATTATTTAAAAATACAAGAAGTTAATTCCAATTCAATTTAACCATAGCTAATATTTCTCCTCTCTGCTCTTTCTGCCAAGAAGAGGAGGAATCTTTTTCACATTTATTCTATTTCTGTTATTATTCTAAACGGTTCTGGCTTCAAATATCAGCTTCCCTATTTCTTGTTTCACCAGCTCTGTAGTAGCCTACTTCTATCAGTAAGGATCTTTTCCATTCTGATATTTCTGACAATAATGATGTCTTAAATTTTATGTGATAGGTAAATACAACCCACAAAGCTAGATACCTTAAATTTAAACCCAGTTGCAAAGTATTAGCTTCTGATCCGCAAGTAGCTATTGTCATCACTTCAAAAAAATTAAAAAAAAAAAAAAACCTCCAATAAAAAAGCTCTGAGGACGTCTTAAACAGTTTTTAAGTAAATTGTTTTTTTTTTGTCTGGTTTTCTCTCCTGTGTATTGCCCAATATCTTCTGTTTTATTATAATAGCCTGCTAGTAAAAGTTATGTTCAGCTCTAAAATTTAATTGCTTTTTGAAAGGCTTGGAAATTTGTTTTTTAGACACGTCAGAGAAATTTTCCCCAGATATGCATATTTATATATATTCATAGGTTTATATCTCATATAGGGCCTACCGTACCTACATAAAACCTACCTAGTGCCCTCTAAACAGTTAACGTTGCGTTTGTCAGGTGCATCTCAATAAATTAGAATGTCGTGGAAAAGTTAATTTATTTCAGTAATTCAACTCAAATTGTGAAACTCGTGTGTTAAATAAATTCAATGCACACAGACTGAAGTAGTTTAAGTCTTTGGTTCTTTAAATTGTGATGCTTTTGGCTCACATTTAACAAAAACCCACCAATTCACTCTCAACAAATTAGAATATGGTGACATGGCAATCAGCTGATCAACTCAAAACACCTGCAAAGGTTCCCTGAGCCTTCAAAATGGTCTCTCAGTTGGGTTCACTAGGCTACACAATCATGGGGAAGACTGCTGATCTGACAGTTGTTCACAAGACAATCATTGACACTCTTCACAAGGAGGGTAAGACACAAACATTCATTGCCAAAGAAGCTGGCTGTTCACAGAGTGCTGTATCCAAGCATGTTAACAGAGAGTTGAGTGGAAGGAAAAAGTGTGGAAGAAAAAGATGCACAGCCAACCGAGAGAACCGCAGCCTTATGAGGATTGTCAAGCAAAATCCATTCAAGAATTTGGGTGAACTTCACAAGGAATAGACTGAGGCTGGGGTCAAGGCATCAAGAGCTACCACACACAGACGTGTCGAGGAATTTGGCTACAGTTGTCGTATTCATCTTGTTAAGCCACTCCTGAACTACAGACAATGTCAGAGACGTCTTACCTGGGCTAAGGAGAAGAAGAACTGGACTGTTGCCCAGTGGTCCAAAGTCCTCTTTTCAGATGAGAGCAAGTTTTGTATTTCATTTGGAAACCAAGGTCCTAGAGTCTGGAGGAAGGGTGGAGAAGCTCATAGCCCAAGTTGCTTGAAGTCCAGAGTTAAGTTTCCACAGTCAGTGATGATTTGAGGTACAATGTCATCTGCTGGTGTTGGTCCATTGTGTTTTTTGAAAACCAAAGTCACTGCACCCGTTTACCAAGAAATTTTGGAGCACTTCATGCTTCCTTCTGCTGACCAGCTTTTTAAAGATGCTGATTTCATTTTCCAGCAGGATTTGGCACCTGCCCACACTGCCAAAAGCACCAAAAGTTGGTTAAATGACCATGGTGTTGGTGTGCTTGACTGGCCAGCAAACTCACCAGACCTGAACCCCAGAGAATCTAGTATTGTCAAGAAGAAAATGAGAAACAAGAGACCAAAAAATGCAGATGAGCTGAAGGCCACTGTCAAAGAAACCTGGGCTTCACACCACCTCAGCAGAGCCACAAACTGATCACCTCCATGCCACGCCGAACCGAGACAGTAATTAAAGCAAAAGGAGCCCCTACCAAGTATTGAGTACAAATACAGTAAATGAACATACTTTCCAGAAGGCCAACAATTCACTAAAATGTTTTTTTTTTTATTGGTCTTATGAAGTATTCTAATTTGTTGAGAGTGAATTGGTGGGTTTTTGTTAAATGTGAGCCAAAATCATCACAATTAAAAGAACCAAAGACTTAAACTACTTCAGTCTGTGTGCATTGAATTTATTTAATACACGAGTTTCACAATTTGAGTTGAATTACTGAAATAAATTAACTATTGCACCTGTATACTTCTTTCTATAACCTACTCTAAATTGATATTTAAAAAAAAAAAAACATGTTGACAGTGTTGGGGAACATGAAATGCACTGAGAAAGTGTTCAGTCAGAGAAATGCGGCTATCAGCGTACATTGCACCCTCTGGGATCACCGTCAGGTCTTCCTGCGCATGCGCACCAATCCGAATCATTTCCGGGCGACGAGGCTGCTAGTAAGTGCGACCGATACTGTTACTGGACTCCAAAAATTCTTTAGCACATAGTATTAAATGCCAGATAAAAACGTGAAGCGGCATAAACGTTGGCAGCATCACGTGTAATGTGTCATGAGTTGAATTATTTGATTATTTGTGGTTTTGATGTCCAATATGTCTCTCGCGCGAACAACCTGTTGTGTTGTCCAGCTGATTTTCTTAAAACATCACTTTTGGCTTATGATTAAGCTGCATTGGTCATCTAATTGACCAGTCTGTCTGATTTGATTTGATCTTATCGGTTAGAGATTACTAATAATGCTTATTCCTAGCAGAACGCTTGCTGTCTTCACACAGTACAGACTGCAACAGCTCATTAGGACTGAATAAAGTCTGCATTATTGATGTGCAGCTCTAAAGCCAGTGTTAACTGCTTGCGTGAGCTGTATGCATCTAAGAAAATACATGGAAAGTGTCTTGTGTATGTTGTATTTTTGTTGCATGCATTTGTAAGAAAGAGTGCAGCTGGACTGGAGCTAACTGATGCTGTTTGTGTTTCAGAGGATGTTGGGGTATATCTGGCAGTGTTTCTATTCCTCATGTCTGCGCTTCTGGTTGAAATGGTTCCTCCGGCTGGTCACAGGAAGATGCGAGCTGCAGCGTATTTGCGCCCGATGCAAAGCTGGAGCGCTGAGGACAGCACAGATAGGTGATGATCATATGGATCTATGTATGCCTATAAATATATTAACCTGTGGGAGAACAGTTAAAGAATCATTTAACCAGTTTGTAGTCATTTTTTTTGGCTGAATTGTTCATTTGAGACAGCATTTGAATTGTCATGCATCACTTTTGCAAACTTGTCATTGTTTCTTGTCTTGTAGAGTATTCCCTGAAATCCTCTAAAAGCAGGGTAAGTGTGCCGATGATTTCTGGCTGCTTCTCTACTTTCTTATCTGAGCCGAACATTAATATGGACCAGACTCCAAACTGATCTGATGGATAAACCTCATTCTCTACTGCACTCTGAAGTGTGTTTGTGTTTGATCAGGTATTGCGAGCAGCTTTATCTTTGAAGGAGAATGATTTGGACGACCATCTGGCTCAAATAATCCAGGAGAAGAGAATCAAGGAGCAGAAAGATCCTACGTGAGGCTCTCTTAAGATTGCATTAACTTCATTCAGTTGGGAAAATAAACTTGAACATTTTGCAACCTTTTTCTGCAACAGTGACATATTCACACGGAGTCACATGATTTGATCTGATGAGGATTTGATTTATTTTTTTAACGTTACTAAGCTTACTCGCCACACTAGGCCCAGTGAAATACATTAAGCGTGATATCTACTTTTTTTTTTTTTAATGCATTATAAATATTCCTGTATTTTCATTGTAAAAGCATAAACGGTTTCCCATTAGAGAAACAATCATTTCTGCCAATTTGTTGCATAATGTTTTTCTTAGATTTTTTTAACAAATAATTTTTCCTATGTTTTTAATGGAATAAAAGCAACACATTATAATTAGCAACATTCATTAATTTGGAATAACAAGATTTCAAGGGAGGAATTAAATCTATATATCCAACAAATGCATGAATGTAAATAAATACATTAGTACTTGAATGAACGTTAATGCTAATAGTAAATTATTACGTCATCTTGTTAACCCTAACACCTTTTTTACTACTGTTTCTACTTGCTAGTCAAGAGACTTGTCTAATTGCTTCACAGTTTTTATTTTCAAGGTTGATTTATTGTTTTATTTTTAGCATGTATTCAAGATTTTTGTGTATGTTGTGGATATTATCAAGGTCTGACTGCAGTTTTACATGCAGAAACCTCTCTTACAGGTTTAAGGTGAATCTCCGTCAGTGTTTGTTACAAATTAACGGATATGACGAGTTGTTTGAGGCGGTCGAGGAACTGAGAAAACAGGTGTTTGACTCAGAAAATGAAGAACATGAGAAAATGCTTCTGAAGGTGATTTTATCTCATTTTTATGATCATGTGAAGATGATTGAGCTTCGCAGGTTCTCAGTTCTGTTTGTTTTCTGTCAGTTGTGGGCTCTGTTAATGCCGTCAGTGAAGCTGGAATCGAGGGTCACTAAGCAGTGGGGAAACATTGGTTTCCAGGGCGACGATCCCAAGACTGATTTCAGAGGGATGGGGATGCTGGGACTCACAAACCTCCTGTAAGTGCAGCTTCTCTGCTTATGAGATGATGACGCTTCAGTGCTTCCCTGCTTCGTTTAAGTTAAAGTTTTTCTTTGTTTGGCCAGTTTTTTCAGTGAGAATTACACAGACGCAGCCCGGCAGGTCCTGTCACACGCCAATCACCCCACACTAGGGTGAGTCCTCACTGATTCATGTCATGCTTAGTGATTCTTGGCATCATGACTGATAAAAACAGTAAAAGTGCACCGCATAGCATGCTGTGTGTTGTTGCAGGTACTCGTATGCCATAGTAGGCATCAATCTCACAGAGATGGCATACAGTTTAATGAAGAGTGATGCTCTGAAGCCTCATTTCTACAACACAGTCTCTGGAAAACCACAAATGCAGCACTTCCATCATTTCTACTGTGAGTAAAAAAAGTGCTGTCAGACGATTAATTGTTGACATAATATATGTGTGTGTACTGCGTATATTTATGTACATATAAATACAAACACATACAGTATATATTTTGAAAATATTTGTATTTGTGTGTATGTGTATATATATATATATATATATATATATATTACACAAATACAAATATTTTCTAAATTTATTGCAATTAATCACATCCAAAATAAATGTTTTTGTTTACATAAAATATGTGTGTGTGTGTGTACTGTTTATTTATTATGTATATACAAATACACACACATGCATGTTTATATTTCAGAAAATGTTATTTTTATATATTAAATATTTATTTATAATATAAATTATATGAATGTAAATATTTTCAAAATATATGCTGTATGTGTGTGTATTTATATATACATAATAAGTACACACACATATATTATGTTAACAAAAACTTTAATTTTGGATGTGATTAATTGTTTGACAGCACTAAAATATGTATGTATATATTTTATATATATATTTATTTATTTTTTTAATTTTGTTTGAGAAATATGTATAAAGAGCTATGAGTCTCACAAAACCTGTGAAGATCATGGTTCGATCATATTCAGTTCTGAAATAAATAAAAATTACATTTTGATTAAGGAAAATAAAGGCAAATTTTAGGACAGTGCAGATTTTTTTATTAATAATAATTCATATTAAATATCAAATATATTAAAATTATTTTTTAATGAATTGTTTGATTGTTATTCATTTGTTATTATTTATTATTGAAATGAAAGTTTATATGATAATAATATATTTGAAAGTGTAAAAAAATGGGGAAAATTTTTTTTAGTGTGTGTTTAGTATATATTTATTCTATGGCAGCAAACTAGTATTTGTTATGCCGAACTTGTGCTCATTTTTGAGTGTTTTTA
>CM071938.1:35455000-35495000 GCA_036784905.1 Acrossocheilus fasciatus | reverse complement strand
TTAGAGTCATCAGTGCTGCTGCAGATTAAACAAAGAGAGAGCTGGCATGACAAAAACACCTGCTTCTGATGATATATACCTCACCCGCATGGCAACCAATCAATCAATCAATCAATCAATCAATCAATCAATCAATCAATCAATCAATCAATCAATCAATCAATCAATCAATAAATGATAACACTTTACAATAAGGTGTCATTTATTAACATTAATGTATTTATTACACTATTGATTAATCTTTGTTAATGTTAGTTAATGAAAATTCAGTTGTTTATTCATGTTAGTTCACAGTGCATTAACTAATGTTAACAAACACAACTTGTGGTTTTAATAATGCATTAATAAATGCTGAGATTAACTAAGATTAATAAATGCTGTAGAAGTATTGTTCATTCTAAGTTCATGTTTACTAATGTTGTTAACTAATGAACCTTATTGTAAAGTGGTACCTAATTAATGTATTGGCCAAAACATATTTTGAATATACACTAAACCTTAAGGAATTATTATTTTTTGTCAAATTGAGATTATATTTTCTAAAATATAGTAGATGTACAAAATTAGTATTTTTTTCTCAATATGAATATATTTAGAAAGCATTTAAAAAAAATGGCCAAACTCAAAAATATAATTTTTGTTTGAATATTAATATGAATAATAATCTATAAAAAATAATTCTATTTGACATTTTAATATTTTATATATTTATTCTGTCAGTTTGGATGCTGCCATTCAGGACAGAAGATAATAGCAAGATTGCAAACTAAATTTTGATACAGTAAAACTGTATAAAAACACCAATGTTAAATAACCCCATACACTGTAAAAAACAACAACAACAATCTTCATTGGTATGAACGGTTCCATGAAGAACCTTTAACATCCATGGAATCTATCCATTCCACAAAAGATTCTTCATGGTGGAAAAACATGTTCTTCAAAGGTTCTTTTGAGAACTGTTGAGTGAAAGCTTCTTTGTGGAACCAAAAATTCCAGTGTGATTAAAACGAACACAAAACCCACCTTTCCACAATCCCCGGAGCCCCTCGTGCTGGAAGATCTGTCTGTAGGCCTGCATGGTGCCGTTGTAGCGTCTGCCCACCCCCTGCAGGTTCATCTGGGCCTGGAAACGCACCTTCACCACATCTGTGGGCTGAGCCACGGACACGGCCATCGCTCCGGTGGTGCAGCCCGCCAGGATCCTGATGCCCACGTTGGGGTCTGCAAGGCAAAAACGACCAGTCCATAAACAAGAGACCCCTACACTTTCACTCAAGAATCGGCTTTGTCCTTCATCCCAGCATTCTCGTTCTTGTCTGGGAGAAACGGCTGAGACCATGTTTCTATCTAATAAACTCACTGTCTTTGCCGCGCGTGTAGAAGCTCTTGACGTTGTCGTAGAGGCCGATTCGTATGGAAGCGAAGGCCATCTGTCTCTGAAGCCCGGCGACCAGGCCGTTGTAGAGCGAGCGCGGCCCCTCCGTTCTCACCATGGTGCTGATG
The DNA here is from genome assembly GCA_036784905.1 of Acrossocheilus fasciatus. Classification (NCBI taxonomy): domain Eukaryota; kingdom Metazoa; phylum Chordata; class Actinopteri; order Cypriniformes; family Cyprinidae; genus Acrossocheilus; species Acrossocheilus fasciatus. The sequence continues at coordinate 35,493,494 of CM071938.1, read as the reverse complement.
GTCCCAAACACCCCTCTGTACCGGATGCCTTTAGCTGCGCCCGTCACCGCCTTCTCCCCCTGGATCTGGAGGAAAACATGGAAAGCACAGAGAGATTGTGATGGGAGTAAACCAGAGAGATAATACTGCTACTAAGTGTGTAATAATAATCAAATAAATTAAAAAAGATAATACTACTTCTCAAAAAATATATTTAATAACAATCTTGTTTTTGCCAAGATATAGATTTTAAAAAATGTCTATCAAAATTCCTAACAATTACCCATTTAAAAATATTTTTAAAATAAAGGATATTTAATAGAAATTAATATAATAGATCATATATTTATTATAAAACATAATATTTAATTTACAATATTTAAATAGATTATTGGTGCAAAAAATATAATAATGTATTATAATATGATATTTAAAACAACCAAATTATATTCAGAAACAGATTATATATTATAATAATTTTAAATAGATTTTTAATATTAATCAATCATATATTTTTCTTCTTTAGAAATCTTAAAAAACAAGGTATACATTTTCAACAAACTAACAAAATTCCTAAAAATTGCCCAGATTATTTTTTATAACATTTATTATAATCATAAATATATTATTTGTGCATAAATATATAATAATGTATATTGTAATATTTTAATATATACATTATAAAAAAATAAATAATATACAACATTAAATATAATTTAATACACTCATATTCAGATCTTACTTTAAATATATATTTTGAAATATTAATACCTAAAACAATTTCTGAAAACTACCCAAATTATTTATATAATTTTATTATGATCATAAATATATTGTTGGTGCAAAAATAATATATAATATATTATCATATTCATAACAGAAAACACAATTTAAAATCTTTTTTTCTTCTTCATAAATCTAAAAAAAACAAAAACATTTACAATACATTTTCAATGATCCATTTAATATTTATTATAAATATATTTTTGGTGCAAACTGTGCAAGTGCAACATATTCCGAGTGTCTGGTCATTAGTGGTGGCGGGATGTTCAGTAATCAGGGTGAAGTCTGTACCTGTAGCCGCACTTTTGCGGTGTCCAGAGGGAAGGTGACTAAATCAGCGATGCAGGCGGCTGTTCCTGCGCTGAGAACCTTCACGCCCAGAGGAGGGGGAACATCTGACGGCTTCAGACCCACCATACTGACAGCTGAAAACACACACGGTCACTGCATTACCACGCTTGTTATTATAAAACACATTCACTTGGACACACCAACTCATTCTTTATTATGACTATTCTACATATTTTAGAATAACAGTCATGAAATGCACAAACGAAAGGATGAGAATCACACAGAGACCCAAACACATGTCACAAATGCAAACTCTCAAACATTTGAGGTCTTCTGGACATTCATCAGCCAACTGCACGAGGAGCAGGGGATGCTTTGGAATGACTGAAAGCATTTGCACTATGCTGCACACAAATGCATACAGCAGACAAATTTTTTCTTCCATTAAAAATGTTTTTATAAGAACTTCATACTGTATGTACAGGCACAGATTATAATTGTCTGCAACACAAATTTCAAGCATGTCAGCAGAAGCCTTTTGATCAAAAGTGTTTAAAACCATCCGAAATATAAAATCAAAGCTTTTGACTCCTGGTGCAAAAATTTACAACATATGCAAATGTTCTCAAAGTAAGGATCAAAATATTTCAGCTTATTTTGCATGTCCACAGAAATGAGAAATTCTCCAAAACATAAAAAATAAATTAAATAAAAATGTACTGTACATGATTTTAAATGATACTTGCACGATAATATCACATATTTATTAAGAAGTTTACACATTTAAAAACATCAAACATAATTTTAAAAATAATCTTTAATACATAATATTTAATTTAAAGTTGTATTTGAAAAAAAAAATCATATTATATATATATATATATATATATATATATATATATATATATATATATATATATATATATATATATATATATATATATATATATATATTTTTTTTTTTTTTTTTTTTTTTTACATAATTTAGTACTATTATTAATTCTCGATGACACACAAACATGGTGAACTGACCTGTGACTGGGTTCCTCTGTCTGATGGAGTGACAGGATGACGACTGGAGCTCTGGAGGGACGAGGACACATTCTGTCTGTCTTTATATATGGCTATCCAAGAGGGGCTTTTCCTCCTGCGCTCAGGGAGGTGTTTCTCTGAGGAAGATTACTGGCCGACACAAAGTCCACCCTCCAGCACAGAGTCCAGTCCCAAACATCCCAGATAAACAAGCGTTGGGTAACAAGTGAACACAAAGCCGAACCATTTCAAGATGCTGCTGTCATTAACAGGCACATTAACATGCGCAGCATCAATAAATGACTCATGCATGCTTAACAATCACCCACCGATGAGTCTGCGTGCACAAACATTCATCTTTAAGCAATATATTGAAGTACCAATATATGTGGTAATACTTTAGGAAACACAGATTTACTATTAACTAAGAGTTTTCCCTCAATCAACTCATTATTTGCTGCTTTAAGGTATTTGTTGTAGTAGTTATGTTTAGGGTTAAGGGCTCTAGTATACAGTCATGCAAAATAAGGCATTAATATGTGCTTTATAAATACTAATAAGCAGCAAATATGCTAGTAACATGCATGCTAATTAATAGTGAGAATTGGTTCCTAAAGTAAAGTGCTCCGGAATTCATCTGTTCATTGCAAACCTGACTGTAGATGTTTATAATATACAGTAGCTACTGAAACTGCAGATGCACTGAAAGAGCTTGACAAAGCTGTCGGCCAATAGCAGAGCCGGGACAGTCCTGCAGGCTCTGAGAGATGATTGGCCTCATGGCAGGGTGGGAAACAGTCAAATACGAGCCAAATAACAAAGCTCTGAGAATGTATGCGAGTTTCTGTTTAACAGAGAGAGGAAAACACACGCACGCACACGCGCACGCACACACACACACACACACACACGCGCGCAGGAGTTCAGCGAAATCATGAAGCATCAATCACCGCAGGCCTTCAAACGCAACACAACCTCTACGATCCTCAACAAACAGGTGAAACAAAACCCACACATTAAACTAATGTCTTTAAAAGTCAAGGACCTTACGGGATCCTCAGATACGGTTCTAAATTAAACCATTAATATCATTAAAGAACCGTTAAAGTTGAAATATGTCATTTCTTCACCAGTGAATTGCCAAAAAACTATAAATTCTACATTTAAATTGTTGTTACATGTTACAGTTATTATCTTTTATTACAATGATAATAATAAAAATAATTTTTCAGACAGATATGGTTCTTAATTGAACCATTAATATAACTAAATAGATAAAATAATACAATTTCTAAATTAGTCTTATTGTTATTATCAGAATTCTTCTATTAATTGAACATTTAAAATATAAAAGAACCACTAAATTTCCATTCAATGTAAGTGTAAAAATATTAATAATAAATAATACTATAGTTTTATTATTTTATATATTTTTATAATACTATAATATTATTTTGCTACTGTATTATTATTATTATTATTATTATTATTATTATTATTATTATTCGCCAGACAGATACGGTTCTAAATTGAAACATTTATTTATTTATCTTTTACTGTCACCAAAAATTCAATTAAAAAAAAAACTATAAACGCTACATTTATATTAAACTTAAACATAATAAAATAAAAAACATAAAATAAACAGTAATAATAATAATATCATTATATGTTATTACTGTAAAAATGAGGACGGTGATGATAATTTAGACAGATATGGTTCTAAACTGAACCGTTTAATTTGAATAAAGTTGCGCTCTGTGATTTCTACACTGCTGAATCACCGAGTGGAACTGCAGAAATACACTTTGTTTTTAAACAAGTTTCCCGAACACTCCCCCGTCTGCCACTGGTCAACAAACAGATAGCCCCGCCCCCCAAGTCATGCCATTGGTTGAGCTAGTGTTGCTGTGTCAGGATGCTCAAACTTTTTTTTTAGCAACTAATTAAACATAAACTCTTTAAAAGAGCTATCTCTCTTAGATAATGGACTGATTATGTAATTTTTTAAAGCAGATAAGTATTTTTATGACAAAAACAAGGAAGATCTCAATTAGAATGGTAGCGTTAGACTTTAACCCACATTTAAAACGTCCCCATAAAAAACATCAACTGATTAATATCACGTAAAACATTTTACTACATAAAACTACTGTCATGACATGAGATTATTCTGTCAATATTGAGTCACACTCATGAATCAGCAGATCAATGAACTGCCTGATTTCCTGAAAAAAGGGTCAGACTCAGTTCACTGAAATGAATGAAGGAAGGAAGGAAAGAAGGAGGGGAATATTCCAGCTGATCGTGATTCGTCTGCCTTTGTCATTTTACCATGTTAAAAATCACTGTATAACCTCAACGCTGAAGACTTGAGCTTCACTCGGTGTCTGATCTCTCTGAGAATGTGACTGTGAAGCGGTCTAATGTTGATCGGGTGTGAGGAGTGCGGCTGAAGTTCATGGAGGACTGATAACAGAACTGAACTGTACAGGTTTATGCAACAGACTCCAGCAGCAGCTGGAACATTATCATCTGCTGACTGTCCTACAGCCGGAACACAAGGGGAAATCAAGACAGATATGCCAACGACAGCAAAGACTTGCTTTACATTACATTCGGACTGGATTCTCCAACCTTGAAGGCCTTGTCAATAATAATAATTAATAATAATAATAATAATACCACCTCTGGGGATTGTTACCACCTTATGTTATACACATACAATGAATCGCATACTTGCAATGCATTGACCAGAAACTGCAAACTTTGGTAGGACATTACATAAATGTCCCAAATGTCAAAAAAAAAAAAAAAAAAAGTATAAATAAATAGATATTAATATTGAAATTAAATGTAATACGTAATATTTAAATTAAATGCATTCATTCTAATAACAAATAACAGTATTACTGTAATAATAAAACAATAAAAATAAAAATAAAATAATAATAATAATAATAATACATAATAGCTAATAATAATACATTTTGGGTTGCAAAAATTCCAAACGTCCTATGAAATAAAAGTTTAATAAGAATAAAAAAGTACATAATCATGAATAATGAATAAAATATAAATAATAAATATAATGTAAATAATAATAAAATCTCAAATGAAATAAATAAGGTAATAAAAATAAAGGTAAATAAAAGTAAATATTAAACTATAAAGCAAATAATAAAATGTAAATAATAAATATAAATATAATATAATTTAAATAATACTAGTGCGGCCAAACGATTAATCGCGATTACTCACATCCGAAATAAATGTTTTTCTTTATATAATATATAAGTGTGTACTGTGTATATTTATTATGTCTATATATATATATATATATATATATATATATATATATATATATATATATATATATATATATATATATATATATATATATATAAAAAATACACACATGTATGTATATACTTAAGAAAAATATGTTGTGTTTATATATTAAATATATTTATATATATAATATAAAATATATACTATGTGTGTGTGTGTGTGTGTGTGTGTGTGTGTGTGTGTGTGTTTATATATACATAATAAATAAACAGTACACATACATATATTATCCAAACAAAAACTTATTTTGGATGCGATTAATCATTTGACAGCACTAGTATTTACATTATTATTTGCATTATATTTATTATTTATGCCATGGTCTGTCTGAATACTGGATTCTGATTGGCTGGCAGGTGTTGATTAAATTCGTTGAACTGCAGGTAGTTCCAGGTAAGTTTAATCACGTTCCATATTAATGCGCTTCCTATAAACATTGGTAACCATAGTAACATACAGTTACAGTTGAATAGTAATACAGATGAAAATAACCGTAATTTTTATCGTTCCGGTCAAATATTGCAAATATTATTAACATCTTTAATATGTGAATGCTGGGAAATGACCATGGCATAAACGGGATAATCAACGGCTAGCTGTGCATTAAACCATTTGCACAGCAAATGCACAGCTAGCCGTTGATTATCCCTTACTTATATCATATATTTATATTATTATTTATATGGGATTGCTAAAAATCTCATATTAAATAAATAAATTAATTAATTAAAAACTTAATAAAAATAAAGGTCAATAATAAATGCGAATAATAAAAGTAAATATTAAATGAATAAATAAATAATAAAAATGAACACTAAAAAATAAAATACAAAAATAGAAATGCATTTAAATAAATAAATATCTTAAAATGAAATATTTTATAAAATGATAGAATGTAATATTTCAAGCACAGCTTCCTGTGTAATAAAAACACACATCAGCGCGTTAATGAAGCTGACAGTATTATATTGCGACACAGTGCTACTCTGCAGGTTGTCGAGTGTGCACTATTGCAGTAGACTTTGATTTTATTGGTTAATTCTTAAATGGCTAATGTACAGGGGGTTTACTGTTTGCAATGCAAATCTATGGCACAATACTTGGATCGAGTACAAAAGATACGAGGTTAAAGATAAAACAATACTTGATAGGTAAGCGGATAACCCGAACAGATAAACAGCTGACTTATCAAGTGCTTAGTGATGGAAATGTGCTTCGGCAAGTGGTAAATAGCTTCAATTACAGGATATTTTGATTCGAAGAAAGCTCATTTTGAGGCTGAGAGAAGAGTTTTCGCAAGCAAAGCGCCAGTAATGACGCAGGACTGGTTGACTGAGACAGCATGCTGTCATTATGTGAGTGCCAAGTATCTCCAGAACTGGGCCGATCAGAGAACAGCGGCGTGTGATTGGACGTCTGCGCTCACACCCTCTAAACGTCACGGCGTTTCATTCAGGACACACCGCTGCGTTACAGCCCTGAACTCTGAACAACAGCAAACACAAGGCCTCTGTCCAATTTATGCAAATGACAGAGTCTCACAGCTCTGTTGGCCTCTAGTGGACAAACACTCAACAACAGCCACATTCAGCATGACCAAGCAGAAAAATAACACCCTCGAGAACAGACAATAATTAAAAACAAAGAAATAGACCTTTTCCTTATACTACTACTACTACTGAGATTAACATTTAAAATCTCATACAAAATAAACAAATAAAGTTAATAAAATAATAAACAAATAAAAATAAATCATAAAAATGTAATTATAATACTAACAATAACAACAACAACAATAATAATTTATCTGGGGTTAAATAAAAATTAAATAATAAATAAAATGTAAATAACAAACAAAAAAGTAAATAATAAATAAAAAAGTCAAATTTCAGATGAAATGTAAAAAAATAAAAATGTAAATAAAAAATAAATAAAAATACATAGAGATAGAGAGAGAGAGAGTTGATGCTGAATAACATTCATTGTAGAAAACACATTAAACTAACATTTATTCATTTAAAATACATTTAGGTTTAGAAAAATAAGTTTATTACTAACTACTAACCAAAATTTCTTCATCAACTAGCTGGATATTTCTGTTACAGTTTTATTTAGCCTAAATCTGCATCCATGTTACCCATTCTGGCTTAATTTTATCTTATTAAAACTTAAGATTTCATTTGAAATCTGATGTTTAAAGTGTACTGATAGAAATCACAGCATGCCCAAGTGTTGCAAAAACTGCAAACCTTGTATAAAATGTTAAATAAAACAGTGCATATGGGAGCCCCGTTTCACTGACACTTTACAAATAAAACTTAATATAAAAACAACAACACAAACACTTTCCATAGTTATTCCCCAAGTTTCGTACTGCATATGGACTGCAATACAGTAAAAAAATAAATGAAACAGAAGTGAAGAGTTTTTGATAACAGGACAGGATATTTCCATTTAAACTTTTAATTGCTGGAAGTGATCTCAATCATTTACAGGTCGATTTTAACCATTCACATTAAAACGTAAACTTAAAAACAGCAGCATGAAATAAAGTAGAAACGTCTATTTAAAAAAACAGAAAAACAATAACTTACGAGAAGGTGCACAGACATGCCACATGCCTGGTGAGAACACGGTAAAATAAAAACTGTACACGATCATAGTCTTCAGCAAACACTATAAATCAGATATCAAGCACAGCTGGACTGTGTCGCCTCTCAGCCGATTCATATCCGATATTTCAGCGCTGACAGGTGTCAACATCCTCACGATTTACAAAGAAGGAAAACCCAAAGTGCAGGTGCAAGGAATCGAGAGGAAGAGAGAACTTACAAATCTGGGAAATTACAGATGATATAGAAAACGTCCTTCCAACAATCCCAGACGCATTTAACTTCCCAGTCCTCTGTGTTAAACATCACAGCCGCTCTCTCACGTTAAAGATCATTTACTACACTATAAAAAACAAAGCCATTCTCTTAATCTGTATTCGCCTTATTTCAAAGTAAAAATATCTAAATCTTCAGAAGATACTTGAGAAGCAACACCACATAAGATTGCAGAAGGCTATTATTATAGAATATGTTATAATGTAAAATAAATGTAAAGTTTACCTGTATTGTTTATACAAACACACTATTTAAAAAATTGCATTTTTGTTTTTAGCATACATTTTTAGCATACAAATTAACCTTTTTACCCCCTAAGAATTCTTGCACACAGTTTTGCTTCTTAAGTAACTTAATATAGCTTTTTTTTTTTTTTAAAGGAGATTTAGATACTTTTATTGGAACGTAAAACAAAAGTACAGATTAAGAACGCGTTTTATCGCAGCACAGGACATGTTTTATCCCAATCAGGACTAGTGAGCTATTCTAGACACGATTACTATGATAAACAGCCTAACTGTATTAGATATTATTAGTAAACATTTCTGTATATAAAGTACATCAAGCGCATTGTAGTATACAACAGGTCCTCTCAGACTTTGTACAGGTAAAAAGATCATTCTGTCGGTCTGTCCTCAGATCAAAGACGAGCCTCGAGGAAAACTCAATACTGTCCGTTCCCTACCGAGCTCACGCGAACATCAGGCCTTTGAAGCTTCCCGCTGATTTAATTAGGTTTTGTTAAAAATAAAAGTTCTGTCATCATTTGCTGACCTTTGTGTCCTTCCAGACCTGCATGAGGTTATTTCTTAAGGTAGAACACGAAAGGAGATATTTAGCCAAATGTCCAGGCTGTTCATTTCCATACAGTGAAGAAAGGAGATTTCAAGCTCCAAAAAGGACACTACAACGTCATATAAATGGCCAATAAACGTCTAAAGTCATAAAATAGGTTTGTGCGAGAAACAAGTTGTTACTTGCTAGCGTATGGCTTCAGAAAACACATTATATATAGTGCACAATTATGTTATTTCATTGGACGTTTAGGGTCACTGCTAGAAAACAGTGAAAATACATCAATTAGGGTTTTTTTTGGGGGGGGGGGGCTGTTTTTAGACAAGTCCCGAAAACGTTCAAGTGCTGCAAAAATTGCAAGCCTTGCATAAAATGTAAAATAAAACATTGTGACCTCCTGAGGAAGATTTCGAGCTCCAAAAATGACAATGAAGCATCATAAAAGTGGCTAATATGATTATTACAAAACATCTCAAATCTTAAAACAGGTTGATGTGAGAAACACACTCAATTTAAGCCGTTATTTGCAAGCACATGGCTTAAAAAAAAAACTCAATACATTGTGCATAAGTCTTATGTTCTGTCAATTGATATTGAGATTTACTGCCGGAAATCACACCAATCAGGGATTTTTGGCATGAAACTGTTTGCTGCAAAAAGTATAAAATGTAAAATCAAACATACAATATTTCAAGCTGACAATGAAACATCATAAAAGTTGCCATTATATTTATTATAAAATGTCTAAAGCCATAAAGTAGGTTTGTGAGAGAAACATATGAACTGCTAGCATATGGCTTCAGAAAACTCACTATGTAGTGTCCAAGTCTTTTTTTATGGTGCTTCTTGTCATGTTTTCGCTCGACAGAGATGGTTACCATCCGCTTTCATTGTATGGAGAAACTAGCATAAACTTTTCACAAAAAATAAGTCAGGTTTGGAACATATAAGTGAGTTAACGATGCCCAAATCGTATGTTTTGAATAACTCCTCCTTTAACCCCCAAACACAGCTTTGAACGCAGAGGTAACAGTTTTTAGCCTGATAGCGAGATCTCGTAGTCACTGATGGACATGTGTTGGTGTCCCACCTTGCGAACGTTCTTGGCGTTGGTTATTCGTGCGGCGATCTCCGCAGGCTTCTCAAAGTACTGCACCAGGGCTTGTTCGGTGAGCACCGAGGCCAGGAACTGCTCGAAAGTGATGGCCCAGTCCTTATCGATGCTGGCGCTGTGAGGCAGACCGGACCTCCCGTGATGCCCGGCGGCCGCTGCGCCGCTGCGTATGAGCACGGTGTCCTCGGCGATGTCCTCGCACTGAAGCTCGTGCGAGCCGGCGCTCAGGACGGAGTAGGAGGACATGGACGTGTCGTCTTTGGTCTCGTCGTCGGAGATGAGCATGGCGGAGGACGTGGCCGTGTCTTTGGGCGAGGAGTCCTCCAGCTTGATGTCGTCTGAGGGAGCCGTGTCGCAGGGTCTGCGGCGCACTCGCTCCTGCTTGCTCCTGCTCGGCGGGATGCGCTCGTCTTCGTCCTCCTCGTCCTCCTCGTCTGTCTTGTGAGCCGGACTGCAGAAGAGCTTGCCCACCTCTCCCATCTCCAGCAGCAGGCTGGTGACCGTGGCCGTGGCGTGATACAGCTCCTGCTCGCTGGGGTCTTCGCTGAACATGTTATAGAGAGTCTTGCACAGCTCGATGAACTGACTCTGAAGAAGGAAGAGACAACAGATTCATCACAACAGTCAGATTTTACCCATGAATAAACAAACCTGAGCTGTTTGTCTTGCAGTACATTTATTTATTGAGATTTATTACATAATTAATAGCAAAATTATATTATACATACACATATATATACATATATATTTTTTTTATATAATACTATATATGTATGTGTGTGTATATATATATATATATATATATATATATATGTGTGTGTGTGTGTGTGTGTATATATATGTGTATATATATATATATATATATATATATATACACACACATACATACACACATACATGTTATTTTTTGTGTGCGTGTGTGTGTATATATATATATATATATATATATACACATACACACACACATATTTATACACACATACATATATAGTATTATATAAAAATATTATTATAATATTATATGTATACTATTTATATGTTATGTTTTATCTATATATTTATATCTAAATCAATCTATTTATATATAAATGTTATTGTATAATATATAAAAGCTAAGAATTCTATAAAGTTGTATCTAAAATATAAAATGTATTTAAAATATATAATAATCATTATTATAATACATAATAATAATCACTGAATTAATAAATAATTATATAGACTATTGTTTGTTGCTAGATAATATATATTTTTCTTAAAAAAAACTTAAATGATACGCATTTGTTATTTGTTTTTTTTTTTAAACCATTTGACAATTGTTTCAACCAAACAGCCATTGTTGTAAGATTTTTGAAGTGAACATGAATTCAAATGATCTTAGATTTACTTCATAAATTCACATTTCTGGTGTCATCGTACTCTGAAGAAAGAAAAGGTTTATTTTTGTGATCTTTCTTGCTCAGCCTCTGAAGTGACTTTTCTTTGAATTTGCTGGGTTGTGAATAAAGAATCATGTTGTTTTAACAGCAGTTACACTGATGAAGTAACTGAGGTCGGTCTCCAGATGTACCTGGTTGAGTTTGGGCAGATCCTTCATGTTCTCTAACTTTGCTTTGGTCTCCTGGTTCCACAGGCGCAGGTACGTGCGGTAATCTGGAGTGTGCATTTTCTTAGCTACACAGAAGACATAATGCTGCACATTTAAACAGTTCTCCAACATCAAATATCAGCTCTGATTCAAAGAAGAGGCTGTTTTCTCCCACCTTTTTCACTTTTAAAGGTGACTCCTACAAAACCATCGTCCTTCTCAGCTCTGTTCTTTTGGTCGAGGCCTATCAACGAGAGGTCAAAGCATCAGCACCAGCGATCAGTTTCTGGACTTGGCTTCAAGCATCATTTTCGCTGTAGTTTCAGTGCAACAACCTATTTTGTATGGTAAGTGTGAGCATGCAGCAGTACCGCTGGAGGTCTCTGGGGTGATGTCCTCAAAAAAATACTGCGTAGCTTCACACGCCGAGTCGGGCTCCTCCTGCTCCTGGTGCAACTCTGAGAACAACAAATACATCAGTCTCTTCTAGAGCTCAGGCTAATTCAGATAATAACAACAAATCACAAAAACACATTATAATTAAGCTGCATTTTCTTGATTCTTCTTTAAGGACTATTCTTTTGATTTGTTGGTTAAATTTGACCCAGACATGTTCGTGACAACATAGAGTAATTGAAAACAACCATCTTCACTTTCATTTCTGCTTTTTATCCATATTTCCCACTCACAAAAGAGAAACACAACTAATAATCTTACAGTTACCACACATCATATACAGTATGCATGTGTGTAAAGGCAAACAGGAATATGAAAGCTGAAAATAATAAACTAGCAAGGACACATTTCTAGCACCATGCTAACAATGATTTACATTTTATTTTCTCTTTTACACCCACCTGGAAGTACGTGAATCTTATACAGAAATTTGAGTTTTTCCGTCAGGTCACCGTGACACAGGACACCTACAATAGAAACCCAGCTATCAAGTTAATCATTTTAAATGTGTACAAAAGCAAGCAACCTCATACATTTGATTTAGTCTGAATTTAAATGTTTTTAAAATCACATTCATGTGTTTATGTGAACCACTTATAGATTTTTTTGGTCAAAATATAGCTCATCATTTTTTTACATTTTTACTTCCATAACTTAGTTTTATGGAAAGTCACCATAAAATCAAAATCAACTTCTTTTATTATAAATAATTTATCTGTGTACATCTTTGTTTTTAAATAATGCATTCTCCCTCATCATCATCTTTAACCAAAATGACTTTCCCTCCCTCTGGCAACAACATCTCTTCTCTTCTGCAGTGATCCAAAAAGACAGTCCATTCCAGAAGGACAAAAATTAAATCCCTCCCTGCATTTTTCTTGATGCAGAAGCCGTTTTACTTATGTATGGAAAGAAAGATGATTGCAACTTCAAAAATGGGATTCACTCACTTCACTCTATTATTTAGTTATTAAGAAATAACCTCATAAACTTCACTCACTGAGGCCGCTGATGAACTCTCTGAAGTTTATGAGTGTGTCTGCGTTGTGGTCCAGCAGACGGAAGACGCGCAGGGCCAGGTCGTCGGTGTGTGTGCCGCAGGCCCAGGAGAAGAGCAGTGCAAACAGCACTTTGAACTGCTCCAGGTCGATGCGGTACTGCTCCAGGTACGGCAGGCTCGGGTCGTGCCGGCTCATGGGGTTACTGGTGCTGCCCCAGTAACAGCTGGTCAGATGCTCAGCCTGAGGGTCATAAATCATGCACAGGTCATGACACTCGTGTTATACAGTCAATGGATATGGAACATGTAAGTTTAAATGTGGATGCACCTGTGATGGGCAGTGGTCGCAACTAATCTGTTTAACTGTCTGCCAGGCAAAAATATTTTTTTACTGTTTACCACAACAGACTGTATGATTTGAGGAGTAACAGAAATAGGGCTGGATGAGTTTAAAATTTAGGGTTTATTCAAATGATTTAAGTACCACTAAATATAACTGAAATAATTTCTATAAAACAAGAAAAGAAAAATAAAAAGAATGAAATTCATAGCATTTTTAATAATAATAATAATAATAAATGTAAAATTATAGGCACCATTAAATATAATGACAATAATTTCAGTAAAACAAAAAGGAAAATAAAAATATAAAAAGTCCGAATTTTTCATGTGTGTCTTTCTTTTTTTTGTCATCCTTTCAAAATGGTTGCTACGGATGCAAAAACCCAGAAAATCGAACCTGATCCGAACGGACGAAACTTTTGGAGTCAAGGTCTTTGCACACTGATTCCGAAACTCTATAAATAAATACGACCTCATGTTGTGTCAATCATGTTTATACACTGTCTCCGAAACTTTTGTCCATCATAACAAAAAAATCAGATCAGGTTCGATTTTCTGCATTTTTGCATCTGTAGCAAGCATTTTGATTGGAAAGGATGACGAATCCTAAAAACCGAAAAAACACATACAAAAATTCGGACTCAAGTGTGCAATGACCCTCAGTGTGTAGCCTAAACATGATTGACACAATGTGAGGTTGTATTTATTTTTTAACATGCAAAAAGTTCGGACGAGAATTTTGGACTCAGTGTGCAAAGGCCTTCATAAGAATCATAACATTTATAATAATAACAAAATACTAATAAATAGGACAATCTAAAAAAACCCAAAAAAGATAAAAAAAAAAAAGCATAATAATATTTAATCTGGATTTATTAATTATTATAAAATAATAATGATAATAATAATTTAAAATTACTTAACAAGCATCATTAAATATAGGCAAATAATGTCAAAACACCACAATGTTCTAAGACAATAAAAAGAATTAAAATAATAACATTTATGATGATGAGGATGATGATAATAATAATAATAAACAATTATTTAGCAAGAACTAGTAAATGACAAGACAAATAGCATGTGTAATAAAAATTATTATTATTATTTTGTGAATTATATTAATTCATACAAATGTATTAATTATTATCATAAAATCAACAACAATAATAATAATATTAATTATTATTATCATTATTATTATTATTATTATTAATTTATTTTTTAAATAATAAAATGGTTTTACTCCAGCAAGGTGTCATCATTTATTGAGAAGTGCTGTTTTCTATGACCTAATTATGGTTATTGCCATTATTATTGCCATATGGAAAGCATCCTCTGATTAATAACCACTTTTAATCCTTTAAATTAACAAGACATTTGGGACAGAAATGGCTTTGATCCAGACACAAGGAAACCCTCAGAGCGCTTGCTGTGTCATTGAGAGCTAATGAATGTCCTGCAGAACTGCTTAAGATGAAGATACACGACTCGAATAAAAACTCAACCATCTGCAATATATTAACACACACAATCCATCTATCCGATCCTGCACAGAGTCATTATCTTAAATCACAGCACACTCGCTGTAAATGTGCAATTGGGTAATTCATGACCTCATCTTGGGACTGACCTTAAAGAGTGTATAAAGCTCCTCCAGCTCATCAATGCTGAAGGGCGTCTCCGTCACGATGGTCCGCACCTGCAAAACCAGTGGATGAGCCAAACATATTAAACTCCCAGGTCCTCTGACTGAGTGCTAATACTACACTAGTGTCAGTATGGAGGGTGTCTTATTACCACATTGCGTTTGGTGGTGTCCTCAATGGTCTGGATCACTCTCAGCCTCTGTTTGAAACGCATCTGCTCAATCACATCCGCCCGGATGGAGCCGAACTTCTGCAGATCACAGTGAACATCAGCAAACATGCAACACCACACACACAACACGTGAACACACCTTTTGATATACAAGTTGAGAGCTGGAGATGAACGGACCTCATAGGAGCTGCGCACCAGTTTGAAGATGTCCACCTCAGGATGAGGCTCCCCGTTATCCGTCAGGAGAGAGTGAAGATGAGGGATTGGAGGAAGAGTGCTGTCCTTGTTTGTCACGCTGTCCAGATACCTACAACACACATACACAAGCATACACACTCGTTTGAGTCAGCAAAACGAAGAAAATCAGCACTATCATCACTGTTTCACACATAGAAACTGCTATTCCATATGTACTGTAGTATACTATAAATACACAAACACACACACACACATATATATATATATATATATATATATATATATACACACTTTCTAGTACACTATATACACATATACTACAGCATAGTCGCTTTGTAGTACATTGTATACACACATACTACAGTATAGTCCCTTTGAAGTACACTGTATACACACATACTACAGTATAGTCCCTTTGTAGTACACTGTATACACACATACTACAGAACAGTCCCTTTGTAGTACACTGTATACACACATACTACAGAATAATCCCTTTGTAGTACATTGTATACACACATACTACAGAATAATCCCTTTGTAGTACATTGTATACACACATACTACAGAACAGTCCCTTTGTAGTACACTGTATACACACATACTACAGTATAGTCCCTGTGTAGTACACTGTATAGACACATACTACAGAACAGTCCCTTTGTAGTACACTGTATACACACATACTACAGTATAGTCCCTGTGTAGTACACTGTATAGATACATACTACAGAACAATCCCTTTGTAGTACACTGTATACACACATACTACAGTATAGTCCCTGTGTAGTACACTGTATAGACACATACTACAGAACAGTCCCTTTGAAGTACACTGTATAGATACATACTACAGTATAGTCCCTTTGAAGTACACTGTATAGATACATACTACAGTATAGTCCCTTTGAAGTACACTGTATAGACACATACTACAGAACAGTCCCTTTGAAGTACACTGTATAGACACATACTACAGTATAGTCCCTTTGTAGTACACTGTATACACACATACTACAGATCAATCCCTTTGTAGTACACTGTATACACATATACTACAGAATAGTCCCTTTGTAGTACACTACATACACACATACTACAGAATAGTCCCTTTCTAGTACACTATATACAGATATTACAGTACAGTCACTTTGTAGTCCAGTATATATTACCATATAGTCCCTATGTAGTACACTACATACACATATACTACAGAATTGTCCCTTTTTAGTACACTATATACACATACAATACAGAATATATACACCATAAAGTATGCTGCTACACACACTAAGTTTACAGGATACTGTATACTCTTATTTAGTATGTAACATATAATCATTTTGTTGTTCACACGTTTTGCTTATAGATGTGAATACTCACTACGCATTATACTAGAAACACTAAATTTCCGGTGTACTATATACTCTATGTCAGGCATCCTCAAATCTGGCCCACTCCTGCAGAGTTTAGCTCTAACCCTAATCAAACACACCTGAGCATGCTAATCAGAGTCTTCAAGATCATTAGAAAATCACAGGTAGGGGAGTTTGAGCAGGGTTGGAGCTGAGCTCTGCAGCAGATTGGCCCTTCAGGGAAAGATGTGAGGAACCCTACTCTATGTAGTATGCAGCATATTGTCACTTTTCAGCACACAGCATTAGCAAACTGTGCTTACAGAGTACATATACTCACTTTGTAGTATGCTATATACACAATATTCAGTATTCTGTACACTCATATAATCAATCGCACAATTGCATACAAACACACAACAAACTTTGTTTACTTAATACACTGTAGAATACAAACTTAATTTGCAGTACACTGTGTACTCTTTAGTATGCAGCATAAAACCAATTTGTAGCACACAAAAAACACTGCTTACAGACTATATATACTCACTTTATAGTATGTTACATCCAATACATTTGCAGTATACTGTACACTAGTATGTAGTATGCTACATATAATCACCTCGCAACATGAACTGCTTACAGACTATATACTCACTATGTAGTATGCAACATTCACTAAATTGCAGTATGGTATATACTATGCTGCATATGACAGTACATACTGTATGCAGAATACTATGCATAGTTACTAGGCAACACATTACAACATACTCATTATGAAGTATACAACACTTAGTATGCGGTTCTCCTACCTGCCAAGGATGGTCATGGCTTCTCCGTCATCTTTGCAGCTCAGCAGCTGATGGATGTTAGCATCGAGCACCGACAGCGCTAGTTGGAAGATGACCTTGATGCCCTCGTAGAAGAAGCAGTCGACCACCACCACGGCGCTCTCGAAGGGCATGACGGACAGGAAGAGAGTGAGGAACCAGGACAGAGAGATGGTGGAGATGACACCCAGCGCCTGCATGCAGTCGTACAGCTGAGGAACGTAGACGTGTGCCAGCTCCTCGAACACACCCTGGTCCACCAAAGCACCTGAGATACACACAAACACAATCAGTGCTCACAGATCTACCTGGATGTGTGTCATAAGGCAGGGGTTTCCAAACCTCTCCTGGAGGCCCCCCTGCCCTGCACATTTTGTATGTCTGCCTTATCAGAAACACCCAATTCAGGTCTTGCAGTCTCTACTAATGAGCTGATGAGTTGAATCAGGTGTGTTAGATGAGGGAGACACAGAAAATGTGCAGGGCAGGGGGGCCTCCAGGACAGGTTTGAAAACCCCTGTCATAGGGCACTATGAAAATGATTTTTTTCCCCAAAATTTACAATTAACTGAAAACACGAAACATATACAATACAACATCGATTTATTAGAAGTTTGAAAAAAAAAAAATGTTGTTAGGGATCTCAACTTCAAAAAAATCTCAAACTCAAATTCTAATTTTTCACAAATTCCTTTTTCCATTTAAAAATTTCTAGATTCTATTTTAATGGTTTAATTAAATCAAAACTTTGACAACTTAATAATTTATTACGTATTTTACCATTAATAGGGCCCCATGAAAAACATTTTATTTTTTTCTAAAATTATGTTTAATTTTTCCCAAATTCCGCGTTTTCCACTTGAATTATTCTGGATTCCATTTTAATGGTTTAGTAATATTTTAATAATCAAAAAGCAAGTATAATCAACTCATTTAATTAATTTGACAAGAATAGTGCTATATAATTTTTTTTTTCCCCAAAAAAAACATTTCAAATGAATCAAATGATGGCATAAAACTTTAATGAAAATGAATAAATTCCTTTCTGCTGCACAACAGAGGTTTACTATTAAAATTAAAACATTTAAGACACGCAAGAAAGGAATTGTGTAACTTCCTTAAAAAAAGTTTCATTATTATTATTATTGTTATTATTATTATTATTACTTTGATAACTACATTCTACACAATAACACTTGTGAAACAAAATTCTTTCACTGGGTCATGTTGAGTCCAATTTTATTTAATTTTATACTATTTAATTTTGTAATATATTTATGCCTCAATTTCTTCAATTTAATAAAACAATTCTGCTCGTACTTTATTTTATTTTATATTTAATTTTATTATTAATTTATTTTATTTTCTAATATATTTATGTCCTTTATAACCTTTGATTTTTTGTGTGTATCTGACGATAGTTTTAAGAATTGGTGAAATACTGGTGAAGTGACTCTCAGAGCAGCTCTGGAGATCCATTTGTGTTTATTTCCTCATATAGTAAGACGACAGAAGCTGAAAACACTGTAAGCGTCACGTGTGCCTGAGTAAGTGTGCAGCAGATGAAACTACTCCACTCATTCACACAGATACGTGCAGGACATGCAGATTTAATATTACACAGCAGTTTTTTTGTGGTTTAATGTTCACCAATACTAGTCCATACGGTCATTTGATTCATTGTACACTGCTAGTTTTCGTTTATGCATCCAAAATCTGGTGGCTCGTTGATGCATTTGAGAAGCTGCAGGAGCTCACCTACGACTCTGGTGTTGTAGTAGTCAGGAAGCATACGCTCACATAAGGCCACCAGCAGCCAGAAAGCCTCTTCCTCTTTAGCATACAGCAGCAGGACGGAGGTCACGATGTTCATGGCCTGTGGAAGACGACAGACCGGGGTTACGACCGAGCCGTGAGTGTATTTATTGCAGAAGGTGTGTTGTTGTGCGTCACACCTGGCAGTAGCCGATGTTGGGGTTGCGGAAGGCGTATGCAGTGAGGACTCGACGCAGAGCAGCGATGCCCATCTCATTCTGAAAGGCTGGATGCTCAGGAAGAGAGCGGTGCAGGTCTCTCTCGATCTCCTCGGTGGCCAGATTATATTTCCCCATCGACTTCTCCACCAGATCCTCATAATAACCAGGATGAGTGGACATCTCATTAATCGCTCCTGTACACACCAATATACACACGTAAACAATCAGCTAATAATAATAATTTTACTGAGTCATGATGAGTTCAATTATAGCTGTGGTTCCTGCCCTTTATTTTATTTTAAGTAGTAAAACTAGCGATTTATTTATTCTATATCATCACCAAAGGCTCTTTCTATGGCATGGACAAAATAATTAGATAATTACATATACATATATACATATATATACATCCCCTGCTGATATAAAAAGAAAAAAAAAAAAAAAAAAATATATATATATATATATATATATATATATATATATATATATACACACACATACAGACAAACATGTTTCAATTTGACATTTCCCAAAAAATCCATTTTGCCCTTATTTGGTCAGGTTCCTGTGTTCTCGTCATTAGTTAATTATCGTTTAGTCTGTTCACCTGAGTTCTATTAATCGTCTTGTTTGCTCCTTTGTTCCATATCTTTATAAGCCTTCAGTTTCTGTCTAGTCTTTGTCTCGTATTTAATGTTCTCCTCAATGGTCTACATGAGTTGATGTTTAGTAAAGATCCCTGTTTGTTTACTTCTTCGTCAAGAGCCTTATTCCACAACCACGACTGCGTGACACAAACATTTGTATAGTGATATTAAAAACTGGACAGGTCCAGTAATTTCATATATACATAAAATGTGTCACTCATCATCACCAAAACTATTGCTGAAATGATGCACTGAAAATACAATGTACATTTGATCTTGCAACTTACAATCTGCTCATTGTTTCTGTATTACATTAGATACATTTCACTGAACTGTCTAAGCTGATTATTAGATCACATAACAGTTCTTGTCGACTTGTCGAGCAGCTTGGGCAGGTAATTCAACAGAGTAATTTAACATTAGCTGAACTACTTTAAATCATGAGAAGCTTGTAGCTTGGCAAGTTTCAAATGAACTTCAATCCTGTGATTTCATCATGCTGTAATGTTGCTCATGCAGGAAACTGTGAAGGAAAACAAGGCAGCTATTTGTTTACTACCACAGAAGTGTGCTTGTGCAGTCATGTGTTTCAGTTTGTGCACTGGCCTATTCAGCTTTGAAGTGTGCATGTGTGCCTCTTCTAAATAAGGCGCTCACATCTAACAAACAGGAAGCAGTGCTGTATTAGACAACCAGGTACATACACTGAACCACAAAACAACCGCACAACAAAACAGGTGCATGCACATGTAAAAGAGAGAAAACACCTTTCAACATGTCCAGGTTTTTGCTCCTGAATGCTAATGTCTAGTGCACTAGCTGGTTTTGCTTCAGGATCCAGAGTTTACTTGGAACATTAAGTGCTGATAATTGTTTCTTGCATAAAAGTACAATAAAATATGTATTATTGTTTTATTTTTTTTATTATTTAAAAAAAAAAAAAAAAATTTGGGCAATAATTGGCTGCATAACACACATCATGCTCCACACAAAGCATTTTTAATGTAATCTGGATCATATTTTCATTTACTTTGTCTATTTTCCTATAATAATGTTCTTAAAATCAAACTTAAAATGTATTATTGTTTTATTTTCATTATTTAAAAATAAAACTATTATTTTTACCAACAAAAAATATTTAATTTTTTATTTATTCATTTATTATTTATTTAGACAATAACTGGCTGCACAAAAACATAATGCTCCATGCAAATCATATTTAACGTAGTCTAGATCATATTTTCTTTTACCGCATATTTTGCTCACTTTTTGTTCACTTACTCAATGAGGTTAATGCAATTTGCTCATCTTGGCATCTATCTAATCTGACTAGCTTCAACCAAATGACAGATAAATCTGTAGAAACTAATTGGCCACGGGCTCTTTGATATCAACAACACAAGATATCAATAGACGGAAGGTGATAAGACTAATTGTCTGGCTAGTTATTTATTGCTTGAATCCAGTCTTGTTGTTCTCCCTGCTGTCTGTGACCCAGTTGTGGAACGCATGACTCACCAGAAAACAGGAGCCAGAGCTCTCCTCTCATGTTCTCCGGGATGCCCTGCAGCACCAGCTCTTTGGTCTTCTCTGTGCGGTACATGCACACTCCCTGGCCGTATTCTGTGAAGTGATTCTTCCAGGCCTGCTCCTTCAGAAACTCTTTAGCCTGAAATATGAGTATAAAGAGAGCGACTCATCTGCTGTCCTGACTTCAACTTCACAAGTGCTGATGTAGGAGACTCTGACTTTGAAAATAAGCACTGGCAAAGAAGCAAAGCCAGTGAAGCGTGAACTTCATTAACTTTCTATTCTCAAATTTAAAATGTGGTGCATTTAATGTATATAAAAGCTTTAGATTAGACAATCTTACAAGCAAAATCCCCCCCAAAATTACTAGAATACTATTCTGAATGCGAAATGTACACATCTTTGCAAGATTTACATGCATTTTTCTCTTTACGCACTGTGTGAATAAATTAACATAGTCTAGTAGTTTTAAAGCGAATGACTTGGATAACCAGGTTTTCAGGTCATTTGTTGCAGGGTCAGCAAACAAAATGAACTGTACACGGTCTTCTCATCAGTTGCACTTCCTGTGTGTGTCCTACTAAAGTAGCTGCTTTAACCACAACAAACGCAATAACCTGCATCTGACTTCAGGCTTTGAACTCTGACTGGACGAGGTGCATTCAAATGCCGATAAACACAAACCTGTGACCACACCAGGGTTATTATCATTAACTAAATCTAAAACCTTTTTTTTTTGTTACTTCAAATAAAATACATGTTAACTAAAATAAAATAAAATAAAATAAGAAAATTAAAATTAAAATTAAAAAAATATAAAATATTAATTATTTTATAAATAATATTTAATTAATATTTGTATATTATAATATCTCTATATTATTATTATTATTATTATTATTAATATATATTATATTATTTTATACTATTATATATTAATATTTAGAAATGATTATATTTTGTAATAAAATAAAATATATACAAATTACGTTTATTTTATTTCAGCTGTTGTTGCCAAGGCATCTTTTTTTGTTTAGTTCAACTTGAAGTAATAAATTAACTAAAACTAAATGAACTACAACTAATAATATAAAAATAAATACAAATTACACAGACATTTGAAAAAAATAAAAATGACAAAAATACAACAAAAATAACTCAAATGAAAATGAAAACAAAACATAAAAATAAAACGTAATTTAAAATATTAACAAAAACTATAATAGTACATCAATGATAATAAAAAATACTAAAATAACACTGAACCAAGATGCTGTGTTGTTTGTAAACAGCCAGTAATTAAGAACTATGTAACTTCACATAAGATTTGTTTACTCTGACAATTAATATTAATTTATAAACACAACTATAACTATTGATGTCTTCCTGTTGTGTTATAAAAGCAATAAGCCACTCAAGGTCATGTTTGGCAGTGATTTAACTGTGTTTAAGAGTTTCTTCAGGGTGAAAGGCAGCTCTTAATCATGGTAAAATCACTATAATGCACAGCCTCTTACAGCACTTGGCAGGACACATTCTATTCTACTAATCCTGTTGATTTGTGAACTGAATGTACATCAGCTCCCGTCCTTCTCCTTCAGTCCTCTCAGTACTACACAGTGATAAAAGCCAGATGCTGCGGTGTTTGTGATCAGGCATGAGGGTGCTGTACCAGTTTGGGGTTGAACTCCTCCGGGGATCGCCGGCGGTACATGGTCATCAGGGCTTGTGTGGCAGTGGGAACCCTGTTATCATTGAGATTGAACTGTCTGTCACTGTCTCCCTCCGAGCTGAGAGCGCTGCGCTGGGGACTACAGGACAACACACTGCCCTGCTGAGAGTACACCTGCACACAGCACCGCAGAAGAGATACATGTTAAAAAAAAGATAACTATTTTATAATATGTTTTTTTTAAGAATTATTAAATGTATTAAATATGACAGTAAAGACATTTATACTGTTGCAAAAGATTTATATTTCAAATAAATGCTGTACTGAACTGTCCATTCAGAAAAGAATCCTGTATCTTCAAATATGAAGCGGCACAACTGTTTTCAGCATTGATAATAATCAGAAATGTTCTTGAGCTGCAAATAAGCATATAATTTCTGAAGGATCACGTGACACTGAAGACTGGAGTAACGATGCTGAAAATTCGGCTACATTACAGGAATAAATTACATTATAAAATATATTACAATAGAAAATGGTTATTTTTACATTTGCATTTACATTCATTTAGCAGAAGCTTTTATCCAAAGCAACTTACAAATGAGGACAATGGAAGCAATCAAAATCAACAAAAGAGCAACGATATGCAAGTGCTATAACAAGTCTCAGTTAGCTTAACGCAGTACACGAAGCAAGGTTTTTAAAAAATTTTTACTACATAATAAATAAAAACAAATATATAGAATACAAAAAGATTAGAGAAGCTAGTGTTATTTTTTTTTAAAGAAAACAAGCAGTTAGCAAATGAATAGAGTGCAAGTCTAAAGAATAAAAAACAGAATAGAAAATCAAATCAAAATTACTGTTTTTGCTGCATTTTTGATCAAATAAATGCAGCCTTTTTGACCAGAAGAGACATCTTTAAAAAAAAAAAAAAAAAATTATATATATATATATATATATATATATATATATATATTTTTTTTTTTTTATTTATTTATTTATTTATTTATTTATATATATATTTTTTTTTTTTCAGGATTCTTTGATAAATACAAAAGTTACACAGAATAGAAATTATTGGAAATTTTAACGAGTACTTACTCAGTAAAAGCGGAGTTATTTCCTTTAAAAAAATGAATATTAGAAATAAATACAAATAGAATAATAAACAGAGATGTTCCCACCTCGTCGTCTGAGCTGCTGAGGCTGCCTGTGATTTCCCGCTCAAAGTAGATTTTGGAGGTGGTCTGCTGCAGGAAGTCCGAGATCCTCTGCACCAGGAAGTCCCGGTCTTTGAGGTTGGCAAAGAGGAAGGTCATTTTGTTTTTGGTGCTGATCGACAAGGGGCTGGGAAGGACGTTACAGCTATCGGCTTTCTCAACGATGGTCACCTAGTGAAGAGAGAGAGGGAAAGGGCGCAAAATGCAAATCACAACCCATTTTACTTCCACAATGATAATTAAAAATGTCTTTATGCTGCAAGAACTGACTGGATTGTGAAAGATAGTGGAGAATGCAGGATAAACGCTTATGCATGTTCAAGTTTTGATTAAAAAAAAACAAAAATCTAATTAAAGTTGACTGTTTTATGTGTGTACTTATTAGAGTATCGTGTCATTAGTCACGCACCTCTCTGAGCGGGATAATCAGACTGCAGACGGTCTCCTCTTTACTGGTGAAGCAGATGTAATTGGTGGAGACGAACATCTGTCCGAGGATGTGCATCTTGTTGAAGGGGGTCCATAGCGTGCAGTCCGTGTGACCGTCCAGTTTCTCGTCTTTCGGCAGGCGGAAAAGTGCCCGGTATCGCTCGCTTTTAGCCCTGGCATCCAAATCCCTAAAGTCACAAAAACAAATGTAATACTGAAGAAGGCTGCTATAAGTTTCCTAAACTCCTTCTAAATGCACATAGCGAACTAAACTCTACAATATTGTCACTTTACTATAAAATTGGTGGAGCTGTTCTGCACGTCAGAGCATTCTCACATAATCCTCTTAGTTCGCACAGACGGTGTTCAGAGCGCTCTGAAGGAAAACCAGATTTGCTCCTTTCAATTTCACACAGCTGCCAGATGACTGTTCGCTCCAATATAATCCTTCACTTTTTTGTATTTCAGCTCCCATTTTTAATTCAATTACTATTATCTAATAAATTCGATAAGCAGCAGTTCTGTGACTGATCTGTAACTGAAAAATTCTCAGTATTTTTTACTTGTTTTACTAAACTTTCTTAAAGCAGGATACATTTACTTGAGAAGCAAAATTACTGTTAGGTATTAAATCTTATTTTCTGAAATAAATTAGCAAAATTAAGCAAGTTTAAACTTAGAAAAACATCTTTAAATGGGGTTAGAAAAATAAACAATTTTTATTTTTCTTATCTCATTGGCAAATATTTATTATATCTTTATATATACTTTTTATTATATACTTCATATCTTAATTTAGCTTCTTAAGTAAATGTATCTTGATTTAAGATTAAATAAATTAAATAAAAATATAAATATAACAAATAAAAACTACAAAAATACTTGTTTAGAAAATCATTTTTCACATCCAATATGAATTTCATTTAATTAATTTGCACCCTCAGATTCCAGATTTTCAAATAGTTGTATCTTGTATCAAATAGTTGGCCTTAACTTTGTAAATGTGTGGTGTTTAATTCACCTCCTAACACCAGTTTTCTAGCATCACTTGATCTTGATTGATCTACTTTATCTTCGTGAGTGTTGCTGTCACAGACCTTTTGAGGGCCGACACTTTCTTGGGTGACTTCTTCTTGAGTTTGGGCAGAGAGCGGTCCTGCTCGAAGCCCTTGTTGTCCAGCAGCTGTCTCATGGCTATGTTGGCGAGCTGCTCCATGAGTTTGAAGGTCTCGTTGATGTTGAGGAAGACGGAGAAGACGTGCTCGCTGCAGCGTGTGCTGACACGCACCATGTCCGGCAGCAGCAGCGTGGCGTTCTTCTCCAGCTGAGTCACGTCAGCCCAGCGGATCACCAGCTTAGCTGAAACAAGTCAAATGGAGGAAGAGTAAACATTAAGATCTGTTAGGACAGAACATATGTGACCCTGGACCCCAAAACCAGTCTTAAGTATCACGGGTATATTTGTAGCAATAGCCAAAAATACATTGTACGGGTCAAAATTATAGATTTTTCTTTTATGCCAAAAATCATTAGGATATTAAGTAAAGATCATGTTCCATGAAGATATTCTGTTAATTTTCTACCGTAAATATATCAAAACTTCATTTTTGATTGGTAATATGCATTGCTAAGAACTTCATTTGGACAAATTTACAGGCGATTTTCTCAATATTTAGATTTTTTGTTTTATGTGAGTATGGAACAGAACTCACTGATGATTGACATTGTTGTAACCATAGCAACATTTTGCCTTCTCACGCATTCAGTATCCACTACTTTTTTTAATAAAAGTAATACTACAATGACTAAAGACTCGTTATGTTCTGCAATTTTAAATAAACCACTGTCAACAGAGCCATTGTGTTTGGGTTGAAAGTGGGACTGAAGGCTGCTTTGCAGAGCGCGCTCTTGAAGGGTTGCCAAGTCCTCTTATTATAATCAATGCTTATCAAGCGACTTTGGGCCTGTTGTTTAGGATCGGCTTGGCTCATAACGCGATCCATTTTATGGAGATAATAAAGTAGGCAGGTGCGAGTCATGATCAATATGTGGCTTATTTGTAAAGATAACACATCTGGTTCTTAATTACTGTTTATTTGTTATAGCAATATCTGGCAACAGTGAGTCAAAACGTACATCCTTTCCAACTCTGATATGCATTTAAATACGTCATTAACAACCACTTGTTCAGTGCAGTTCTGCATTTTCTGGGAGTTTTCGTTTCGTTTGTAGAATCCATTTGTCTCTCCGGTAAATTACTAAATTGTGTGTGTACAGAACAGAATTAAGCACTAAAAGGTGAACTGACAACCGCTGCAGTGTGTACGTGACCAATATCTACTCTGGTACTCTCTTAAATGGCTGAAGACAGCAACTCAGGCAGAAGAACTGTTGAATAAATTATGGTATTATTGTTTTCTTTGCACACAAAAAGTATTCTCGCAGCTTCGTATAATTATGGTTGAACCCCTGATGTGGTAGTGCACTCACCCTCTTTCCCGAGCAGGTAGGAGTAAAAGCAGAGGTGGTTGATGCTGAGGTACAGCCAGCCCTGCCGTGGCACCTTGCCCTTCCAGTAGCTGCAGGAGTAATAATTGACCAGCTTCTCCTCCTCCGGCATGACGAAGAGCTTGCGAAACTTAGCGATGGCCTCCTTAAACTTATCCGTGTCGTCATCCTCTCTGATATCATGACCTTTGTTGTATTCGGCTATAATGCCCTGAACACAAACACACACTTATAAGCACTTTGGCTTATAATTAATCACCAATTAAACGAATAGCATGTCCGAAATGCTAATGTGTAACCTGTATTTTGCCCTTGACGAAGGTGGTGATGTCATTCTCGTTCTCGAAGATGGAGAGCGTCTGCAGCAGGTTCTGCTCCAGCCATTCCCAGTTCTCCGTGATCTCCTTACGAGAGCTCCCTGCCAGAAACAAAAGCCTCGGCGTCGTCAAACAATACTAATCCAGGCGTTTAGGATAATGAATTTCATTTGAAGTCTTTATCTGCAGCGACTTCATTTGCTCAGAACTGAACAGCAGATGGGTCCGGGTTCTTGGTTTAATTAGCTCTGTATTAGCACAGCTCTCCTCCGGCAATTAATCAAACACATTACTGGCAAGCCAAATGATTCATTAAGAGCGTTCTGTGACGAGTGCCCCACAATTAGGTAAAGATGGAAATACACAATTATTTAAAAAATGAACTATCCACGCTCCATGTGCCGCTTAACCAAAACTCGCAAAAACAAACAAATACATTTAATATTAAATGTTAAGTTAATATTAATATATATATATATATATATTTAAATAAATAAGCTTAAAATAAAAACATATTATTAATCAAATTTAAAAATAATAATTAAATTGTGTAATTATATTATTTTATATTTATAATATGTACATGTGTATATATTATAATAATATTAAATTAATTTAACTGTTTATAATGTCTGAAAACCAACAATTTACATTAAATGTTAAATTTAATATTAATATTATTTTTAAATTTATATACATGTAAATTTAATATTAAATATTAATAATAAAATTAAATTCACTTAGTTGTTTATGTCTATAGTAATATTATAGTTAATTTAATATTAACATTATAATTTATACGTGTGTGTGTGTGTGTGTGTGTGTGTGTGTATACACACACACACACACACACACACGTGTAGATAATACTATTCAAAAATAATTAAATAGTAAACAAAAATAATAATATTTATATTAAATAGTACATTTATTATTAATATTATAATTTGATATTTATAATATAGGCATTTTTTATAATTAGATATAAATGTAATATTAAACATTTCTTACTTATATATTTATACATTTATTTAGTTTTATTTATTTATTTTATAACTTATATATTTACACATTTACACTGTAAATGAAGCCTAGGATTACTTCTAGAAAATACTTTTTCAATAAAAAAGTCCCTATGTACAGTCATGCACAGAACATATGCACATCAGAGCAGGCACACGGGTTTCTCGCCTTAAATAAAAAGATTTACCAAATGTCTTGCAGCTAGCAAAGTAACAGCTTGTGAAATATGAACCAGCATTCGCAGTTGCCTGTAAACCAGATTAGCTCTGAAACAGAGCACTCTCCGCTCCTGTGGGAGCCAGCGCTCTCTTTTGGCTTCACACTTAATGTTCTGGGCTGGGGCTGGACGTTCTTACCGTAAATACTGCGGGACGACCATACAAATCTTACTGATATAGTCATCATGTTGTGTCATCCATTAATAGCATGTTTTTTTTTTTCATGTCTGACCATTTTCAGCTCTGTATTTTCACTCTCAAAATGTCTCCACATATTGCTTGAAAAATGTTTCATTTTTCATTTTATTACTGAATGTGTATTTGTCTTATTAAAGCAATGTTAATTTGAAAGAAAATGTTTTAAAGTATTATTTATTTAGAATTATTCATTTGAAATAATATTTAAATCTGTTATTTTTTTATGATTAAAACTATTTTTTTTTTACCATATTAAAATAAAATAGTGAAATATGTAAGAGGCTCAATATCAAATTCATTTTTGTAGTGGCATTGAAATTAGCATCAAAAATCATGAATTGTTTTTAGCATTGCTACTGACTACAAAAATTAAAATGATGGTATTTTGACAAAACTACTTGTTTCTTTAAGTGTAAGGGGGGGGGGGGGTCTTTTTATAGCAATATTTACTTAACTGAAAAACTACTGAAGGCTACTTACCATTTTTTTAATGTATTATTTATTTATAATTATTAATTTGCAGCAGTATGTGTAAATAACTTACATAATATGTGCAAATAACGTAAATCACTCTTGCACAAATATATCTACCACGTCAATAATTGTATAGTAGAAACTATACTGGTTTGATTTTATTTTATTTATTTATTTATTCATTCATTTTTGTCTTTTTAAAACAATATTTATTTAACTGAAAAGATACTGAAGGCTACTTTCCATTGTTTTAACGTATTACTTATTTAGAATGATTAACTTGCAGTAACATTTAAACAAATGTATTTGTATTTAGATTTATAAGTTAAAATATAAAATAAAAATATAAAATGAATTAAAAAAAATAAGCTAAAATTAAATATTTTATATTAAATTAAATTAAATTAAATAAAAAATAGAGATATAGTCCACTACTAAATATAAAGTTGAGAATCTTTACTGAAAAATGTTACAAATTTAGAAAAATGTTACTGGTATTGCTCTAGCTACAAAAACTTTGGTATTGTGACAACTGATTCCATGCTTCTTCACATGCAATAGGCGTAATGCAGACCTGCGCAAAATATATCTACCATAGTCAAAGTGCTATAACACAATCCATGGGTTTCAGTGCGCAGTGTTACTCCTCATAAGTGCTCTTAACTGCACATTAACCGCACTGCCCTGCGTCACAAGACTCTTCATAGTCCTGCACAAATACCGATTCCTAACAAACGGCATCTGTGCTAAAACATCGATTCCTGCACTGAAGTTTTCCACATCTAAACTGAAGTTTAAAAGCGGAGACAGTGAGTGAACGTCATGTTCAGCCGGGCAGTGTTTGAAAGAAAAGTGGAGATTGATTTCTGACTTCACTTGCACTTTAGAGGCACTAGAGCATGAGGTAATGCTCCGGTAGCGAGCGGCCATCAGGGAGCAGAGTACTCCAGAACGGGAGGCGGCGGGGGTCCGAGGCAGTATGTTACCGTGGGCGATGGTCCAGTAAACCAGGGAATCGGGGGTCTGGTAGAGGATCCTGTACGGGGCCACACGGGCGCTCGAGTCCAGCACCACGTCAAGAGTACCGACCAGCAGACCTGTGAGAAAACAGACCACACACACTCAGAACGACCGCTGCATATCAGTAGCCTAAAACTGACTAAACCAACAGAGCTTAGAAAACCAGTCCACACAGACTTAGGTTTTATTTCATGGAGATATTTATTTTAGTTTTAGCATCAGTTTAATATTTCCAGAGTTGTTTGTAAAACTTATCATTAGACTCGTGTTGTGATCTTGTGATCCTTGTCTTGGGACTTGCAAACATGAGAGCGTTATAAAATAGATGATTTAATATCATGCCTGATTTAAGCTTTAGCAACAAAAATGGTATTACAGCTGGTAAAGTTGATTCATTTCAGTGAATCAGTTCAAAATGAAGTGATTCATTTCAGTTTTGCATCTTTTCAGTCTCTAATCGTAATCTATGGCTGTTTGGTCAAAATGATGGTTCCTTTCATTGAATAATAATAATTAATTATCATCATTATAATCAATCATCTTTAAAGCCAATTCAGAGCAAACAAACAAAAAATATATAATTTTTATATTATATTTTTATATACTTTATTTATTTAATGATACTATTCAAAAGTTTGGGTTAACTAAAGAATTTATTATTTTTATTCATTAAGAATGCTTTAAATTGATCAGAATTGACAGTTAACACATTTATAACATTACAAAAGATTCTAGGCCTACAGCAAATAAATGCTGTGCTTTCTATTCATCAAAGAACCTTGAAAACAAAATGTCTCACAGTTTCCACAAAAAATAAAAATAAGCAGCATCACAACTGTTGATAATAATCAGAAATGTTTATTGAGCAGCAATCAGCATATTAGATGATTTCTGAAAGATCATGTGACACTGAAGACTGGAGGCATGATGCTGAAAATACAGCATCGCAGGAATAAATGACCTTTTAAAACGTATTCAAAGAAGAGATTTCTTCCAAAACCATTTTAAAAATCTCACCAACACCAAATTTTGAACAGCAGTGTGTGTAGACTATATACATATCTTCAAAAAGCAGAAGCATACTGACATACAGCTTCGAAAGGTGCCGTTTAGCTCTAATTAGGTGTAGATAAAGTCAGTAGCAACAAAACAACAACCAACCAAAAACACATCAGTCCTCAAAGGCTGCTGCTTGTAAACCCCCTGGGCGAACGCTGTTAGCGGCTTTGAAGAGTACACCTGAGGAGCGTTAGCACTGCCGCAGGGCGAGAATGTGCTAGCATTGCTATCAGAGCGTCAGACACCTGCAAAACCTGCAGATCAGAGGAGGAGCTCGTACCTCCAGCACTCATTCTCACAAAACCGACAACACGGTTTCACAATCCAGTGCGGATCAGGCAGGTTCAGCCAGTTTGAACGTGCACAAGCAAAAATGCCAATGGGATTTGAAAGCATCTATTTTATTTGGAATAACTGATCAATCATGCACAATAAGACCAAGAATGTGCATTAGGAAAGCAAACACCCACGTGGCCGTTTTTGACACCACAGATTTTGCCAAAGTTGAATGTGTGAATCAGGATCCTTCAAACAAATCTGGCTTCCTGTTTCTGCTGGAGCTCGTATGTGCACTAACACCCCCTCCTGAACACGTGACTTTTCGTTCCTGCTTTCATATGCTCGGATGAGCCACGGTTTCCTTGGTTGCGAAACAAGAGAGCAGAGATTTGAGAGTACTGTAAGGATCACATGATCTATTCAGTGGCAGAGCCCTGTGTTGAGCGCTGTTTAAGAGCAACAACATTCAGTTCATTCTTTAATAAAACATTTCCAGTATTTCGAGGTCCTTTGACTAGCTTCTTCTGTCAAATACTTGACATATTTCATGACATAGCATTCCATAAGCCTCTTTTTATACTGATATAAAAATGTTAAATATTTGTAAAAAAAATATATTTTATTATTTATACATTTTTAAAAATTTTATTATTGGTATATTTTAATATGATTGATAGAAATTATTTTACAGACACATTCAATTATATGAATTGCGTTTCCTCTGCAATAAATATTAAATATTCTATTCTTGGATCATGAATATTAATTAAGCTGCATGACTGGACAGTCCCAAAAGGTTTCCAAGCAACGCCTGCCACAATTGATATTCACACACGTTATGGCTCAAATTCCCACTGTTACACAGTAGCAAAGTCGTTTAACACTTTCTTTTTTCTATTAGGGTTCATTCACACTAGACTGCCATCAAGAAAAATCACTTCACACTCCACAACGAATACGAGCAAATGTATGTGAAATCATACTCTGGGGTTTTTGTTTTTAGCAAATAATGAATTAAAATAAAAAATAAAAAAAGGTAATAATGAATGCAAAATGTCAAAATATACCATCTATAGCATTAATGTTTGTTGTTATTGTTAACTAATGTTTTTGTTAACTGAAATAAAGCCAAAAATATAAATATTAGATGAAAAACTTACTAGCAAGTTAAAGTACTAAAATTTCTAAGACTGAAATTACAATAAGTTAAAGGCAACTATAAACAAAAACTACTAAAAATGACATAAAATTACTCAAATTAAAATAAAACAATTCAAAATATTAATATATACTATAATAGCATATAAATAATATTTAAATAATATCAATCTGCAATGTTTAGATCCTCTTTTGGTCAAACTGCTCAGTTTGCACTGCACATTGCCTACTATTCTTAAATATTTGAAACAATAAGTAACAATAATTGTTTCAATTATAGTATTCTACATTGAAGTCACAAGACCTCTTTGTGAACATGTTTAATTCAGCACGTGGCATCCTGTTGTTGTGTTTATAAAACATTAAAAAACAAGCATTTTTAATCCATTGCATTTTAAGGACCAGTCAGGTGCACTGCATTAT
Source organism: Acrossocheilus fasciatus (assembly GCA_036784905.1). Classification (NCBI taxonomy): domain Eukaryota; kingdom Metazoa; phylum Chordata; class Actinopteri; order Cypriniformes; family Cyprinidae; genus Acrossocheilus; species Acrossocheilus fasciatus. Next base: position 35,459,514 of record CM071938.1, on the reverse strand, counting down.
GGGAGACACTACATAGTGTGCACTACTGTACGCTGCAAATTTTGACCACTGTAGTAGGGAGTGCTACACTACATAGCCTTTTACGGATATGCTTGTGTTTCCCTGTTGTCAAATATGTGAATCCTAGGAACACAATTCAATCAGTCCTGTGATTCTTGTTAGGAGGCTTGGATAAGGAGTTGTGGGAGGAACATTTCATTGTTGTCTTTTCTCATTCTAAATATAGAACGTTCTGCTCTCAATTGAATTCATCTCCGCTCTGACAAAAACAGCCTTACCAGCACATGGACAAAATCAATATTCTCCTGAACAGCATCAACCTGATACAACTGTATTGAATGGCATAAAAACACAAAGGAGCTGTTGACTTCACCCGTATTTAGTCTAAAAATCTCTACTTTTCATCTATTATCCACAGGCCCAGTGGATAATATCAACCGATATTGATATCTTCTTCTTCCTTTTTTTTAATAACCGATAATTTGCATGTTTATTTGCCCGATAACCGATATGCAGAACCTGCATTTATTGTTTTACTTCTGTTTTAATATCCATCATGCACTCATTCAAGCCTGTTTTATTTTAAAATTATGTAAAGTTACATCTTCGGGACATGATTTGACAAATTACTTGACTCTATTTCACAGCGCCAAGCTTAAACTACAGATCAAGTGTTTATGTAACGCACCTCATTTGTGCATTAATGGCAGTTATGTTAAAGTTTAGAAATTAAAGCAAAGCAAGTTACTTTACATTTGAACAGGTTCATAACGGCAGTCTCGCATGCAATTCTTCATTTATCGGTGGATTCGATATGAGAAAACTGATATCTGTTTATGGAAAAATGCATAAATATCTGGGAAAATATTGGTAAAAACGATTATCGGTCAATCTGTTGCAACTGTTCTTGACATCTTAATGATAAAATTGGATTAAAGTATGTCTATGTTGGTTTAAAAATGCACTACTTACAGTTTGATTGCTTAAAGGTTGCTCTTTCTTAGCTCAATGGAATTTTTTTAAGCGTTTATCATTTAAGCATCAACTTTGTATCAAATGTTTGTCATAAAATGCCTCAAAAACAGACACAAATGAGTCGGCTGTAGAGTACAGATCTATACATATAGCTCAATAACTTTCCTGGAATAATCTGATTAAAAATGTTTGAGACCAATGGCAAATCTGAGCACAGTTTGAGACCATGTTCAAACACATGAGGGATTCCTTGAGTCTTTATCTCAGGAGAAAATGTACCCATATTTAGCCACAGAAAAGACATTTGGGCTACTGGATGCATGTAAACCCCCAGCGCTTTAGATAACTGACAAAAACACAACTGTACTGTAATTAACAAATTGGAATAAAGTTTGTTTATGTTGGTTTAAAAATGCACCACCTACAATCCGACTGTTTTTACTATTTTTACTATTTTTTTTAAAAGCATTTATCATTTAAGCATCAACTTTGTCTCAAATGTTTCTCATAAAATGCTTAGGAGAGCATTGTTTGAGACAATGTTGAGATCTCTAGAGGAGAAAATTCTGGTAAGATTCAAAGAGACAAATGTCTCTGTTCAAAAGCATTTGTTCTCAGTGAGAATCAAGTGAGACATTAATGAGATCTTAGCGAGATCTCATGTGATTTTTTGTTCTCATGAGTAAATAAATGGAAAAATGGGATGAATCTACAGTATTTACACATGTAAAGAATCAAAAAATAGGAAAATGTTTCAAAAACCATATAGGCTCATCATTATGCACAACTCCATCATCTTTGTCTATAAGATATTTAGTCAGTTTGACGTATGTAAACACATACACAATATATACACTATGTACTTCTGGCCGAACGTCGGCTACCCAAGACTCTGTGGGTCAGTCTGCTGGGCCGTGCCAGGCTCACCGACTCTCGCTGGCACACAGCTCGCACATTTATGTAACAATGACATCATCTCCCCTCACTAGTGTACGCTCTGTGTCTGTCTTTTCTCACTGACAGACACAAAGAGGTAGACGCACAAATACCAGCAACGTTTCGGCTCTAACAACGTCGATCTCTGCTATTTGCTCCGAGTTATATCCGTAAACACATTTTTTTTCAAGAACTCCCTTCAAGGCTCCAGCACGATATCTGTCAATCAGCGATAAAGAGGCGAACGCCACACATACAGCACCTGTCCAGCTATGAATACAGGTCAGCTCACCAGGTGAGGTCAGTAAAGCATATTTCACAACACCAAACCAGCTCAGCTTCCTGTCCCGAGGCATTGAGAATAAACTGAACCTTATTGAGCCTGTTTGGTCACTAAAATCACACTCGAAGGACTTTTATATCGGGCTATTGGATGCATATATCAGCCAGACCGATTAATCTGACAATATGTGACAATGGACGACAAGAGCAGTCATATTAAGTATCATCGGTATATATGTAGCAATAGCCAGCAATACATTGTATGGGTCAAAATTATCGATTTTTCTTTTATGCCAAAAATCATCAGGATATTAAGTAAAGACCATGTTCCATGAAGATATTTTGTGAATTTCCTACTGTAAATATATCAAAACATAATTTTTGATTAGTAATATGCATTGCTAAGAACTTCATCTGGACAACTTCAAAGGCGATTTTCTCAATATTTGGACTTTTTTGCACCCTTGGATTCCAGATTTTCAAATAGTTGTATCTCGGACAAATATTGTCCCATCATAACAAACCATACATCAACGGAAAGCTTATTTATTCAGCTTATTTAATTATTATTTAAAATTGACCCTTACGACTGGTTTTGTGGTCCTGGGTCACATATTTGGCCATTTTCCTGTTATCAAAGCGATAGAGTAAATATTTAGGTTTTGTTACCAAGTCTAACAACATGAAAATGAATGTTAATTTCAGCAACTTTCCCAGTCATCAGTTAACCTGATCTCTAGATATTAGTATCAGCCACTGAAAAAAAACCCATCGGTCAACCGCGGCCACTGAAAAAAACATCCCACAGAAACAATAATGAGCCATTTATATGGTGCTTGAATGCTTCTATACATCTCTTGCGTGGCCTGTTCACAGCAGTGATGGAAATAATATGATTATGAGGTTATATAAATCCATGTAGGTCTATATTATGCACAATCATACATACAACCATTAAATATACACAGAATACTTGATTCTGATTGGTCAGTCCTGGTATTGTCCAGGGCAACTGAATGGTAGAACTGAATGGAAACCACCTTACTATCAATTTCAAATCAGAATATTTATTGTCCATTCAAAATCTAATTTAAACTTTTTTTTATTTTTTGAATTTTGAAAAAGGAACTTTCAAATAATCAAATAACGCTGGATAGCATGAATCAGCAAGTTCATGTCCCTGCAGATATTATAAACATGAAATATTAAAATTATTGTTATTTTCAAATTATGCTGATAACATATTTGCTAAGAAATAATACAATCAATCGTGAAAATGTCTACACAGGTAAGAGCGCACTCGCGCGCACAGGTGCGTCTCCGTGTACGCGGCGTGACCAATAACAGCGCGCGTCCAACTGAGTGTGCAGGCATGAATGAACACACACACACACACACACACACACACACACACACACACACACACACACACACACATCTGTGTGTTAATAAGCTGTCATCATGAACAACATGCGGTTGATTGAGTAAACACGGCTTTACCCGCGAGCCCTCCTCCGCCGTCTCCGTGGCCCTTTCTCTTCTGCAGGATGAAGTAGGGATTCGCTCTCTCTGTCATCCACAGCGCGCTGGCCAGCAACACCTCCTCAGGGTTCACCCACATCTTCTGCTCGGGTTCCTCACGAGGACATCAAACTAACCTCAGATGCGTGTGCGTGGTCCAGTATGTGGTCGCCGTCCTGAAGCTTATCCGAGCGTCACAGTGATTTAGGGAAGCGACGCGCTTCGAAGATCCGACGGCGGTATAATGCAAAATTATAAGCTGTCAGTAGAATATAACACTTACTGTACCGTGCAATTGGATAAATATTAAAATATGTTCGTTTAAAAATGTGTACAGTCCTCCCGGAGCTCCTTGAGACGCGCGCGCACCTCACACTACACAAATAACAGCATTAAACACCTTTCTTATTAAAGGACGACAGCGGCTCCAGTGCCTGACACTGACTGGCTCATCCCGCGAAGAGCAGGACTGATGTAGTCCGGGGGCTAATAATGAACGGCGAGGACAGATTCAGCGTTTAAACGAGCACACAAAATAAACAATGCCTGACATTTCTGCCGTGCTTCAGTGATGCTTCACTCACTAGCGCCACTGCAGCGCGCGTCACGGGCAGGCCATTGTGACGTCACGGCGGTGGGCGGGAAGCACGTTGATCATAAACAACAAAATGATTGACAAATCATTTTGACTAAAATAAAATTTAAAAAAATATATATATTAGGTGGCTTAGGATTACAAACTGGGTTGTACTAAGGTGTCACCATCAATAATGTTTAATAAATAAATAAATAATAATAAA